>SJXQ01004372.1:0-69250 GCA_006408695.1 Aepyceros melampus | reverse complement strand
GATTGGGCCTGCGTTTTGTGCCCTTCCCAGGACCGAGCAGCTCAGGTGTTTGGCGAGCGCAGTCGCGCAGCTTATCGCCTTTTCCTGCTGCTCAGTTTTCTGGGTGTACCCCTGGTACCCCTATTCAGGCAGATTAGGACTGTCCAGCACCCCAAGAAGTCTCAGTTAGCAAAGAAGCCTGCTTGCAGTTTGGTCAGTAAAGTCTCTCCGGGGCTGCGATTGCCACGTTCCAGCCCTTAGGGCTCTGGCTGCCTGTCGCTGGTGGGGGCTGACGGGCAGCCGGCTATTTCCATTCTGTTCTTTGTTCTGTGCACGATCCTGGCAATGTCTTATGTTAGAGCTTTTCGCGTGGTAACTGTCCCACAGTCTGGTGTGCTAGCCCCAGTTAGTTCGCTCTGGTTACGCGTGGGCGTTCTGGCCGATTCTTAAGAAGCGCTTCCGCCTGCGTGTCCCGCGCCTCCTTGCCCAGCCCCCACTTGCTAGTGGTGGACGCTGGTGTCTGCTCTGCTTCTCCGCTGGGGGAGTTACCGTTGGGCACGTAATCTCTTGGTCTTAATCACTCATTTGTTTTTCTTCCCTGTTATGTTGCCCTCTGTGCTTCCAAGGCTCACCACAGATTCGGCAGTGAGAGTGATTCCCAGCATTTGGAAACTTCTCTCTTTTTAAAAACTCTCTTCCCAGGACAGGACTCCCTTCCCAGAGCAGGACTCCCTTCCCGGGTCGGAGCTCCCTCCCTACCTCCTTTGTTTCTTTTTTCGTCTTTTGTATTTTTCCTACCTGTTTTTGAAGACAATGTTTTGCTTTTCTGGGTACCTGATGTCCTCTGCCAGCATTCAGAAGTTGCCCTGTAGATTTTACTCAGTGTTGAGATGTTCTTTTGATGAATTTGTGGGGGAGTAAGTGGTCTCCCTGTCCTATTCCTCCACCATCTTAGGCGCCTCCCAAAAACTGACCTTTTCCAGTCCTGTGGCCACTGCTGAGTTTTCCAAATTTGCTGACATATTGAGTGCAACACTTTCACAGCATCATATTTCAAGATTTGAAACAGGTCAGCAGGAATTCCATCACCTCCACTAGCTTTGTTTGTAGTGATGTTTTCTAAGGCCCACTTGACTTCACATTTTAGGATGTCTGGCTCTAGGTGAGTGGTCACACCATCTGGTTATCTGGGTTGTGAAGATCTTTTTTGTATAGTTCTTCTGTGTATTCTCGCCACCTCTTCTTAATATCTTCTGATTCTGTTTGGTCCATACCATATCTGTGTGGTACCCTAAATGCAATCACAAGTGTGCCTTTAAGAAGGAGACAGATTCAACTACTGTAAAGCAAGAATGTGGCATGACAACTGAAACAGAAGAAAAGGTGATGTGATGGTGTGAGGGAGGAATCATGACCCATGGAATACTGGCAGCTTCCAGAAACTAGCTGCTGCTGCAAAGTCGCTCAGTCATGTCCAACTCTGTGCGATCCCGTAGACGGCAGCCCACCAGGCTCCTCTGTCCCTGGGATTTTCCAGGCAAGAATACTGGAGTGGGTTGCTATTCCCTTCTCCAGGGGATCTTCATGACCCAGGGATTGAACCTGGGTCTCCCACATTGCAGGCAGATTCTCTACTGTCTGAGCCACTGGGGAACACCTTTTATTGAGCATACTATGTATTATAACCTGATTTTTTCATCTTAATATAGTGTGTACTTTTTTCCTGGCAATATATATATATATATATATATATATATAATTTTTTACACTTACATAGTATTTCATTGTATATTGCATTTTCATATGTTGCCTAATCTTTTATTGATGAGTATTTTGTTTTCAGTTTTTTTATACTATGATAGTACATTTGCTATGCCAACTTGACAGGCCTACAAAATGCCCAGTTAGTTGGTAAAACATAATTTCTCGGTGTGTCTGTGAGGGTATTTCTGACAGGGATTAGCATTTGAATCCTAGGCTTTGAAACAAGATCTGCCCTTAACAGTGTGGCAATATCAACTAATCCAATGACGGCTGGAATGGAACAAAAAAGCAAAGGAAGGGTAAATTCTTTTCTTGATACGGCACATCCTTCTTCTCTTGCCCCTGGACTTTGGAGCTCCTGGTTCTTGCACTGCACTACAGACGCTGTGACTTACACTGCAGCCACCTGGTTCTCACGTCTTTGAACTTGATCTGATTTGAATCACTTGCTTTCCTGGTTCTCCTGCCTGCAGACTGTGGGACTTCCTGACCTCCACAACTGCTTGAGACAATTCTTCTAATAAATATTTTTCTCTATCCATCTCCCTATCTTTATTTATCTTTCTTCCTTCCCTCTTTCTTTCTTTTCTTTTTTGTTGGTTTTATTTCTCCAGAGAGTCCTAATACAAGCACAACCCTTCATTTTGCAGAGAAGGAAAACCAAAGGTCATTTAGCTAATTAGTGGCACAGGTAAGGTTCCAGCTTAAACTTCTCTGATACCAAAATATCTGTTTCCCTGGTGTCAAACAGGCCCACAAGCCCCTGGACTTTGGAGCTCCTGGTTCTTGCACCTACAGACGCTGTGACTTACACTGCAGCCACCTGGTTCTCACGTCTTTGAACTTGATCTGATTTGCATCACTTGCTTTCCTGGTTCTCCTGCCTGCAGACTGTGGGACTTCCTGACCTCCACAACTGCTTGAGACAATTCTTCTAATAAATATTTTTCTCTATCCATCTCCCTATCTTTATTTATCTTTCTTCCTTCCCTCTTTCTTTCTTTTCTTTTTTGTTGGTTTTATTTCTCCAGAGAGTCCTAATACAAGCACAACCCTTCATTTTGCAGAGAAGGAAAACCAAAGGTCATTTAGCTAATTAGTGGCACAGGTAAGGTTCCAGCTTAAACTTCTCTGATACCAAAATATCTGTTTCCCTGGTGTCAAACAGGCCCACACTAAATCTGAACTCTTTTTTTTTTTTGATAAAAAGATTTAGTGAGATAAAATTCACAAATAGTACAGTTCACTCATTACAGTTTACACTTTGATGATTTTTAATATATTGACAGTTTTGCAACCATCATGAATTTCAAGTTTAGGACATTTTCATCACTCCCAAAAGAAACTCTGTACTCTCTAACTATCATCGCACAGTGCCTCCATCCCTCCCCTGCTCCCAACCCTATACAGTCAATGATTTACTTTTGGTCTCTCTAAATTTGCGTGTTTTCCATTTTGTATAAATGGAGTTATATAATATGTTGTATTTTGTGACTGGCTTCTTTCACACAAGCTGGTGTGTGTGTGTGTTTTTAATCAGAGGATAATTGCTTTACAATATTGTGTTGGTTTCTGCCATACCACAGTGCGAATCAGTCCTAATTGTGTGTGTGTGTGTGTGTATATTCTCTCCCTCTTGAGCCTCCCTCTCCCCTCCCATCCTATCTAAGTTGTCACAGAGCCAGGCCGGGCTCCTTGTGTTATATAGCAGCTGCCCACTAGCTAGCTATTTTACCCATGATAGCGTACATATGTCAGTGCTAATTTCTCAATTAGCCCCACCCTCTTCTTCCCCGACTGTGTTCAGAGTCTGTTCTCTACATCTGCATCTCCATTCCTTCCCTGCAAATAGGTTCATTAGTACTATTTTTCTAGATTTCATATATATGCATTATATGGGATATTGTTCTCTTTCAGACTGACTTCATTCTGTATAAACAGGCTCTAGGTTCATCTGCCTCACTAGAACTGACTCAGATTCATTCCTTTTTATGGCTGAATAATATTTCATTATATATATCTGCTATACATATATACACACACACACACACACACACACACACACATTGTATATATGTATATATCTGCTGTATAACACAGGGAGCCCGGCCTGGTTCCGTGACAACTTAGAGTGGGATGGGAGGGGAGAGGGAAGCTCAGGAGGGAGAGAATACACACACGCACAATTAGGACTGATTCGCACTGTGGTGTGGCAGAAACCAACACAACATTATAAAGCAATTATCTTCCATATACATAGATATATGCATATACCTCCACATCTTTATCCATTCATCTGTTGATGGGCCTCTGGGGTGCCTCACATCCTGGCTATGGTAAATAGTGCTGTAATGAACATTGGCATACTTGTATCTTTTTGAACTGTGATTTCCTCAGAATATATGCCCAGTAGTGGGATTGCTGGGTTATATGGTAGTTTTATTCTTAATTTTTTAAGGGATCTCCACTGTTCTCCATAGTTAGCCTGGCATTTTTAAGCTTCATCCATGTTGTAGCTTGTTCAATCTAAACTCTTATGATGTCACTGGCTAGTATTTTCTTTGAGACCCTACAGGAAGCTCTTTGGTTACACCTGAATTTTACTTACATCAGAATTTTTTCAGCTTTGTGCAGTATTGTCTTCCTGGGATATATTTATTGATTATGTTGTTATTATATAGCCATATATTTTTATCTGCTAAACAACTTCTAAGCAGTTGGGGTGTTGTTTTTTTTTTTTTAAGCTATTTTGATTGAATTTCTATTATTTTTCTTTTTTGCCTTGAAGTCTAAATTCCATTTATCTGAACAGAGGAAGGAACTGGCCTTTTTGAAAAATTCCCTCTGGTTATTTGTGAGGAATAAAGCACTAATCTTTTCTTGTCAAAGAACATTTTTGACACAGTCTTACTGTGAATTTGGTAGTTCATGCCAGAAGAATGTCCAACATGAAATAGATAATTAATCCAGACAGAATCTAGCAAAACTGAAAAGTGAACGTCCCTGCAGGGAGCTCTTTGTGTCATTTCTTTCTGTTCCTGCAGAGAAATCAATGGAGTTTGCATTGGAAGATACTATTCCCTATAGGGAGGTGTCTCAGGGTTGCTGCAGCTGCTCACGAGGGTGAATAAAAGAGAAACCTAAAATCCTGGGCCGCTGCAGAGTGAATCTTTTGGGTGACTTGATAGCTAGATCAGTCTGTTTAGTATTAATAAATACTTGTTTCTACTTGAATCACTTCTACAGTTCCAGCCTCTTCTATCTATGCAGATATAAGAATTATAAGTCTGTACTGAAACTGCCAGTTTTTCAGAAATATGGAACAATCTGAAGACCTCTGTCTTGCCTTCTTTGGAAATGGTATAATGATGTTAGAGATTGTTAGTATGACAGTTGTTTTATCCCATCAAGCACACTTATTTTTTATTTACTATGCCACAATTTGGGATTTAGATATATGTCTTTCCATTACTTGCCATCAACAGGATAGAAGTTGAGCAACTCTAATCATCAGAAATACCATCCCTCTACATTATAAGGGACTTTTAAAAAGGCAACTCAATATTTATTCCTATTGTTTTCTACAACACTGCTTTGATAATACCCTGGACTCAGACATTAAAAGACTGTGAAGTTGCTTAAATAAACCTGTGCTAGTCATTTTTTAATACTTATAACCTTTAACCCCATGTTATTAGGATTAGAAAGAATGTTATTTTTCCCATTGTTTCTGCTCCATTGATTGTGGCTCCTTAAACTCTCTCTTAGCTCCTGTTATTGTATTTTGGTAACAGAAGTGTCCTGTTTTATGAATTGTGTGGGCTGAATTAGCTTAAGAGGGTTTCACTGCATGATGATGGCTCGAGTCCTCTTAATTGTGAAGGCAGTTCTTTTACCTTCATTATGAAAGGGGCAAATAAGGCGGTTTTCATAGCCTAAAGGTTTTTTTAAAGCTTTCCCTCTGCTGGAGTAAAACATCAGGACAAAAGGAGTAGGCTGTTCTTTGGAATTGCTAGAAATAGCTTTTGGAGGTAAAATTAGAGTAATAGGCATCTGTTGCCTCTGGAAAGGAACAAATGCATTGTTACAGCACAAGAATTGAAGCAAAGACCCTGATTCTTTCATGATTTGTTATTTTTCTATCAATAACTTTCTTTTACAGTGTATAAAGCATGTTTGCATACAGTTGCCTCAATATTGCCTTTACTATTAACCTTGTGCTATACATGGAGCAGATGTTAGTAGCAGTATTTCTGGTTTTCAGCTGCGGAAACAGATTGAAGGAGATTAATGGCTTTGCCATAGTCCCACAACTACGAATAGGAGAACCTGGCCTTTATAACTCCAGTCATCAGCTCTTTCCAGGATATCATGCTGCACTGGGTCTCCTTAACCTGTGCTGTGTAGTGTTGCTAAGGTTCTTATGGAAGAATAACATGGAAAAGTATCATTCTCCCCAAGAAACAGAAATGGCAACAAAATGTGCAGAATATTAGCGCTCAGAATGAATTCTCCAAAATCTCCTAGACAAACTAAGCAAGATATTCTGAGTCGTTTTTTTGTAAATATTCATATGCCATATCTACATAATATAATACCTAGGTATTGCTCCTTCTATTTTGTTTTTGCTTGTTTTAACATTACTGTTGAATTGTGGATTTAGTATTGTAGGCTGATAGGTTCCTTAGCACTTTTAAGATCTTATTTCATGATCATTTGGTCTTGTTAATTTTGAAAAGTTTGTTGTTATTTTAATTTACTCCTTTGTAGATAGCGTGTATTTTCTACCATTTAGCTCTGACGATTGTTTGCCTTTGGTGTTAAATAATCATATTATAATGAATAAAGGTATAAATTTATTTTTAGAGGGGCTTATTTTATTTTTCTGTGCAAATCATTTGGATTATATATTATGGGAGTGCTTTCCAAAAGTGATCCAGGAGCCCCCAGCTCACTGCCATTTTTTATGTTAATTTCTCAGCTCAGTGGTTTCTAGTCTAACCATTACACTAAGGGTACAGCCCTTCATGCTGTCTTTATGTGGAGGTCTCCATTCCAACTCTCTGCCTGCTATAGGCTAAAGGCAGTAGCTCCTCTTTCCATGTGTGCATTTAAACTCAAGCTATTAGGTTACGGAAACTGACAACCTCCTTTTAGTACCATAGTGCAGGTATTTTCCTCTTTATTTCTGGCCCTGGTTAATTACCTCCACTCTCAATTTTTCCATTTCAGCTCAAGAGTATATAAAAAATGTTCTTTATCAGTCATTTCAAGTGTCACTCATTATGTGTTGGAGCCTGAAGTCAATCTGTATTTTGAAAATAGACAAGTCATTGGGTATGAATTGTTAAGGTAAAACAAGCCTGTTGGGACCAGGACCATAAACTTGGCTCATCTGATATAATATGACAGATCATAAGGATAGTGGATGAAATCCATAAGGTTCTAGGAGATGGACATAGCAAAGTGGTAATAGGTTGAATCCAAGGAGCCCTTAGGATCAGACGATCTCTAAGATCTAGTCAAGAATGGCCTAGTGTTGGGAAGGTCAGAGAAAGCAGCATTCTTTATTAAAGACTTCCTTGCTCCTGATTGTGTATGGGCAAGCCTATATTTACTGATAATTCCTGGCAGGTATACCTTGCTTACAATTAAGGCATAATTCACTGCTGAGATGCTAGAATGTCTCCTCATAGTCTATGTATAGAGTACCATTTCAGGCATTCGTTTCCAAACTTTTTAGGAAAAAGACTTTTAAAACGTGTAAACCTTTGAAAATACTTGGAGGATGTAGCCTCAGTCCCCACTCACCACTATGGAAAAGACAAGGCCCCCTTTTGTACTTCCATAATTGGTGGCCAGACATCCTTTTTGTTGATCTATAAAATGCATCAGAACATGTATGAGACTATACTTCTTCCTGGCTTTTGATTTATACAAATGTTTAAATGACAAAACTGGCATTAGCCAGCCTTACATCTGAGTTTTTCCCTAATGCCTGCAGAGTATTTCTCTCTGGATGTCTTTCTGTGAACTCAAGTTAAACATATCCATCCCCCCATTTCCTGCAAAGATGCTCCTTCCAGCTTCCCCTCAATTTTATTATGTTGCTTTTTATTCACCCAGGTCTCTAGGCCCAAATCATCTTACTTTCCAATTCATTGCCCAAGACCTTTTAATTCTTTCCTTTTCTACCTCAGATTTACTATTTCTCAGGTTCCATTATCATCAGTAGTTGATAACTACTGATAATCTGATATAATTATTAGGGTGCTAGATGAGCAGGGAGTGAGAACTAGAAGATGTGGTCATTGTCTTCATGGAGCTCAATATCTAGTTAAGAAGACAATTTATATTCACAAAATAGTGAACAATACTAGGCAGTATATAATTAAATGCTAAGTTGGAAAGTACAGAGTTTTAAATGCTGGAAGTTAGAGGAAAGAAAGGGATAAAATGAAGGCCTGAATTGTAAGAGAAAAGTTAATTGTAGAATTGAGATTTGAACTTAGTCTTGAAACAAAGAAGGTTGGAATTAAGTAGGCATTTAAAATAAGGAGAAGGCACGGATAATCAGTGATTATATTGAGCATATGATTTTTGGAAAACTTTTGAGTCTCTTTATGTGAAGGACTAGGGAGAAATAAGAATTAGAGAAGTTCATGACAGCTTTGAGTTTGACTATGAGACTACCAGAAGAATCTTTCAAAAATAACATTTGAATTTAGTTTATTGCCCAACTCAGAAATCTCTGGAGGCTTCCTTTTCCTTTTGATTCTGATCCAAACTGCTTTGCTATTCTAGGTGCTCTTTGATCTATACCAGCCTTTCTTCACCAGGACTCATGCATGCCTACAACTTGCTTTATTTGTGTTTTGGCTTATGGTTTCCACTTCCTTGCGAAAGGTCTGCCTGATTTCTTTCCATTCCTTCTTCAAGTCTTATCTCTAGACTTTCTGCCTCTTGACACTCTAATGACTCCCACTCAATGACATAGCTTTCCTATTTTCTGTTGGAAATATTTCAAAATCTAATCATGTACCTTTTGTTTTCCAATAATTTAGAGTTACATACATTTCTCTTTCTTTTTGATAAGGTGGTAAATTCTTTGAAGGGTTAGATTATATTTTATATTTTATTATTCCTCTTAGTGCTGTATACTACTCTGGGTATATACTGTATGTTGAGTTGGTAGCTTTTAAAGGATTGTTTTTTTTTTTTTAAATTTCAAATATTGCTGTTTTGTAATATTAGAACTACTTTGTATAAATGTGCCTAATGTCATGCCTGACAGATAGTACAACCCTTAGTGATGGTGAAATCCAAATTTGTAGTGGATCCCAAGTCAAATAGCATTTTTCTGCTCTTTCATGGAAAGTGGAAATAAGAGCAAAAGCACTGAATCCAGGTTTTCTGAGACTGAGATACTTTCTGCTATATTTGAGTCCTCCCTTAATTTATGTCCTTAAGTATATATTATCCCTTTACCTTATGTCGTGTTTCCTAAATAATTTGAGTTAGTGTGTGTGCTCAGTCAATCAGTCATGTCCAACTCCTTGCGATCCCATGGACTGTAGGCTGCCAGGCTCCTCTGTTCATGGGATTTACCCGGGTAAGAATACTGGAGTGCATTGCCATTTCCTACTCCAGAGGATATTCCTCACCCAGGAATCCAACCCGCGTGTCCTGCATTGATTGGCAGGCAGATTCTTTACCACTGGGAAACCCAGTTTGTGTTAGTAGATGAAAATAAATTGTGTGTGTTAATTGAAGCTTAAGATAAAAGATTGTAGTGTTTTAGAAAGATTAATCCTTGTCCAACTCTAATTGGTATGTGTTGTCACTCTTCCTGCCCGAGTTTTAAAGTTTTAGTAAAATATCTGTGAGTGAAGAAATCATCTATTGTAGTTGGAATTGAACTTAAGAAGATATTTGAACATCCATAAACCAGATCTTGAAATGGCCTAATTTTCTGAGTGGTGATATAGTTTCAGCAAGACGGAAAACTATAAAAAATTGTGAATACTTGGATTTAGAAATGTACTAGTGTTATCTTACCTGTTTTTGGTTTCAGAGAATGGCTATTCAGCAATGTTTGTAGCTAATCCGGAGTTAATTTTGTGTGTACTTATGCATGAGAGAGAGAGTTTTATTTCTTTGGTTAACCAAATTAAAGCCATAAAAAAGCAGTTTTGGGAGGCAGGCTGGATCTTCTTCAACAACAGTTCGTGTTAGCTTATATAATTTCTTCTGAGAGGTGATAACTTATCAAATCCTATCTTCTAAGAGTTCTTATTTTTAAGTTTCCTCATAATAAAAGACAGTCCCCTTTACTAATGGCTTCAGATGAGCTGAGATTTTGTTAGGTATTGACTTTTGTGTTTGCTTCACAGGTGGTTTGTATTGCTCCACTTGGAATGCTCTCTCCCCAAAGCTGAGCTGTGACACAAGACCTCTCATTCTGAAGACTCTCAGTGAGCTGTTTTCTCTGGTTCCTTCCTTGACAGTCAATACAGCTGAGTATGAGGTATGTGTTTCAATTCAGTTCAGTTCAGTCACTCAGTCGTGTCCAACTCTTTGCGACCCCATGAATTGCAGCACGCCAGGCCTCCCTGTCCATCACCAACTCCCGCAGTTCACTTACTCACGTCCATCGAGTCAGTGATGCCATCCAGCCATCTCATCCTCTTTCGTCCCCTTCTCCTCCTGCCCCCAATCCCTCCCAGCATCAGAGTCTTTTCCAATGACTCAACTCTTTATTTTTTGTGTGTTATTAATAGTTTACATTTTCAATATACAGCTTTGCTCTTCATGTATATTCTTACATGAAGATGATTATAAAATCAAACTGTCCTAGGAGAGGAAAATAATTTTATGAACTAGTCAGTATTTGGCATTGTGATGAACCACTTGGTGGAAGACATTTTGCTAAAAGATTCATGCGCTTCTGTTTAACATTTTCTTTATTTTCTCTTCTTTGAATGAAATGAGAAGGTGGCAGATTCATTTATATCTCCACTTTTGTAGCTATAACCTCGTTTAAGCTCATGTTTTTTACTTTTCTTTCAAAGAGCTTCAATTAATTTTCACTTAAAGTCCTGGTAAACTTTTACTTTGATTTAGTGCTTCACAGAGTTTGATAAACTAGCCCTCCATAAGATTCCAGGAATAGCCCCTTACTTATTTTCGATCACATGATAAGACAGGAGTGTAAGATAATACTTGTTCTAATCATTCTAAATGCTACACAGTGAGTAAAATCAAACTTGTCCTCACCAAGGACACAATACCTAGCATGGCTGCTGCTGCTGCTAAGTCACTTCAGTCGTGTCCGACTCTGTGTGACCCCATAGACGGCAGCCCACCAGGCTCCTCCGTCCCTGGGATTCTCCAGGCAAGAACACTGGAGTGGGTTGTCATTTCCTTCCCAATATCTAGCATGGCACATAACGTGTATTCAGAAACTAGGTACTGAATGAATGAATGAGCCAGTACAGGATATTGTGAGTTTATTCTCATATCCGGGCTTTTGTTTGGGAGTATTAAAAAAAGGATCAATTCAAGACTCCTAGATTATATAATTCACCAACAGTCTTTTTTTATGACTGCCATTCACAGGTACATACCTTTATGATGTCAGAAAGTCTGCCAGGCTACTGATAAGGAGCTCAGACTAAAAACCAAAATAAGGACTTTGTATGTTGTGTTGTGTGTATTTATTTTCTGTCTTCAAGAGCTGAACTCATGTACCTTTGTGCTGCCTGTACTTTGAGTTATTCAGATTTTATTACAGGCTAACGTGTGAAGTGGTTTGTGTGTTGGTTTTTTATGTTTGCTTACATTGGTATAACTTGTCTTTTGGACTGTGTTTTTTCCCTTCAAATTTTCATTCTTTTCCACTGACATTTTATTTTGGTTTATCTTCATGCTTATAATCATATTAGGATTCCCCTGTTGTTCAGGTAGCAGCTTTGAGATGTTCTATCCATCAGTTTTCTCCTAGTAGGGTAGACTCCTTCAGTGACCGGAGCCCACCTGGAGCAGAAGGGGAGAAATGTAGAGAAAGCCCCTCTCCATCTGTCGTTCTGACTCACTCTGTCCCTTCCTTTCTTCCCACCTTCCCCACTTTCTCTTTCCTTCTCTTTCTCCTTTCCCTTCTCTCTTCCTCTGTGTGTTTAAGTACTTTTTTTTTTCTGCTAATTGCTTAGAGTTTGTTGGCATGTAAGCCTGAGTTAAATGTAATTTTCCCAAAGCATTTCTTAGGTCATTGCTATCCTGTGTCACCTCACTTCAGATGCCTTTTGTTTACCTAAAATGAAGTCAGTTGCTTTATACGGAGCCAATAAGGAGCCAATAAGGTCTTTTAGAATCGGGCCTCACTCTACTTTTCTGCCTCCTGCACTCCAGGGAAACCAAACCACTTGTAGTTTCCTTCTCTGTTTCCAAATTGTCTATTTATTATCCTTTGTTCATGTTGTTCTTTCTGTCTTGAATTACTTTCTTTTTCATCTCTAATTTTAAAGCCTATTTTAGGAAATGATCAGTTTAAGTTATCCCATCTGTTGAGAATTTTTCTTCAAGCAGGAGTCTGTTATTCCTAAAGTTCCTTATCTATACTATCTTAAGAACTTTTATTTCTATTTTATATTTACTTCAGGTACATGTGCACAAATATTATCTCCATTAAAATATAAGCTTGTTGAAAATAGAGTCCATGTTTCAATTAATGTGTTTTCTGAATTGCTTTTTAAAGTGCTGGATACATTCATTCATTGACTCAGAATATATTTATTAAAGCTGTACTAGACCTTAGAGACACCCCACTCCAGTACTCTTGCCTGGAAAATCCCATGGGCGGAGGAGCCTGCTAGGCTGCAGTCCATGGGGTCGCTAAGAGTCGGACACGACTGAGCGACTTCACTTTTACTTCTCACTTTCATGCATTGGAGAAGGAAATGGCAACCCACTCCAGTGTTCTTGCCTGGAGAATCTCAGGGACGGGGGAGCCTGGTGGGCTACCGTCTATGGGGTCGCACAGAGTCGGACACGACTGAAGCGACTTAGCAGCAGCAGCAGCAGACCTTAGAGATACTAATGAATAATAATAGATACTATTTTAAGTAGTTATACTCCCAGCAGTAGTTACTTTATGTCACAGTATTACTTCTAATATCTGATAAGAAAGTATTTTTCATATTATAATGAGAGAATCTGAGGTTTTGAAAGGTTGACTCATTCATTAAACAAATATTTACTGAGTATCTGCTACATGCAAGACAAATAACTGAGCCAATACTGCAGTTTCTAAATGAAAGCTGTTGTTCTAAACCCAGAACTTTCTAGCTCCATTATACCACATTGTCAGTCCCTGCCTTTAAAAACTCAAAAGTTGCTAGAAGATATAGACATAAGCAGTAATAATTACAATAGCATTTGTTCAGTGCATTCAAAGGGTGAGGAGAGTATGGTGGGGACGTGACCGACATTCTTAGGAGGACACTAAAGAAACCTTATTTAGTTGGTGCTGTTGGACTAAGATCATGAAGAATTACTAAAGATTGCTTTCCATTGAAGTTTTGAGGAGAATATGCAGAGTCAAGGAGGTATAAAAGAACCTCATATGATCTAGCAGGGCAAGAAGTTAGATGTGGCTAAAATGAAGGAGACATTAAGTGCCGCAAGATAAATGGCTTTTTATGCTCACTTATTTATTAAATATTTGTCATTTGAGGGAATGGGCTTTATATTCTTTATATACCAACCTTTGAAATGAGAAAGACAGATAGCACTTTAATGATTATACAAGCTAGGAGAGAGTTAACCACATGCCCAGATAATCACATTAAATGCTAAAGTGTGCCAGGTGCCATATGGCTGCTTGGAGAAGGGAGAACTCTCGTCTGGGTAGGGGATTAGGAATAGTGGCCTGAAAGAGGAGAGTAATCTAACATTTGTACTGAGATTTGAGAGGTCAGTAAGAAATAGTTGGGGCAAAAGTGAAAGTGAAAAGTGAAGTGAAATTTAATAATCTAAAAGTCTCACCTTATTTAACATATCCATATGTTTGGATGATGAATCTATTTCTGAGTGTTTTCATTTTATGAATGATAGGTAAGTACAGATTAAGTTTGTTACAAGTGGTATAATTTTGAAAGTGATTTACCTTTGACATTTGCTACTTTAGATTGTTTACTCTCAATTTTATCTTTGTCTTAGAATTTATTCTGTTGTTTGTTGATTTTTCAGAATTTTAAAGTTCAAGTCCTCAGCTTCCTCTGGAACCATACTCAAAACAAGGTACTATCAGAAGGGTGTCAGAGAAACAGAACCAAGCTGGGGTAGGAATTGTAATACAAGAATGTTATAAGAATTATAGAACTGTGTTATAAAGAACTGTAATATAAGAATAGGATAAAAATTTCAAATTTTTGATTCAAAAATTGTGACTACAAGTTTACATTTTAAAAAGTATTCTTAATTTATGCCAGTTAATTATTTTCACCATAAAATGCACTTATTACTTTGTGATGCTGATGGATATGAAGAGGGACTATTGCCATTGTCTCTCATTTTAAATGGTCCTTTCTTTTTCCTGCTTTGTCCCTTCCCACCAATAAGCACATCAAATGAATAAAAAGCCCACTCCATTTCTTAATGTCATTTCCAATCAAGAAATATAGAGAGAAAAGTGTCGGTGGTATTGTACCCAACTCACGAGTGAAAAAGCTTAGATTCCAAAAGGTCAACTTTCCCTGTGAAGTAGCTGAGGAATCAGAGAAGAATCATATTTTTATGTTTAATGTCCCAACAAGGATAAATATTTGGTGCTTCTTGTGTGTCTGCCCAATGCTGTTTACTCTCTACTTTTAATTGGGACATACTAAGTGAGGCGTGAATACCATTTCCAAAGCACTGACTGGAGAACCATTAAGGTTTGTGAGGGAAAATTTTTTTTCTTCCTCCAGAGTTGATATTTAATATATGCCATTTCTTTTGTTTATTTTACTAGGACCCAGTTGTTGCAAATGCTGCCTATAAATCTCTGTCACACTTTAGTGCTGGGGACCACACAATTCTTCATCTGCCTGAAGAGGTAGGCCTTTCTGCTTTCTCACTGCCGTCTCTTTTCTCCTGTGTGTATAGCTTTATTTATATCCCTCTATGGAAGAGATTCTTACCTGTAACTCTATATTATATATAGATATATTATCCTTAAAAGATAAGAATTTATATTCACTATTTATCTGTTATAGATTGTAGAGGTCTTAGACTTCACAGATAGTGAATTTTAATCTCTTTTTTTAAATTAATTTGTATTTTTTAGTTTGTTTTGCTTTACAATACTGTATTCATTTTGCTATACATTGACATGAATCAGCCACGAGTGTACATGAACTCCCAATCCTGACCCCCGCCTCCCCCTTCCCACCCCACACCTTCTCTCTGGATTATCCCTGTTGAAGCAAATGGAAGACATGGATGGAGCAAAATGTAGTCTCCATAAAGTGACTGGTTTATGACTGTATTCCTGTCTCCAGAGCAGATCTGTGTCACTCTAGGAACCACTTTACCCAAACCCAGACTACACAGAGTATGGTTTTCTATAACCTGGGCACCCAAAATTCTTTATTTGTGATGGAGACTTGAGATGCCTTGTGAAAACAATGTGCTATTTATTTATTTTGAAATGATAGTCCTGGAGAACTGGGTGAAGAAGATATCACTCTCTTTTAAGTGTTAACACATTATATGACATTATCTCAGTTTTTAGACTAAAAACAACCAACCTTTTCTAACATCTACCTAATATAACTAGCTTTCAATTCTTAGTTAATATTAAGGAGTAAAGTTTATAGTTTCACATTTAGTGTTACTGCTAATTCAAAAACATACATACCAATGTTTATTTTATTTTTTAAAGTTTTTTTTTTGATGTGGACCATTTTTAAAGTCTTTATTGAATTTTTTACAATATTTCTTCTGTTTTATGTTTTGTCCTAACTCCCCAGTTCAGTTCAGTTCAGTCGCTCAGTCATGTCTGACTCTTTGCAACCCCATGGACTGTAGCACACCAGGCTTCCCTGTCCATCACCAACTCCAGGAGTCCTCCCAAACCTATGTCCATTGAGTCGGTAATGCCAACCAACCATCTCATCCTCTGTTGTCCCCTTCTCCTCCTGCTCTCAATCTTTCCCAGCATCAGGGTCTTTTCAAATGAGTCAGCTCTTCGCATAAGGAGGCCAAAGCATTGAACTTTCAGCTTCAACATCAGTCCTACCAATGAACACCCAGGACTGATCTCCTTTAGAATGGACTGGGTGGATCTCCTTGCAGTCCAAGGGACTCTCAAGAGTCTTCTCCAACACCACACTTCAAAAGCATCAATTCTTCGGTGCTCAGCCTTCTTCACAGGCCAACTCTCACATCCATACATGACCACAGGAAAAACCATAGCCTTGACTAGATGGACCTTTGTTGGCAAAGTAATGTCTCTGCTTTTGAATATACTATCTAGGTTGGTCATAACTTTCCTTCCATGGAGTAAGCGTCTTTTAATTCCAGGGCTGCAGTCACCATCTGCAGTGATTTTGGAGCCCAGAAAAATAAAGTTGGCCACTGTTTCCACTGTTTCCCCATCTATTTCCCATGAAGTGATGGGACCAGATGCCATGATCTTCATTTTCTGAATGTTGAGCTAAATTTAAGCCAACTTTTTCAGTCTCCTCTTTCACTTTCATCAAGAAGCTCTTTAGTTCTTCTTCACTTTCTGCCATAAGGGTGGTGTCATCTGCATATCTGACGTTATTGATATTTCTCCCAGCAATCTTGATTCCAGCTTGTGCTTCTTCCAGCCCAGCATTTCTCATGATGTACTCTGCATAGAAGTTAAATAAGCAGGGTGACAATATACAGCCTTGACATACCCCTTTTCCTATTTGGAACCAGTCTGTTGTTCCATGTCCAGTTCTAACTGTTGCTTCCTGACCTGCATACAGATTTCTCAAGAGGCAGGTCAGGTGGTCTGGTATTCCCATCGCTTTCAGAATTTTCCACAGTTTGTTGTGATCCACACAGTCAAAGGCTTTGGCGTAGTCAATAAAGCAAAAATAGATATTTTCCTGGAACTCTTGCTTTTTTGATGATCCATCAGATATTGGCAATTTGACCTCCCCAATCAGGGATCAAACCCCTAACCCCTGCACTGAAAGTCAAAGCTTAACCCCTGGACCACAAGATAGGTCCCTATAAATGTTTATTGAATGCCATTAGAGAGTGAGGAANACTCTTGCTTTTTTGATGATCCATCAGATATTGGCAATTTGACCTCCCCAATCAGGGATCAAACCCCTAACCCCTGCACTGAAAGTCAAAGCTTAACCCCTGGACCACAAGATAGGTCCCTATAAATGTTTATTGAATGCCATTAGAGAGTGAGGAAGACATTGTGCTAAAAGAAGTTATGTGTAACATGACCCAAAATCCATTCTAGGGGTGAAATGGCAAGAAATTTTGTTATGAATTTCTTGGGATCTTCAAGCATTTTAAAATGGGTTGATTTTTTTCTTCTGGATTGAGTTTATTCAACGATTAGATGCCAGTAGGAACCAGGCAAGCTTCTGTTTATTGAATTGAATTGAAGGGACTGACAATAGGCTCTTGTAAAACCAAATCCATCAGAAGGCAGGATTTCCCGTGTTATTGAGAACTCAAAGACAGAGCGGCCAGCTTGTCATGCAGTTATCACAAACAGGAAGTCTTACGAAAAGATTTGTTCTTTGACTCATAAATTGAAAAAGATGGGATTTCAGACTGCACTATGGTGATCAGCAATACCCATAGCTTCTTAAAAAAAAGAGACAAAGGAAAAAGTACATGTATATTTGATTTACAGACTCTTACCAATAGGTTAGCTACAGTTTCTAGAAAGATACTTTTTTGTTATTATTATTTTAAATAAGCATTTTCTAACTTAGATCACAGCATAATGATTGCCTTATTTTTAGCTATTATTACTAAATTATTCCAGCTGGCATAATAGCTTTTATTAAATAACTGCTATATACTCTTCACTATTTAGTCTCCACCTCTTTAAATGTTGATATGTTTATATTTTATTCTGTGGTGGTTTAGTTGCTAAGTCGTGTTCAACTATTCTATGACCCCCAGGACTATAGCCTGCCAGGTTCCTCTGTCCATGGGATTTCCCAAACAGGAATACTGGAGTGGGTTGCATTCCCTTTTCCAGGGGATCTTCCTGACCCAGAGATCGAGCCCACGTCTCCTCCATTGTAGGCAGATTCTTTACTTTCGAGCCACCAGCGAAGCCCTGTATTTTATCTTACTTGAGGGTATGTTCAGTTTCTGATTATGTTTGTTAGAGTTAATACTCAGTTAAGTGCTATACTCAGTCAAATATTACTTTCTTAACCTCACTCCTATATCCTCAGATCCTTGAATAACCATAAATAGCTCTTTATATCTTCCAGTGTAAAGAGTAGTGATGTAGAGTTGGGTTTTTATATATGCTTGGGTTTTCACCAACAGAGCCTGAAGGTCTGTAAAGGAAATCTCTAAGACTTATTTTAGCCTTGCTTTTTCAACCTTTTTTTTCTGCCCTAACCCCCTTCTGGGATATGACTCACTTCTGCAGGTATCTGATTCTCTGGTGGTAGTTTGGTGGTTAAGTCACTTAGTCATGTCCAACTCTTTGTGACCCCATGGACTGTAACCCACCAGGCTCCTCTGTCCATGGGATTTCCCAGGCAAGAATACTGGAGTGGGTTGCCATTTCCTTCTCCTGAGGATCTTTCTGACCTAAGAGTTGAACCTGGTCTCCTGCGTTGTAGGTAGATTCTTTACTGACTGAGCCACCAGGGAATCATTCTCTCAAATGGATTAAGATGAGAAGACTTAATGGTTTAACAGAGTCTACCTCCCTCCAACCCCCAGCTTCTGATATAGAGGACTTTCCTCCACGTGAAGAAATCATTACTCCCAAGGCCACACACCATGCATTCTTCTTCTTTTTATCCATTACTGATTTTCAGTTTGGTTGTTTGAAGGACTAAAAGCCCCCCAAATCGGCAATATGTTCATATTCCAAACAAGTCCCCGAAGGCAAAGGATACAACCCAGTCAGTTCCTGCCTCTGTGTTGTGGATGATGGCAGTAATGTGAAACTGTGACTCCCATTCTCTGAAAGCATACTTTCAACTGTTTCAGAAGTCTCTCCAGGAAGGGACTTTTCTAGTTGAAAGATCTAAGATTCCTTCTTGTTATCAAAGTTTACTCACTCTGCACCATGGGCAATTGGCTTACTCACAAAACTGAAGGCTACTTGTATACCTTTCCAGTGAAAGTGTGTCCACAGTCTCTTTTTCTATTTGTGGAAACTTGTGAAATAATCTGTTAGCAAAACATTATGTGAATTTCAAGTAGAAAAAAAATTTTAAGAAGATACAGTGGGGACTTCCATGGTAGTCCAGTGGTCATGAATCCACCTTGCAATGTAGGAGAAACTAAGATCCGACATGCCACAGAGCAACTTAAGCCCGTGTGCCACAACTAGAAAGTCTGTGAGCCACAGTGAAAGATCACGCATGACACAATGTAGATTCCCAGTGCCACAACTAAGACCGAATGCAGCCAACTAAATAAATATTTAAAAAAAATAAAACAGAGTAGATACAATGGATAATTGGGCTTCCCTGGTGGCTCGGTAAAGAATCTACCTGCAATGGAGGAGACCTGGGTTCGATCCCTGGTTTGGGAAGATTTGGAGAAAGTAACGGCTACCCACTCCAGTATTCTGGCCTGGAGAATTCCATAGATTGTATAGTCCATGGGGTTGCAAAGAGTCAGACACAGCTGAGTGACTTTCACTTTCACTTTCACAGTGGATAATATCCACACAGTACTTTCGTGGATTGTAATTCAACTACTTTTGTAAGTACACCTTTCTTTAAATTTACTAAAGAAAGATTTCTTGTTCATTGCTTCATCCACTAAACTGTGAAACTTGTTGAAAGAAAGCTAACAGGCTGGTAAATCAAAAGCCATTAAAGGAGTGGCAGACATCAGCAGGAAGGTGCAGGGTTAAATGAAACAGTACATGTAGGGTAAGATGGAAAATGTCTATGGAGAGCAGAACTGAATAAGATACATGTGAGCTAGGGATCTGAATACCAGATTCATTAACTCATCTTTCTTGTCCCTGATGTATTATTAGGAACTTCTGTGGATTGTTGTTGATAGACACTTAACAGTTGCATTGCTTTAATAATTATTTATTGGACATATATGTACTAAGTGCTAGGCTGTCTTATGAGCTGGGAATGTTGAATGAATCCATGTGTTTATTCATTTGTAACAATATTGTTAATCATTTGAAATATGCAAATCTAAAATTGGTTAAAAAATTTAGTGGGGCTTCTTTGAGGACTTATTTCAATATTAAATAGAATGACTTTTTCCCCATTTAGTTTGTATTTCTTAGTCTTTTAGCTATTTATCCTTCTCCTTTGCCTTCTTTAGTGCCCCCCAACACCCCACAAATGAAACAAAATGAGAAAACAAACAAAAAAACTATCGAAAATTATTTTTCTGGTAAAACAGTCAATAATGGATAAACATTTCAGTTGATTCTTCTGTGACTTGGGTTCATTAAAAAACATTTGGCTGTTTAAAAATTGAACTTTTTATTATAAAGCTCTTAAGATAGATTGTGTTGTTGATTTCTGGAGTTAATTTTAGAGGTGAGTAATATAAAAGAATTCATTATGCACCCTGGGTTGGTATTAATGTTGTGTAACCTGTTCGGCTTTGATTTAAGTGAATGTCATTGCATTCATCAGAAGCTGTTTCTTTTTGTAAATGAATTTATGCAGATACTTGACATGTTCCAAATAAAATTCTCTGCTTATCCACAAACTCCTGGCTTTTATCGGTTGCACACACAGAAGAATGGCTGAAAGGTTATCTGGCTCAGAATGTGTAGTAAAGCGTTTTGTAGGATAAGCTTTTCAATATTCAACTTAAAGCAGATTTTAAAAGTAATTTATCATTTTATATTTGGCTCTCCCTTTAAGTTTCTTCAACAAAGCTTAGCTGTAATTAGAAGGGCGTAGTTGGTGTCTGTATGTGCATGCATTTGTGTGTGTCTGTGTGTGTGTGTCTATGTGTGTGTGTGTATGTTCTAAAAAGACCCCCTCTTTTTTTCCCCTGGATGTTTGAGTAGCTAATGTGATACGGTTACCAACATTTTATCATTTTAACAAGTACTCTTTCATAAGTCTTCTCTCGATTTTCCCTTTTTGTACTCATGTTGATCCTATTCCATTGTTGCATACAAATCAAGGGAAAAGGCTGGGACTAGTGTAGGGAAGCTGGAACAAACGCTTGAAGAAAAGTGAGCGGAGGAGGAGGGATGTGTAATGAAGCCAAGATCTAACAGTACGTGCTCATCTGTTCAGGAGAAGCAGCTCACCTTTGAAGAAACATAATTGAAGGAGTAATCATACCATTATAAGTAGGCAGAGTATTTCTGTACTTAAATGACAGTACATTTCTAATTTCTTTGTTAAAATATATGCATATGCAAGATATAGACAAATGTTAAATCATTTTTTATATATTGTTTATATATATATAGTAAGTTTGAGCAGAAACACTGGATAAGTTAAAATGTGTGCAAAAAAGATCATATTTCTTTTATATGAACTAATTCTGGAATTAAGAGTGTTTGGTTATCTGGCATAGTTCATACGCCAGTTCAGGTCCATCTGAAGGGTGCGGCAGCTTCTGCTTCTGTTTCCTATGCTTCTGCTTATGTGGCTACCTCTTCAGCTGCTCCCTCCTCCAGGTCACACTCTCTCCCCTTTCCTCTCTTTCTTATAGCCTTCCGTCCTTTCTTTTTAAACAACTTTGAAAAGTGAAAGTGTTAGTCACTCAGTCATGTCCGCTCTTTGTGACCCCATGGACTGTAGCTCGTCAGGCTCCTCTGTTCATGGAATTCTCCAGGCAAGAATACTGGAATGAGTTACCATTCCCTTCCCCAGGGAATCTTCCCCACCCAGGGATTGAACCCAAGTCTTCTACATTGGCAGGTGGATTCTCTACCATCTGAGCCACCATCCTTATTGAGATATAATTTGCATCCCATACGGTTCACTCATTTAAAGCATACAATCCTAGTGGTTTTATTGTGTTCAAAGATTTGTTCATGTAATCATCGAGCTATCTAATTTTAGAACATTCTATTAGCCACCAATTCCCATTATCCTTCCCCCCTCTCCCCAGCACTAAGCAACCGTTAGTATGCTTTCTGTCTCTAAAAATTTACCTGGCCTGAACTTTTCCTATAATGAAATCATATAATATCTGTGCTTTAGTAACTGGCTTTGTTTACTTAGCATAATGTTTTCCAAGTTCATGAGTAACACATTCCTGCATTTAATACCCGTTTATGACTGAATAATACTCCATTGTATAGATATGCCATATTTTGTTTATGTGCTCATGGACATTTGAGTTGCTTCCATTTTTTTGGCTATTACCACTAATGTATTCACATTCATGAACATTGATGGGCAAGTTTTGTGTGATCATTTATTTTTACTTCTTTTGGTCATATACCTAAGAGTAAGATTGTTGGGCAGTCCTACTGGGTAACTCTGCATTTAACTTTCTGAGAAACTGTCAAACTATTTTCCATAGGGGCTGTACCATTTTACGTTCCTATGAACAGTGTATAAGGGTTCTGATTTCTCCACAACTGCACCATGCCTCTGAGTTTTCATCTTAGCTTAAGGGTTTAGTGCTGCCTTCCACCTCCCAGGGTCCCCTGTCTCTGTGAGCATGACATGCTGCAGCGTTTCCCACTGCTGTGGCACTCTGGGGGCTTCCCAGGTGGCACTAGTGGTAAAGAACCCACCTGCCAGTGCAGGAGACATAAGAGAGACAAGTTCAATCCCTGGTCAGGAAATCCCCGGGAGGAGGGCATGGCAACCCACTCTGATATTCTTGCCTGGAGAATCCCATGGACAGAGGAGCCTGGGGGGCAACAGTCCATAGGTCGCAAAGAGTCAGGCGTGACTGAAGTGACTTAGCATGCACACACTGATGCTCTGGTGTGGTAACCAGTGTTATTCATATAGTCTCCAGCTGTAAGCATTATTGTCTGTTTCCCCCTGTATGCTTTTCAAATACTTTTCTCAATTTGTACTATGATGTGTAAAAAGTCAGGAAGCAAGGTAAATGGACCCAGAACCAACTTTTTAGGCAGGTAGGAATAGTTAAAATCTCTAAGATAGAGGATATCTCTGGCAGTCCAGTGGTTAAGAATCCTCCCTTCTACTGCAGGGAGTGTGGGTTCTATTCCTGGTCAGGGAACTAAGATCCCACATGCCACATGTATGGCCAAAAAAAAAAAAATCTAGGATACCTCTTGATGATACTAATTGTGGCAAATTCCAAGTATACAAGCAGACCAGAGATACTCAGAAAACCCTCCTTGTCAGAACCAAAAGGTTTGCAAATGTGCCACGGTTTCTCTGGTTTCACTGATAGCAGCAAATGCGGGCATGCCCTCCACAGAGCATACATCATTGTTATCTCTGTAATTATGGCTGGCTCAGTCCTCTGAGAATTAGGTCCTCAAAATTGAATCAGAATTAAATCTTGTCTTGGAAAGTACTAGATAGTCAGGTTGCTTTCACTCCTTCACTAGCAAAAAAGAACACTAGTTATGGTTGAAAGGCCTCATCAGAGTTGAGGTTATTATACTTGAGAAACATTTTATCTCTGTTTTCTTTTATCCCCTTGCAAGTTTCCTGACTCAGTGCAGTTCCTAAATGGAACAGTGCTTTGGGGACCTATGAAGAAGGCAGTCTGCAGGAATTGTTAATTATTTCTAAAAATAACTCTGGGAGACAGACTAATGGTAATGACTGGGTTCTGGCACTTTATGGTTATAGCAACCACTTTTATATATTTTGATTTCCTCCCTAATGCTTAATTATCTCCATGGGCATGACAATGGTATGTCATTGAAAGTATTAAAAATTTAATTAATTGCTTGACAGTTATATCTTGTGGAAATTACAATAGTGGTAATCTTTCTACCTTTTTAATTTTTGGTTCAAACAAACCTAACTAATCACAAATCTTCAAATGACAAATTAGACACAATAAAGTAGAGCTACCAATTACAGATTTAGTGTTTTTATATTCTCTTGCAACAAACTATAGAGTCAAACAGTAAGTCAAATATAGCATTCTGTGTCTTCCTGATCTCTACTATATATCCTACTAGAAGATTTTAAGCTTTATCATAGAAATATAGTAAAATCACTGATTTTTAAAAAAAATATATTCAGACAAGGCAAATATCTAATTATAAATGATAGAAGTTCAATACACTGAATGTGTTTGCATTTTATTGTCTGATGGTGTAAATTTTTTATTAGTTTTCTCTAGTAATCATTGTTTATGCTGGTTTATGATGATTTTCTTACTATATTACCATTAGTTCTTTACACTGATCTGGGAGTGTATCTAATAAGATGATTAGAATTTACCATTTAGCTACTTTGATAATGAATAGATTTTGAAAATCAATTTTAATGATCTTTTGACATTGTAGAGCAATGAGTCTCAATGAACTTTGAAAAGGGAAAGTAAAAGGTTTTAGTATCGCCTTCTCTATCATTTCAGGTAAGACCAGAAATCCAAACTCCTGATGACCTGGATGAAGATGAAGATGAGGAGGGTGATGAAAAAGAGGTGGATCTTTCCATTCCTGGCTCTTGCTATCTCAAACTTTTGTCACTCACAGCTCCTTCAGTTTTACCAGGTGGGAAAACTGGTAAAAAAAAAAAAAAAACTTTTGTCCTATTTGGTGGGACAAAAGGTAGCATCTTTTTTGTGTGTGCTTTTTTTCCCCTACTTGTCTGATTAATTGTGCTCTTTTGTGATGTATGCATAGTCTAGCTTACTTTAGTCTTAAATACTTATTTTCTATCTGTGCCTATTGGGACTCCTTGAGATAGTATGGTGTTCCAAACACACTGAAAAATGTTAGACTTAAACTGGATAACTAGTCTAAACAATCATTTTCACTGGAAAATTTAAATTTATTTTAAAAGTTAAATTTATTCTACAAGATAGATTTGCAATGTGACTCTTAAGTTGCTGATTCAAATGGTTCTTTAGCTTATTTATAAACTGAATGAAAAGATCATTAGAATCTTCAGGAATTTCCTGGGTAGTTTCATCACATTTCCTGGCAGTCCAGTGATTAAGACTCAACCTTCTAATGCAGGGGCTGTGGGTTCGATCCCTAGTCAGGGAACTAAGATCTCATATGCTTTTAGGCTTCCCTGGTGGCTCAGATGGTGAAGAATCTGCCTACAATGTGGGAGACCTGGGTTCAGTCCCTGGGTTGGGAAGATCCCCTGGAGAAGGGAATGGCTATCCACCCTAGTAGTATTCTTGCCTGGAGAATTCTGTGGACAGAGGAGCCTGGTAGGCTACAGTCCAAGAGGTTGCAAAGAATCAAACATGACTGAGTGACTTTCACTTCACATCATCATTAGAAATATATTCTTCCTTTAGAATTACTCTAAAGAAATGGTGATACCAATATTTGAGAACTATCCATTAATGCTCTTTAAAAATAGATTAAGTTATATGGTCATTTAGTTTTGATATAAAGTGTATAGGACCTTGACTCTTAAATAATTATTCTAATTATATCCAATTATTCCAATTCAGTATTACCCAACATTTTTACAAGCATGCATTTATTACCTTTTTCAGTCTGAAATCTAACCTGAATATTCATGGATGTAAAAATTAAGTTCAGTAAACTCACAAAATGTCATCTTTGTCTTCTCACTAATGATCATAGACTTCTCACTTCATAATCTCACTAGCCTATAATGTTAGAGATTTTTTGGTGGTTTTAAAAAATAATTAATTAATTAATTTGACTGCAGCAGGTCTTTAGTTGTGGCATGTGAACTCTCAGTTGCAACATGCGGGATCTATTCCCTAAACAGGAATCGAACCCAGGTGCCCTCATTGGGAGCACAGAGTCTTAGCCACAGGACCACCAGGGAAGTCCCATGTTAGACGTTTTTATCCTTGGTTTCATCCTATGTGGAGATCCCTGAGGAATTCAACCAAATACATTTAGTGTTTATTGCTAGAGCATGCTTCTGTCCCTAAGTCTTGCCTCCTTTCATTAAAGAAAACCGAACGGTACACCTTAGACAGAGTTCATCTTTTCTTTCCCCTTTATGCCCAGTGCAAGCCTTAGGGACTTGTTGCCATTTTCTTTCTCCTGTTCATCCCCACTTCTTGCCTCAAGACTCCTCAGAGTCTGCTGCTGCTGCTGCTAAGTCACTTCAGTTGTGTCTGACTCTGTGCAATCCCATAGACCGCAGCGACCTCCCAAATCTCCTTTAATAGTGGGTCCAAAGAGGAAAAACGCCTCCAGTTATCCAAAGTTCCGCCTATATCCCCAGATAACTGAAGAGTTCAAAGTCCTCTTGGGCTTTTAAAATGACATTGTTCCCTCTTAAATGGACTCTTACTCTAGTCTCCTGGTATTAGAAACAGGAGAAGGGGTGAGATGTGTGTGGCCAAGGTATACTGTTGTTTCTGTCCACTCAATATGTGCAGAGCTGTGATGGCCGTTAACTCGCTCTTCTGCATGTTTGTACTTGATATTTACTAGTATCTGTGCCTAAGGAAGAAGGGGAGGAGTTGAGGTTAACTGTATCTATTTGAGAAAATTCAATAATTAGAGTCAGTCAGGTGAATGATTTAGAGGCTGACTGTCTGGCAGACCATGTCACCACGAGCAAAGTTCTTCATTTTTTTGTTGCCTCTTATTCTCTGTGATTGTAAGAACCAGGAAAAGGTACTGCCTTAGAGATGTACAACCTAAGAAGTACAGGATGGATGATATATTTTAAGTTTCTAGGTACAGCAGGCAGAAGACTGAATTGCAGTGAATATAAACTAATGCTGGCCCTTTTCTTCTCTTATTCCTTTCAAGTGAACAAAAAGCAGTTGCAAAGTAAATCCAGTGATTTGAATTATTTTAAATAGGAGTGTTACTGCTACTGCTGCTGCTGCTAGGTCGCTTTAGTCATGTCCAACTCTGTGCGATCCCATAGATGGCAGCCCACCAGGCTTCACCGTCCCTGGGATTCTCCAGGCAAGAACACTGGAGTGGGTTGCCATTTCCTTCTCCAATGCATGAAAGTGAAAAGTGAAATTGAAGTCGCTCAGTTGTGTCTGACTCTTCGCGACCCCATGGACTGCAGCCTACTAGGCTCCTCCATCCATGGGATTTTCCAGGCAAGAGTACTGGAGTGGGATGCCATTGCCTTCTCCGTATGCTGTAAAAGATTTTTTAATTTTGAAATAATTTTAGACTTATCAGAAGTTACAAAATTAGAGAGTACTTTTACCCAGCTATTCCCATTGATAACATCTCACATAACTTTATTTCATTATTAAACCAGGGAATTCACTTTCATACTGTTAATTAAACTGTAGATCTACTTGGATTTCATCCATTTTTTCTTTTTTACAGTATATAAGTTTTGAGAATTAGCTTTTTGAAAAAGCTCAGTATAACATCTAAGACCCATCCAAGTAGTTATCTGTATCAATTTGTTCTTTTTTATTGCTAAGTAATATTCCATTTTGAGATGTACCCAGGTGGTATTAGCAGTAATGAACCAGCCTACAAATGCAGGAATTGTCAGAGACACAGGTTTGATCCCTGGGTCAGGAAGATCCCCTGGAGAAGGGCTCAGCGACCCACTCCAGTGTTCTTGCCTGGAGAATCCCTTGGACAGAGGAGTCTGGCAGGCTATAGTCCACGGGGTCTCAAAGAGTCGAACACAACTGAACCGACTTAGCACACACATACAATGTACCATAGTTTGTCTATGTCCTCATCTGTTGGAAGACATTTGTTTTATATCTAACATTCTTGGTCCTACAGAGTTTCAGCTCTTTTCAAATCCTCACTTGATCATTTGGAAGGAAGAGACTAGGGCAAGGTTCAAAGACATGGGGAAAATTCCTAGTTACTAGCTTTTTCAAGGGCTGGGACAGATGGTACTGTACATATCAGTTGCATCCATGGTATTTTATTTTCATTTAAACTGCTCTCAGGCCTGGAATTATTTGAGAGTCCTTAGTTCTCTGAAGTGCCTGACAAATGGACAAATTTTAGTTCCTGGTTAGTCTGTGTGGTATGCTTATCTCTTGACATATATTATCTTTTACCAGAATAGGATGCCTTCTCTCCTCATAACCACATAATTCTTAGGTACATTCTGAAAAGTCTAGACTCCTCCCTGGCTTGAAGCAGTCATTCATGTGGTCGTGTATATAGGACTTGGAATATGTGACCTGCCAATGCATATTACCCACATTTTTCATTCAGATAACATATTGGTCAGGGTCTTCACAGGAAATTCAGGGGGAGTAGTCAAGAGTTTAATAAAGGACTGATTAAAAGTGTGCTGTCAAGGTTAAAGAAAATTCATAAGCAGTGGTGGATCATAAGCAATGGCAAATGTCTCTCAGCCTGAAGAGGTAAAGGAAGGTAATAGTTACGAGAGTAAGAGAGAGCTTCTGTATCATAAATAGGTCTGCCTAAGGGGAGTTAGGCAGAGAAGGCAATGGCACCCCATTCCAGTACTCTTGCCTGGAAAATCCCATGGACAGAGGAGCCTGGTAGGCTGCAGTCCATGGGGTCGTGAGGAGTCGGACATGACTGAACAACTTCACTTTCACTTTTCACTTTCATGCATTGGAGAAGGAAATGGCACCCCACTCCAATGTTCTTGCCTCGAGAATCCCAGGGATGGTGGGCTGCTGTCTATGGGTTCTAACAGAGTCAGACATGACTGAAGCAACTTAGCAGCAGCAGCAGCAGCAGCAAGGGGAGTCAGGACCTTCAAAAGAGGGATACAGGCAACCTGAGGCAGTCCTGCAGGAGGGTGTCTAGGGAGTAACATACCCTCACCTCTGTTCTCAGCCTCTGATCTCCTACCAGTATCTCCCATTGAGTGAAGCCAGCTGAATCCGGAGGACAAGGGAGCCTGGTGATGCTGTTGTGAAAGATTATTCTTCCAGGGCACAGAGCAGGGTTGAGAGGGTGGATCTGGAGGGCAAAATGGAAAACTTACTACATAGGTGTTCTCTGGACTTTAAATGGAGAAGCTTGGTGTTGTGCCTGGGAAGGTTCCATATAAGAATGACAGAACTGGGTATGTAATCCATTTTCCGGTGAGATTTTGCTGCTTTTAACTGTGGTCATTTAAAGGGGACATTTAGACCTGTTCAGAAAGAAATTCTAGTTCAGGTAGGTGGACTCTTGCTTTTTCTTCCTATAGGAAGAGGCACATGCAGTGGTTTCCTTTTTTGTTTCCCTTATGATTTGTTTATTTTTTTGTTGCTGTGTTTGTTCTGCATTGGGCAACCTCTAGTGGTCCTTGGGAAAATAACACTTGAATATAAACCTATCGTGTTAATCAAGTATTTTGCTTGAATATCCTGTTGTCTTCTGATCCTGGATCACTATATTCCCTTATAATAAGTAAAGATGTCAAGCCAAAAGGATCTTGGGCTTAATTAGAAGGAACACAAATAAATAATGAATTAGTTTTTAAAAATAAGTGTACTGATATTGCTACAGAATGAAGGACAGTCATAAAAGGCTGTTTATTAATGATAAGATAGAGCAGTCACATGGCAGTCAAGGATTAGTGTGTTCCAGGTAGAAGGAATAGCAAGTGCAGTGGCCTTGTCTTAGGTATGAGCTTTGTGTTATTGAGGAATGGAGTAAAGCCCATGTGAAAATGTGCCTTTAACATAGCTAGGAAGGAAGGCAGGTGGTAGAGATGTAGTCAGAAGGAGAGTCAAGGCTGGGTCATAGAAAGCTTTGATCATTTCTAGAAGTTTTGATGTTATTCTATGTACAGTGAGAAAACACCAGAAGGTGTTAGAGATGGAAATGACATAAAATTCTATCTTCTGAGTAGAGGATGGTTTGGAGGAGTAGTCATGAGGAGAAGAAATCAAGAAACTAGTTTTTAAATTCATCAAATGAGAAAAAGAGAAGATAATAACCGGGCAAGTAGCAGTAAAAATGGAAAGGGGTGGATTTGAGATATGTTTTTAAAGATAGATCTAAAAGGACTTGCTAATGAATTACATATAAAAACTATGAGAACGAGGAATTAAGAATGACCAAGTTTTTAAACTTGCATAACTGAATGCCATGTTCTGGTTTTAGGAAGACTACGAATGGGATGAGACTCAAGACTTGTTCTTTTACTTCGTGAAATTTTATCTAAAATATAGCTAAGTTGTTGTTTTTGTGGGTGTGTGTATATGACTTAAGAATGAATGTTTCTCTTCTAGCATACGATATTTACTTTTGATCTCCTTTTATTTCTTTCAGCTTTGGAAGAATTTTTTACATCACTTGTGAAGCAAGAAATGGTGAATATGCCCCGTGGGGTGTATCACTCTGCATTGAAAGGAGGTGCCCGCTTAGATCAAGGAAAGACTGTAGCAGGAATCCCCAATTTTATGTTGAAAATGTATGAAACAAACAAGCAGCCAGGTTTGAAACCTGGCCTTGCGGGTAAGCACGATACATCAGTGTATAGGTTTTTAATGTACCGATTTAAGCTTCTCTTCCAAGTAGGATGTGATTGGGCGTGGAAAGGTATTGCTGCTGCTGCTCACATCTAGACACACTGGATAAATGACAAACATGAATCACGTGTTAAAGCCATTTAGAGAACTGCGGAAGCAAAGACATAAATAAAAGCAGAGAAGAGAGAGACAAATTACAGAATACGGGGAACATTTTAGATGTTTTAGAGTGTTCCCTGCCCCACCCACTGGCCCCCACCTCATAGGGGATGTTCACCAGTTTCGGTTGTGATCTAGAACTGAGAATTGGCTCAGGCAGAGGCCTGTTGGAGGATAGAAAAACTGGTAAAGCTTTTAGTGGCATCAAGGGACTAGGGTGATGTGGTGATTAATTGTACAAATCATCTTAATTGAGCTAAATGATGCTCAGATAAATGATAAATATGATTTCTGAGTGTGTCTTATGTGAGTTTCCAGAAGAGGTTAGCATTTGAGTCAGCAGACAGAGTAAAGATCACCCTGAGCAGTGTGGGTCGGCAACATCCAAACCATTGAAGACCTGAGTAGAACGAAAAGACGGAGGAAGGGTGAAGCTGGGAGATCCATCTTCTCCTGCCTTTGGACGGTGGTGCTCCTGGTTCCTGGGCTTCCTGACTCAGACTGAATTACACCACTGGCTTTCCTGGTTCTCTCATTTGCAGACAGAGGATTGCGGGACCTCTAAGCCTCAAAATTCTTGTGAATCAATTGCCATAAAAAAAATCTCTACTTGCTTATCTACATATCTATATCTATACGTATCTTGTTTGTTCTGTTTTTCTGAAGATTCTAACTAATATAGGTGACAAATTGGAGATTTTCCTCTTGGGATATTTGGTGAGTTTTGAATTTGCACTGAAAGTTAAAGAAGGAGGCTAATGCTTCTTAGAGGCAGTGGTCTCCAGTCTTACGGTACTTGGAAAACAGAGACTGACTAGGAGAATGGGCCTGAAGACCAAATACACAAATAGTGAATTGATGCTGGAGATCTACAGGTCTTTTCACCTGGTTGCCTTTACTCATTTTGGCCTCAGTTAGAGGCTGAAATTCAGGCTTGACCTTAACAGGAGAGTGATACAGGAGGCAGAGAAACCAACAGAGACCTTAGTGACAAAACTGAGCTAGAGGGACTTCAAGCACACAGCATGTTTCTCCCTTAAGGTATTTGTCACATTTTGAAGCTTTGTGGGATGGGAATTTAAAAGGTAACCTGAAAACTTCTGAGGACAGATGTAAATCTCTGAATCTCCCATAATCTTCCCATACTGAAGAGTCGAAGACCGATGGGCTGTCAGTTGAAAATCTTGAAGAAGGTGTGCCCTAGAAACAGGGTTGAACCAGAGGTAGACTGAGATTTACCAAAGCTATCATCAAGCCTGGCTCAGTTAAATCCCCAATGCAGTTGAGATGGTCAGTCCTTCACTCTGCCTAACAGAGGAGAAACTCTCTCAGATAAAAAAATAACATCATTTAGAATTTCTGTGGTTCTTTCGTTACTATCCAGTATACAGGGAAAAGGTTCTAGGCATTTGAAAAAGGAAGAAACTAGAAAGGAAGGGAATATTTCATGGAGATAAAGCAGTCAATATATTAGGAAGGCATCACAATTCTAATCAGTGTACACAACATAGCAGAGTTCAAACTACATGACAAAAAATTAGAACCAACTAAATAGACAAATCCACAATACTAGTAGGAAACTCTAAAACATCTTCTTCAATGACTTGATGAATAAGCAGACAAAAAATCAAGTTCACAAACTATATGAATGATACTGTGAACAAACTTTACTTAAGTGATGCATGAAACGTATCTTATAGTGATATAATCTGTATGCTTTTAAACCACACATGGGGTTATTTGTCTTCTTGTTGATTTTTAAGATTTCTTTATATACAGTGGCAAAGGTTCATGCAGATGGTGACTGTAGCCATGAAATTAAAAGATGCTTACTCCTTAGAAGAAAAGTTATGACCAACCTAGATAGCATATTCAAAAGCAGAGACATTACTTTGGCGACTAAGGTCCATCTAGTCAAGGCTATGGTTTTTCCAGTAGTCATGTATGGATGTGAGAGTTGGACTGTGAAGAAGGCTGAGCGCCGAAGAATTGATGCTTTTGAAGTGTGGTGTTGGAGAAGACTCTTGAGAGTCCCTTGGACTGCAAGGAGATCCAACCAGTCCATTCTGAAGGAGATCAGCCCTGGGATTTCTTTGGAAGGAATGATGCTAAAGCTGAAATTCCAGTACTTTGGCCACCTCATGTGAAGAGCGGACTCATTGGAAAAGACCCTGATGCTGGGAGGGATTGGGGGCAGGAGGAGAAGGGGACGACCGAGGATGAGATGGCTGGATGGCATCCCTGACTCGATGGGCGTGAGTCTGAGTGAACTCCGGGAGTTGGTGATGGACAGGGAAGCCTGGCATGCTGCGATTCATGGGGTCGCAAAGAGTCAGACACAACTGAGGACTGAACTGAACTGAACTGAAAGATTCTTTACCTGGAGGAGGAAGGAAATGGCAACTTACTCCAGTATTCTTGTCTGGAAAATCCCCATGGACAGAAGAGCCTGATGGGCTGTATTGTTCATGGCATTGCCAAGAGTCGGACACGACTGAAGCAGCTTAACACACACACATACAACCATTGGCAACTTATCAGAATGATCATATGGCATATCATAAACTTCAACAAATTTCAAAATATTCAAGTCATTGAGTCTGTCCTCGGATAGCAATGGGATTAATCTAAAACTAATAAAAAGATAACTAGCCTGGAAATTCCACTAGCCTGGAAATTGAATAATATAGATCATCCATGGATCAAAGGAAAAATCAAAATGGAAATCAGAAAATATTTTGAACTGAATGATAATGGAAATAAGCCAAATTACAACTTGTGGGATGCAACTGAAACAGTGTTAGTGGAAAATTCATACCTTTAAAGCAAATACTGAAAAAAAAAAAAAGGAAAGAAAACCAATGATAATTAAAGCTTCTATTTCAAGAAAAATGGAAAATAACAGTGAATTAAACTTAAATTATAAAGGAAAGAATAATAAATATAAGAATAAAAATCAATGAAAATAGAAAACATATAAAATAAATAAAATCAGCAAAGCCAAAAGTTGACTCTTTGGAAAGTTTAAAATAATTGATAAACCATTGTAAATCTGGACAGAAAAATAGAGAAATATAGATTACCTATACTAGGAACAACAAAGGAGACAGAACTTCAGACCCCACAGCATTGAACAAAATATCAAGAACTTTTAGCCAATGAATTTCACAGTTTGGATGAGATGTAGAAGTTCATCAAAATATAAAACTTTGCAGAGCTGACAGAAAGCAGACTAGACTATATGAATAGTTTGAAATTGGGTATTAGTATTAAAGAAATTGAGTCTGTAAGAACCTTCCCACAAAGAAACCCTAGGTGCAGATGCTTCTTTGGTGAATTTTTCAAAAAAATTAAGAGAGAAATAACAGGATCGTTATAAACTCTAGTATAGGAGGAAAAAAGAACCCTCTAGATGAGGTCAGCATAACCTTAATACTGAATATCAGAAGGGAATATTAAAAGCCACTCATTTTCATGAACATAGTTGCGAAAATCTCCCCAAAATATGTTAGAAAATGGAATTCAGCAGTACATACAAAGGAAAATAAATAATAATTAGTGGGGTTAATTTAATGTTTGAAAATCAATATAATTTATTACATTAATAGCAAAAAGGCAGTATAATCTTTAGATGACCTCAATAGATGTAGAAAAAGCCTTTGAAAAACTTAGCTCCTATTCATGTTACATAAAAGACTCTCATTAAGCTCTGAATAGAACTTCTTTTATTCTGATAAAGAACATCTACAATGCCATCTTTGTACTTAATGCTGAAATAATGAAACTTTCACTCCTTGAGATTGGGGGAAAAGATATGGATGCTTGTTGTTACCACTATTATTCAGTATTGTAATGGAAGCCATAGCTACTATAATGCCACAAGAAAAAGAAATAAAACTCATACAGATTAGAAAGGAAGAGATAAAGTAGTCATTATTTGTTGATGACTTGATTGTGTACAGAGAAAACCCAAAATAATCTGCAGACTAATTAGGATTAATAAATGAATTAAGATTACTGTGTACAAAGATCATATAAAAATGAATTGTATATTTATATATACATAACAAAAGTGAAACTTAAAAATTGTATCATTTATATCGGTACCAAAAACCATCAAGTACCCAGAATAAATTTAACAAGAACTGTGTAAAATCCTTATACTGTATGCTATAAAATATTTTGGAGAAAAGTTAAAGAAATTCGAATAAATTGAGTTATATAAAGTGTTTATGGACCAGAAGACACCATGCTGTAAAAATGTCAGCTTTCTCCAAGCTAATATGTTGTTTCAACCCAGCCCAATCCACATCCCAGTAGGTTTTTGGAAATTGACAGACTGATTCTAAAAGTTGTATGGAATTCCAAAATACCAATAATGGCCAAGGTAACTTGGAGAACAAAAACAAAATAGAAGGATATACATTACCAGATATCCAGGCCTATTACGAAACCACGGTAATTGACAGTGTAATATTGGTGCAAAGACAGGCCAACTGACTAGTGGAAGAATATGGAGTGTATGGAAACAGACCTGCATATACAAGGTCACTAGATTTGTTACAGAAGTAATACTGTGGTGCTGTAGAGAAAAGGGATGATCTTTCTGAAAAATAACAAATTATTTTAAAATCACGAACATGTATTAATGAAAGTATACCATTAAGATAGTGAAAAGGCAAGGCACAGAATACAAGTATTTTTAGAACATATATCTGATAAAGAACTTGTATCTAGAATATGTAAAGTATTTTTAAAAATCAATAAGAAAAAGACAGTTGAAAAACAGGGAAAAGAATTGAGTTTACCCTTCAAAAAGAGGGTATACACAGTATATTAACACATATATATGGAATTTAGAAATATGGTAATGATGACCCTATATTCGAAACAGCAAAAGAGACACAGATGTAAAGAACAGACTTTTGGACTCTGGGAGAAGGCGAGGATGGGATGATCTGAGAGAATAGCATTGAAACATGTATATTACCATATGTGGTATAGATTGCCAGTCCAGGTTCGAGGCATGAGACAGGGTGCTCAGGGCCGGTGCACTGGAATAACCCTGAGCGATGGGATGGGGAGGGAGGTGGGAGGGGGTTTCAGGATGGGGAACACATGTACACCCATGGCTGATTCATGTCAATGTATGGCAAAACCCACTGCAATATTGTAAAGTAATTAGCCTCCAATTTAAAAAATTGTTTTAAAAAAAAGGGGGGGATAAAGAGGGTATACAAATGTCTGATGAACATATGATTAGATGATCAACTTCATTAATCATCTGAGAAATGCAAATTAAAACCACAGTAAGATATCACAGCAGACCTAACACTGTGGCTAAGATGAAAAAAAAATGGAAAATACAAAGTATTGATAAATATGTGGAGTAAACAGAACTGCTGCTGGGAATTAGGTTAGTAGAACCACCTGGGACAATTTATACTGAATAAATTCATACTCTCTTACCTACCTATTTCATTCTTAGGAATAAGCCCAAATAAAGTCACCAAAAGACATAATAATATTCACTGCAGCATTATTTGTAAGTAAGTGAGTAAATGAAGTCGCTCATTTGTGTCCGACTCTTTGCGACCCCATGGACAGAGAAGTCCATGGGATTCTCCAGGCAAGAGTACTGGAGTGGATTGCCATTCCCTTCTCCAGGGGATCTTCCTGACCCAGGGATCAAACCCGGGTTTCCCGCATTATAGACAGACGCTTTACCATCTGAGCCACTGAGTAGCCCTAAACTTATTTTTGGAGAAGGAAATGGTAACCCACTCCAGTACCCTTGCCTGGAGAATCCCATGGAGGGAGGAGCCTGGTAGGTTACAGTCCATGGAGTCACAAAAATCGGACACGACTGAGTGACTTCACTTTCTCATTTTGTTTAAACTTATTTTAGTTGCTGAGCTTCCCCGGTAGCTCAGCTGGTAAAGAATCCGCCTGCAATGCAGGAGACCCCCATTCGATTCCTGGGTCAGAAAGATCCCCTGTAGAAGGGTTAGAAGCTATCTAAATGCCTATTGACAGTAAAATTGTGGTATGTGCACATTATGGAGGGTTATTCAATAATGACAATGCATATACTATAACTGCCAATGGATTATCACAATGATTATGTTAAGTGAAAGAAGTCAGATATAAAAGTGTACAGCCTGATTCCAGTTGTGTAAAGTACCACTCCATGGACTGTAATCTACCTGGCTCCTCCCTCCATGGGATTCTCCAGGCAAGGGTACTGGAATGAGTTGCCATTTCCTTCTCCAAAGGTTGCTAGAAAGTTGTTATCTTTGGGCTGAGGGTGGACGTGATTGGAATGAGACATCAGGAAGGGCTTCTAAGATGTTAACAATTGGACAAATTCTTAGAAAAGTACAACTTTCCAAAACTGAACCAGGAAGAAATAGAAAATCTTAACAGACCCATCACNTAAAAAAGTAAAAATTAATTTAAAAAAAGATGTTAACAATTTTTTGCTTCTTGATCTGAGTGCTGATTACACTTTTGTTCAGTTTGTAAAAATCCATTGAGTGGTATGCTTATGTGCACTCTTCTCTATTATACTTCAGAAAGAGATATTTTTAAAGGTAATTTTTTTCTGTTTTAGTATCTTAGTCCTTGAATATGTCTTCTCATTGGCTCAGAATCACCCAGATAAGGTCCAAGACTACCCTAACTCATACTCTAGTGTTTGGCTGCCTGCCTTTGCTTTTTAACTGATGGGGTCAGCTAATGCTGGAAGTTCAGTTTAGTTAAGCCAAGTAGGAAGGTTGGGAGAAGGGTAACAGATGGAGGAGGGGAGGAAAAAGGGAGAGTGAATGTATGTGAGTATAGGTATGATGGAAAACTAGCCCACTTATGGGTGTAAATTAAAGGAACCCATATCATCAGGAGTTCACAAAGACTTGCATGCATAAGCATTTCTCTTTATTTGAGATTTATTTTTTAAGGAAGTTAATAGAATCTCTAGAAGTAACAGTTAACAAAATTTAAAATAAACATGATTTGAAATTTTCTCATTTATTTACAAATGAATAACACTTCTCTGTAGTTTCAAGATGCTAACTGCTTATAGCTCTTTCTGTTTTTTTCTTTCCTGTACCAACCGTTTAAAAAAGAATAGTAATTTGCTTAGAATATTCTTTTAATTTCTAAGTGTCTCTATCCAGATTGAATATAGACTACTGAGAACCTAGTTAATGAAGTTTTTCCATAAGCAATGTTTTTATATTTCTTTTTTTTAAGGTGGTATGTTATTTTGTTATGATATTTCAATGTATCAGAGTAAAGATGGCAAGCCATTGAATCGGCTGATGGCCAGTAGAGGGCGAAGTTTCAAGCAGACCTCACTTGCTCTAGTGCATGAGGTAGGTACCTCTCCGTTCTCTGAAACACTGCTTCTGGTTGTATATGCTTTGGGGTTTCTCGCCTTTGGTTTATGTTGATGAAATTTAGTGCGTGTTTGGAAATAATTTTTCTATTATTCATCATGAAAGTGTCTTTTAAAGACAACCAAAATAGTTGATCCAACTGTAGTATTTTGATGTACTTCTCAAAGAAACCAGCATGTTTCCCTTAGGGCTCAGCCTGTTAGAAAGTAGTATCCAGGAAAGTATCTAGTTTGGTTTATTTATCAATATGTAATTGCCAATATGTAATCTGTTTCTCAAGAAATAGATTATTTCTTGAAATAATCTAGAAATAATCAAGAAATAGATTATTTCTTGAAATATTAAATTGGTATTTATTCTGAACAAAGGCAATTACATATTGATAAATAAACCAAACTAGATACTTTCTTAGATACTACTTTCTAACAGGCTGAGCCCTAAGGGAAACATGCTGGTTTCTTTGAGAAGTACATCAAAATACATCTATTTCTTAATTGTGAGCTTCCCTGGTGGCTCAAACGGTAAAGCGTCTGCCTGCAATGCGGGAGACCCGGGTTCGATTCCTGGGTCAGGAAGTTCCCTTGGAGAAGGAAATGGCAATCCACTCCAGCAGTCTTGCCTGGAAAATCCCATGGACGGAGGAGCCTGATAGGCTACAGTCCATGGGGTCGCAAAGAGTCGGACACGACTCAGCGACTTATGTTATGTTATTTCTTAACTGTAATCCTTTGGAAGTATGTAGGGCACCACTATTTATATCTTGTGAATATTGGAAATCAACAGTAAATAATTGTGTTGGAGGAGGGGAAATCCTTTGACTTTACTGTTTATTTACATTTCTTTTATGCTACTCTTAAAGTTATGTGATGCCGTTAGGTGTTGCTTGAACTCTGATCATTACAGATTGTACAATACGAGAGGAAAGAAGGAAGTTGGAAAGCACTCAGGAAATCTGTGGAGGTTTTTTGTTTTTTTAAATTTTATGACAGTTACTCATTCAGGTGATATATAGGTTAAACTGTATGAATGAATAACAAAGCAAAATATCACAACAAAGAGGTTTATTTCATATAATTTAGATATAAGTTATATAACAGGTATAAATGAAAATGTATGAATTGTGAAAATTTTTAAAGATTTGAGATAATCATAGTGCTTCTACAATATGTTTGCATTAAATCTTATTTTGATGCATAATTTATAAATATTTGTATCACTTATTTGATTGTAAGATACTACTTTCTAACAGGCTGAGCCCTAAGGGAAACATGCTGGTTTCTTTGAGAAGTACATCAAAATACATCTATTTCTTAATTGTGAGCTTCCCTGGTGGCTCAAACGGTAAAGCGTCTGCCTGCAATGCGGGAGACCCGGGTTCGATTCCTGGGTCAGGAAGTTCCCTTGGAGAAGGAAATGGCAATCCACTCCAGCAGTCTTGCCTGGAAAATCCCATGGACGGAGGAGCCTGATAGGCTACAGTCCATGGGGTCGCAAAGAGTCGGACACGACTCAGCGACTTATGTTATGTTATTTCTTAACTGTAATCCTTTGGAAGTATGTAGGGCACCACTATTTATATCTTGTGAATATTGGAAATCAACAGTAAATAATTGTGTTGAGGAGGGGAAATCCTTTGACTTTACTGTTTATTTACATTTCTTTTATGCTACTCTTAAAGTTATGTGATGCCGTTAGGTGTTGCTTGAACTCTGATCATTACAGATTGTACAATACGAGAGGAAAGAAGGAAGTTGGAAAGCACTCAGGAAATCTGTGGAGGTTTTTTGTTTTTTTAAATTTTATGACAGTTACTCATTCAGGTGATATATAGGTTAAACTGTATGAATGAATAACAAAGCAAAATATCACAACAAAGAGGTTTATTTCATATAATTTAGATATAAGTTATATAACAGGTATAAATGAAAATGTATGAATTGTGAAAATTTTTAAAGATTTGAGATAATCATAGTGCTTCTACAATATGTTTGCATTAAATCTTATTTTGATGCATAATTTATAAATATTTGTATCACTTATTTGATTGTTGCCACCATTTAGCATAGCCAGATTTTTGTTTGTTTATTTGTTTGGCCATACCATGTAGCATGCAGAATCTTCCTGCCCTGCAGTAGAAGCATGGAATCTGAACCCCTGGACCACGAGGGAAGTCCCAGCATAGCCAGATTTTTAAAGACCCACCTATGCTACCCATATTAGTTTTATATATTTGGTTAGAATTGAAATTATGTAAATCTTTGTTTAATACAATGTCTTTAACTAACAAAGGAAGGAAGATCTGGAGAGAGTAGTGTTTCTCTGGGAAGAAGAAAGGTTTAATTTCGTAAGAAGAACAATAGGTAATTTCTAGATTTGTTCTCCCTATTATCTTATTCGTTGTTATGGAGAAGAAAGAGATTTGGTACTTTTTTGGGCTTTAAAGCTGTGTACTTAACATGGATAACCAACATGTTAACTATTAAGGGAAGCCTGAATTTAAAAGTCACTATCATAACAGATGGAGAAGAGAATGGCTTCCCATTCCAGTATTCTTGCCTGGAAAATCCCATGGACAGAGGAGCCTAGCGGGCTACAGTCCTTGCAATCGCAAAAAATCAAACACAGCTGAGTGGCTAACACTTCACTTTCATCACAACAGAAACAAGGAAAAGTGTTAATGTAGGGGTGGCAGAAGACATCTGATAAATTAAGCAAATGGCATCAGAACTTGTGAGGTGTACCTTAGATGTGAACAGAGAAAATATGTGAGTTATGATACTTGTTGCTTGTATTATAAAATGCCCATGGATGGAGGAGCCTGGTAAACTGCAGTCCATGGGGTCGCTAAGAGTCGGACACAACTGAGCAATTTCACTTTCACTTTTCACTTTCATGCATTGGAGAGGGAAATGGCAACCCACTCCAGTGTTTTTGCCTGGAGAATCCCAGGGACGGGGGAGCCTGGTTGGCTGCCATCTAAGAGGTCGCACAGAGTCAGACACGACTGAAGCAACTTAGCAGCAGCAGCAGCAGCAGAAAATTTCAAAGAGATGAGAAAAGATCATAATTTTAGGAGTTACTTGGAAGATGCGTTAGACAGAATTCTGCCACATCTGTGGCAGGATTTGGGGTTGGATTTATCTTCTGCTTACTATAACTCATTTTTTAAAAAAGGCAGAGAGAATGAGCCAAGCAGTTTCTCAGAGTATTGGGCAACAAATAATAAAAAAATTTAAGAGCTAGTTAATGAGAATAACAATTGCAATAATAATAACTCATAACCAGCTCAGGCACTTTAAAGTTTGCTGTGCACATGTTAATGTTAATGTTAATTCATTTAATCTCTATATTCATACTGTGAGGTTGGTACTGTTTATGTGCTTGACACACGTAAGTAGAAGAGCCTGGAAATTGAACCCCAAAAGTATGATTTCACAGTTCTTGATTCTGTCTTATTTTTAAAGTCTGTCATCATAGTTTCAATTTGCTTATTAATTTACCCTTGGATGGACATTTGGGCTGTTTCTACTTTTTCCAGATTATGACTGAAGCTGCTATAAACACTATACAGGTGTATATGTGGACATCTATTTTAATTTCTCTTGAGTAAATAACTACATAGGAGTGGAATTGCTAGGTCTTTTGGTGAGTGAATATGAAAACCAACTGTTTTCCAGTGACTGTCCCACTTTGAATGCCAACCAGCAGCATAAAGAAGTTCTGGTTGCTCTCCCTCCTTGCCAGCGCTCAACATGGTCAGTTCTTAAAATTTAGCAGTTCTCATAGTGGTTAGTGGTTTTCCTTTTGTGGTTTTTAATTTGTGTTTTTTTAATGACTGCTGATGTTGCGCTTCTTTTCATGTATTTATTCACATCATGGAGTGTTGTGTTCTTTTGCCATTTTTAAATCCAGGTTTTTGTTTTCAAATGAGAATTCTTTATATATTCTGGATATAAGTTTTTTTTTTAACTAGAAATGTGTCTTGCACATGTTTTTACCCACTCTCTAACTTGTCTTTTTATTTCCTTAATTGTGTCTTTAGAAGAGTGTCTCTTCAGTTTTGCAGAATTTATCAAGTTTTTCTTTTTATAGTTCTTGCTTTTTGTCTTATCCAAAGTCTCAAAAACTTTGTTTTCTTTTTTTCCCATGTTATCTTTTTTAACTTTTAAAAAATGAGGTATAATTTATAGACTGTAAAATTCCCTCATTAAATGTGTGCAAGTCAGTGGTTTTAGTGTATACACAGAGATGTAGAGCCATCACCACAGTCCATTTTAGAATATTTTCTTCAGAATGTAAAGTGACTCTGTACCCATTAGCAGTCACTCTCCATTTCCCTCACATCCCAGCCTTCATCAACCATGAGTCCACGTTTTTTAAATTTTATATTGGAGTATAGCTGATTAACAATGTGATAGTTTTGGACAGCAGAGGGACTCCGCCATATATATACATGTATCCATTTCCCCCCAAACCCCTGTCCCATCCAAGCTGCCACATAACACTGAACAGAGTTCCCTGTGCTGTATAGTAGGTCCTTGTTGATTATCCACTTTAAATATAACAGTGTGTACATGTCCATCCCAAAGTCTCCACATACATTTTAAATCAGCTTTGAGAAACTATTTTAAAAACCTGCTGTAATTTTGGTTACAAATGCACTGAATTTGTATATCAGTCTGGGGAGAATATTGTTTTTCAACCAGTAAGCAAGGTATATTTCTCCATTATTTTAGGTCAGTGTTTTCTTTTTTTCTTACTACAAATCTTGCATCTATTTTGCTAAATTTAATAAGTACTGCACATCCCTAAGTATTTTTATGCTAGGACAATTAGACTATTTTTTGGTTTGTCTTTATTTCCAACTGTTTATTGCTAAAATATAAACATATAATTGTTACTTTTTTATGGCCTTACTCTACCTACTTATATATTCTTGTAGATTTTTTGTAGATTCTTTTTTATTTTCATTGCATTGTTGTCTATGAATAGAGATTGTCTTAGTGTTTTTCTTTTCAATCTGTATGTCTTTGATTTCTTTTTCTTGCCTAATTGCACTGTTTAGGGCCCTTGTATGGTTGAATAGAAGTGGTGAAAGCAGACATTTTTATTTTGTTAACAAAATAGTCTTGGGGGAAAGCATTCAGGATGCTTAACATTACATATGATGTTATATTTACTGTTAGTATAAGATTTTATGGATATTCTGTATTAGGTTGATGAAGTTTCCTTTATTCCTAAATTGGTTTTTTTTTTTTAATCACAAATAGATGTTGAATTTTGTCAAATGGGTTTTTTTCTACATTTGTTGAAATGATTATATACTTTTTTCATTTGTTAGTAGGATGAATAATTTTGATTAATTTTTCTAATGTGAACCAAATCTGCATTCCTAGGATAAACTCCACTTGATTATAATATAGTATCCTATTTATTGCTGAATTTGATTTGCTAGTAATACTCTGTTAGGGGGCTTCCCAGGTGATCCTAGTGGTATGCATCTTGCCAATGCATAAGACACATAAGAGATGTGAGTTCAATCCCTGGGTCGGGAAGATCCCATGAAGGAGGACACTGCCACCCACTTCAGTATTCTTGCCTGGAGAATCCCATGGACAGAGGAGCCTGGTGGGCTATATAGTCCATAGGATCACACAGAGTCAAACCCAACTGAAGCAACTTAGCACACACACATTTTGTTAAGGATTTTGCACCGCGGCACCTATGAGGGATGTGGTTTTGTGGTTTCCTTATAATATCTTTGCCTGATATGTTATCAGGACAATGCTCTCCTAGTAATTTTTTCCTTAAGTGGTAGAATTTTCTAGTGAAAAGTCTGGGCTTGGAGTTTGCTTTAGGAAAGTTTGTAACTATGAATTCAAGTTACATAATATATGAGACTACACTATCTATCCATCCATTCCTACTAATCCTGAAGAGGGAATTTCAGTGGCACGGCATACATGACAATTAGTGTGTATCTCTCCTTTTTAAAAGTGTGCACTTTGTAAATCAGGAAGTTTATTTTGGCCATATGTAGTTCCAGTGCTTGGTGTTCCTGGCACATAGTAGACACTTTATAAATGATTTTAATCCTTTCGAAACTTGGGTGTGTCTTATATTTTATATGTGCATTTAGTGGGATCGTTTCCTTTTTCCAGAAATGTTGCAGTTAAATTGATGGTGAATCTAATAATTGTTGAGATCTTACTAGGAAATGACATTATTGTCATTTGAACAAGCTATTATAAACTGTGTTGTTATTCATTTATATGGTTTAGCCTCCCCTCTCTGCCAAAGGTTACATATACCTATAGGATATTCTATAGCCCTAATGCATACAACTATAGATGAGTGAGTGAGTGAATGAATGGGTAAATGAATATTCAAATGCTCTGCTCTTCATTTTTAAAGTGTATTTTGCTCCATGTAATTGTCAACATTTCTTAATAATGACATTAGTTAAATCAAGTATATTCAGTGTCTTGGAGTCCCAGCTGTTTAATCTGTGATAAATTCTTTAACACCCTTCTTTCTAAAAACTGTTTTTGTTTTAAATTGAAACTCTCCCATGTTATACTTTGAGAAGACTCACATACCTAAGTCTGAATTGGGTTTGACCTGACCTACCAGGAGTAGTTCAGATTTCTCTGAAACTGAAGTGCCCTCACTCTCTTTGCTCCTTTGAAAAGGGGACCAGCAGGGGTCATTTCAGACCTCCCAGTGCTCTTCAAGCTCCTCCTCTGCCCTGATTCATGACTGCTTCTCATCCTGAGACTGGCTTGGCTCCATCTGAGGAAGCTGAAGGTGAATGACATGTCTCTTTCCCTGGAAGTTGCTGCCTGTCTTGTCATCCTTTGGCTTTTCTGACTCTGATATGACACTCTCCCCTAATTTGGATGATACTGATTGGTCCCTGGATGAGAATGGCAGCCTTGCTTCATTATTTCCTACATCTTCGGGCACATGCAAATTTTCCTGCTCCTGCTGCTGCTACCCAACCATATTTCTGCCTTAGCACTAGGTAATGAGCTCTTTTTTCATCTCTTTTTCAGCGAAACCTTTATTGGGCTTATTGCTGGCACTACTCTGAATGAGATATTTTTCTTCTTTCTTTCTTTTGAAATTGATCATCACTTGTTTATTTTGCCTTGTAAGTTATTTTTTTTCTTCTGCCTTCTTTACATTTTTCCCTAGATACCCAAAAGTACATGGGCTATAACCCATCATTTCCCCTTTTCTTTCAGTGCCTTCTTTATTTAAAAACATACTTCTTGTGAAAAGCATGGAGCGTGTTAGCGTTCATGCAATAAGAAACAATTAGATGAAGATTTTGAATAATAATTGAGAGAAGTGGTATCTGTGCTTGTTACATATTCCCCTTAGAAAACACTGTGAAAAGTATGGTTTGCTATATTTTAGAGACTCTGTAATTACTGTGCGATGTGAGTTGTTATGGTAACAGGGTTTTCCCCCTTCCTATTAAATAACAGAGTAAATGGTTGCTTGAGACGTGATTGAATTGTCAGCTTTCAAGCTAATGTTATCCTGATGGGAAAGGGGAGTGAGGGGAGAGAAGAGAGACTGAGGTAGAGAGAGAAAGTGGGAGGGAGGGAGGAGAGAGTTTCAAATGTCCAGAAAGCACCTACAAAGTGACGAGTGTCATTCTCCTTTAAAAATGTGTCCGTCACAAGCCCTCCCTTCTTGTCTTCCAGTCAGTATTTGTCAGGGGACAGGAATAACAAAAAATATTCTTTGCAAACAAGATTACTATTGACAGACAACTGAAGCCTGTGCTTTCTTATTTATATACAGTGGGGCATTGAGCGGCCTTGGGGGTCTCTAACTCTAAGTACAAATGATTTTTCTTCTGGGAATGTGGGAGGAGTGTGCATATGTCACAGACCAAATGTAGTGACTCAGTATTGGTGTGTCTGGGTAGCAACTGAAGTTAAATGCTTTTATTCTTTGGACAATAAGATATACATCTGGGAAACATGAAAACGCCTTCCTTTGTGAGACTGAGATTTTAAAATCCATGGCAAACACTTGACCTGTCAGTTTTACATGCTGTTCTACCTTGTCCCATTCCAGTTTCATAGTCAACCTCACCAAAGCTTGACTTACATGATTTAAGTTATTTATATTTGTTAAGATCACTCAAGAGGCAGAGAACATTACCAAACTTCTGGGCAATGTATTCTGAACTGTCAATTATCAAATTAAGTGGTCATGTAGTTCCTGCCACGGTTTCCCTGGTGGCTCAGACAGTACAGAATTTGCCTACAATTCAGGAGACCCAGGTTCAGTCCCTGGGTCAGGAAGACCCCCCTGGAGGAGAAAATGGCAACCCGCTCCAGTATTCTTGCCTGGAGAACCCCATGGACAGAAGATCCTGGCGGGCTAGAGTCCGTGGGGGTAAAATAGAGTCAGATGCAACTAAGCACACACACACATAGTTCCTTCAAGTAAAATATGTGTCTGTGAGGAAGCTAGATCTCCTTTCTCATTCTGTCTTTTGACATTTGCCCTGTGCTTGTGAATTGTGTTTCTAAGCAGGATATTTTCTGTCGAGCTAGCATTTCAGGTATATGTCATTAGAACTTGTGTGATACTAATTAAAATGTTAGGAAATTTCAAACTGTAAAGTTTATAATACTCACTTTAAATTTTGCTTTGTCACTCACTGTGTTTTTAATCTGGAATGAAACATTTCCAGCCAGAACATTTTGAACATGTTTTGTACAATTTCAAATAATCATATCCTCAACACTTGTATTAGAGTTTGGCTGTGTCTATTAAAATGGTTTTCTAACATTGTGTTTTCACACATCATAACTCTCTGTGATTACTTGTTTATGATAGTGTAGTTTTCACATGACAAGATTTTGCCTTAAAGCTAATACTGTACATTTAATATGGTTAAACTCAGCAGGTCTTTAAGGGAACATTTATGTGTGAGACACTGTTGTGGGTTCAGTGTCCATGAGAGGGATTCCAGGGTGAATAGAATATGATCTCTGCTTTTAGGCTGGTATGCTGCTGCTGCTAAATCGCTTCAGTTGGGCCCATTAGCGTCCAATCACAAAAAAATGCAATCTGTTGAGTATAACAAGAGAGGTGTAGTATAGTGTACTGGAAGTATAGGGATGGGAGAAATATTTCAGTAAGTAGAGATGAGAGGAACACAGGACATTCAAAGTTGTGGAAGCATTCAGTGAATGCGAAGGTCTTGAAGAGTATTGGACAGGCTTGGAAATTGGTTTATAACCCAAGTGAATCAGAATTACAGGTTAAATGAAAGAGAGGAGCAGAAAGTAAGTGGGGAAACTGGTTGAGGATCTTAGCCAGCAGAGGACTCACATAACAACAAATTATTTCTTAAAGTAAATGGTGTACTTTTAATTCTAAAATACTTTGGAGACAGCATAGAAGAATTTTGGGCTTTATTCTTTAATGAACCATCAAAGATTTTTTGAAAAATTCTGAGTTAATGTAATAGTAGCAACGTCGCTCAGGATGTATGATTTTAGACTGTTAAGAGATGAGCTAGGTGGCCTCAATAATTAAGACAGGAATTAGGACTAACTCAGTGAGGAAGAAAGTAGGGACAAATGTAGTGAACATTTCAGAGGTAGAGTTGACAACTGAGTTGGAGGCAAGGGATAAGTCCAGGATAAATCAGAAATTTCAAATCTGGGTGACTGCAATATTGATGGGGTAATGTTGATAGAGGAATGATAAGAGGGAGAGTGGCTTTTGAATGATGATCCAAAGAAGTGTACAGAGGGTATAGATAGTGGGAGGTGAATGTTTGAGAAATACATGTTTTAAAAGTGGTCATTTTCAAACTATGTATTTTAAATTTTATTTTATTGAGTTATATACAGATGATAGATTTCTCCCATTTCAGTGTATAGTTTTATGAATTTTGAGAAGTGAACACATTCATCTAATCAGTACCACAGTCAGGATAAGGACAGTTCCAGTATCCTAAAATCGCCCCATGCCCCTTTGCAGTCAGCTCCCCCTGTGCTCCCCCATCTCCTGACAACCACTGATCTCTCTTATGTGCCTCTAGTTAAAACTTCATTTTAAAGAATTCCAAGGACCACCACAGGCTAAGAGATGCAGGTTCTGTCCCTGGGTTGGGCAGATCCTCTGGAGGAGGAAATGGCAACCCACTTCACTATTCTTGCCTTTGAGAATCCCGTGGACAGAGGAGCCTGGTGGGCTGTACAGTCCATGGGGTTGTAAAGAGTCAGACACGACTGAGCATGTGTGCACGAGCACTCACGAGGGCCCACCGCAGAGTAGACCGAGATGATCATGAGGGCTGAGCACCCAGCCCCCAACCTTCCTCCTTACTTCCTCTAGACAAATTCTGCTTCTCTGATTCGTGCTTTAAATATTGGCATTTTACTTAACATTTGGGGTGAGGTTGAAAAATTACATAACTAAATACTTGAAAACGATTATTCTACAGTCTAAATGATACCACTCTGAGCCACCAGCGTCTCTTACCTATAGTTTTGCAGGTGCCTCTGAGCAGATTTCTCTGCTTTGACCTTTGCCCACTATAGTCTCTTCTCAGCAGAACAGTCCATAAGATCCTTTTACAATGTAGATTAGATCATATTTTTTGTCTCAAAACCTTATAATGACTCCCCCTTTAGTGAGAGTAAAGGCAAGTCCTGAGAACTGACCTAAAAGGCCATCCTTTCTCCTGTTGACTCACCAGCCCTCTCTCTTTCCACTCTCCTCTTTGCTTCTCTGTCTGTGCTCATTATAGTGGCCTCCCTTCTGTTCCTAAAACGTGAGCCATGCAGTCCCTTTAGGGACCTTTGCCTTATCTTTTATTTTGTTTTTTTGATTGAATTAAAAGACATGTAACATCAAACTTACCATTTTAAGGCTTCAAGTGTGTAAGTCAGTGGTATTTAGTACCTTTTCAGTAAGTAACCATCACCTCTATCTAGCTCTATAACCTTTTCATCACCCTCAAATGAGACCATGTATACACTAAATGTTCCCTCCCACTTCTTCATCTCCCCATCCCTGGCAACCCCTAAGTTGCTTTCTATCTGTATGGATTTCCCTGTTCTGGACATTTCATATGAATGGAATCGTATAATATGTGACCTTTTGTGTCTAGTCTCTTTCACGTCATGTTTTCAAGGTACATCCATGTTGTAGCCTGCATTAGTACTTTGTTCCTTTTTATGGCCGAATAATACTCCATTGTGGATATATCATTTTTTTGTTCATCCATTTATTCTTTCATGAACAAATTCATTTATGGGTTATTTCTGCCTTTCACCTATTGTGAAAGTGCTGCTTGAGCATGTATTACAGTATTTGTTTGAATATGTATTTTCAGTTCTTTTTAGTATATACCTAAGAGTGGAATTGTGCGTGTGTCTGTGTGTGCACATGCTCAGCTGTGTGTGACTCTTTGCAACCTGTGGACTGTAGCCCACCAGGCTCTTCTGTCTGTGAAATTTTCCAGGTAAGAATACTGAAGTGGGTTGCCATTTCCTTCTTCAGGGGATCTTCCCAACCCAGGCATTGAACCCTTGTCTCTTGAGTCTCCTATGTTTGCAGGCAGATTGAAGCCCCAGGAGTGGAATTGCTGGGTCATAATTCTATGTTTAACTTTTTGAGGAACCACCAAACTGTTTTCCATAGCAGCTGAACCATTTTCCATTCCCACCAGCACTTTCCTTTGTTTTTACATCTTCATCTTCAAGTTTTCACTCAGGCTTCACCTTCTGAATGAGATACACTGATCACCCTATTGGTCCTGTGATCTGCTTCTGTCCCCACTCTGGCCTTATTTCCTTCTTCCCCTCTTTCTTCTATTTGCATATTTCCATAAAGTGGTCTCTCCTTTTAGGCACATGCAGTAATGTTTCATTATTCTTAGTACTACCTCTTATACACAGAAACTCTTACTGTTTCCTAAATCACAGAACCTGCTCACCTCAGCAGTCCATCAGACACCTGTTACTGCATGGATATCCAGAGTTAGTCTCAGAAAAAGTATATTGCACATGTTAATTAAAACTTAGTGCACAGTGCTTGAGAACCTTGCTTTATCATCTGTTGAATAACAGGGTTGAAACGTCATAATTTGGAACTTGTTTGTTGATTGGCTTTCCTTCAAAGCCTTCTCACAAGTATAGCAAATGATACATGATTTTCATACTTTAAAAATGCTAATTATATTTGTCAGCCTAAAAACATTAACCTATAGGGGAGGGTTATGTATTGAATTGGAACAGGATCCTAAAATGTCTTTGTGTTAAAAATGGTCAAGGAAGTCTCTTGTGTCTGTAGCGCAGCTGGAGACTAAGGGCGTGGCTGTATGCAAGCCGCTTCCCTAAGTCTCTCTTCTGTAAGGGAAAAAGTGAGAAAGTGCGTTTTACAAGAGATTGGCCCCAGCTAACTCCACAGAACACAAAGACTAGGTACAATCTCAGGAAACCTGGAGGAGTTCAGGCTGGTGTCTAGACTCAAGCCTGACTGCCTCCCTGCACCCACCCTCAGATGTGGTCTGAGTAGCAGCAGGAGGAGTAGCTTTAACCTTCAGTTTATAACCTTCTTTTAATAGGTTTCCTGGCATGAGCGTCTTTGTTCTTAGAAGCTTGACATTTGATTTGCTTATTTACCTTTACATTTTTTTCATACTACTTTCTTTTCTTAACTCAAGTTTAAGAAGAAATTGAGATAGTTGTCTTTCCAAAAACATTCAGTGCTCTCTTTGCCAATTTGCCAAGACTTGAGCTTCCCAGGTGGTGTAAGAGAGCTGGGGTCGATCCCTGGTTGGGAAGATCCCCTGGAGGAGGGCAAGGCAACCCCTCCACTGTTCTTGCCTGGAGAATCCCATGGACAGAGGAACCTGTCAGTTTATGGTCCATAGGGTCACAAAGAGTCAGACACGACTGAGTGACTTAGCACACGGCACATGGATATTCTCAGTTGTGCAATGATGTCTGTGGATTATTTGGCAGCAAAATTTTAAGATATTTTGAAGTTCTGAAGTAAGAGGTAAAAGTTTTAGTTGTGGTGTTGGTTTTCTTTCTGTGTAATCCAGATCTCAAAATAGAACTCAAAGATTGTTCATCTATTTTATGGAAAGAAAACAGAATTGATAGGAAAAAAGTTAAAGGGAAGTCCCCACATTCTGGAAACAGTGAGCAAAGTCAAGGGCTAATTAGTGCCTCCACAGCTTCCTGAACAATGAGAGAGGAAGCAGGAATTGTGGGTTCATTCCTTCAAGGAGTTTTGTTAATATGTCGACAAGGCTCCCCCTACTCTACTTGATAGAATGAGTACTTAACCAGAAAAGCAAGAAACCTGTCTTTATTTTAAGTTTATTTCATGATCTGAATATCTCTTTCATACTGTTTGAGCATCTAATTTTTAAAAAAGAAGCAATGGGATGAGGGGTATATATTTCAGACAGAACTGATCCCTTTGTTCCCACAGACGCTTCATAATCTATTTATGTCCATTTGTGACTCTCTCTGCCCATTTCTGAACCCTCTGCAGTCACTGATCGATTTATAATCCTCATATCCTTCCAGAGTCCCTTGCTTGTTGTAGGCCCACACTGAGACAGGGATGAAAGAAAATGCCAGAAGCCATGGAAACCAACCCAGTTCAGAGAGGCTGTTCTCTTCCCTATCACAAAGCACTTGAGAAAATGAATTCCTGTCATATAGTAAAAATCTCCATAAACACTGTAGTTATCACGATCCTGGGGCAATCGTATAGAAATTTGTCCCTTTTGTGTGTTTGTTGTTGTTGTTGTTTGTCTGTGAGACACAGATGGAAGCTTCCGTTGTATGAGTTTAGATGAGATGAGTTACAGGAAACAGAAATGTGAAGCACGGTGACTGTTTTTTTCTTGAGTGATCTTTCTTTAACAGAAGCAGACCTTGGCAAGATTCGTTGCAAGATAGCCATATACTAATAGGTAGAAACAGAAATGGCTATGAAAACCAGATGTTTTGTCTGGGCCTGTCTTCAGAAACAGGATTTCAGTGTTGGCATGTATCATTTTTCTCTTGTTTACCCACACTGATTAAAGGGCATTTATCTAGTGGTGTGCACAATTGCTGTGTGCGGGACTCATTTGCATGCTCTTACCACGATGGTTTCTATACTACATGATATTTCTGTTGGCAATTTAAGTTTATTACTTTATAAACTGTCATACTGGAAGTCCAGGATGTGAGCAATATTTATTTTTATTTAAAATTACTAGGGGGATTTGTTAGACAAAACCTAGTTTCCTGACATTGACAAGAGGCTTTCTAGAGTTTCTCCCTAATTTTCAAAGACATATTTGTATTACACATGCATCTTAACTTGTGGTCTTTGTAGGATTTTATTTGCTTTAATTTAGAAAATTCCAGGCTTATTTTATTTTGTCTTTGCAGGACTCTAAACTCCTCTCCTTTGAAAGTCTCCAAAAGATCTTATTTGTGGTTATGATCCTAGATGGATTTGGTTTGTTTTAGAATCTAAACCATTGAAATGAAGGGAAAGAAAGAGTTCCTGATACAGTTTTCATTTTATTCTGTTTTAATATTGTGCAGCCTGACTTCTGGTACATTTTCCCCACAGGTTCATATCCAGCTTTCCGAGTGGCACCGGGCAATTTTTCTCCCCCAGGCCTGGCTCGCATATATGACTCGTGCTTATCATGCCATTTTACAGGTAATGAAATCATGGGATGGCTTGCTTTAAGGCCTATCTCTTTTTTAAGGTTTACTGTAAATATGTATTTAATGTAAAAGCACTTAGGAAAATAGCATTATCAAAAACGCAGCCATTTTCTTCTTTCTGACTTATAGTAATGCAAATATGTGGCATCTAGAAAAGTGATACAGATGACCTATTTGCAGGGCAGGAATAGAGACGCAGACTAAAGAATGGACATGTGGATCCAGGCAAGGGAACAGGAGGGTGGGACAAACTGGGACACTAGGTTTGACATATACACCCTACCAAGTGTGACATGTGGCTAGTGGAAAGCTGTTGTATTGCACAGGGAGCTCAGCTGGGTGCTCTGTGATGACGAAGAGAAGTGGGATGACGTTAGCTTAGAGGGAGGCTCAAGAGGGGTGGGAAACATAGATACATATCACTGATTCACTTCATTGCACAGCAGAAACGAACACCTTTTAAAGTGATTATACTCCAATAAAAAATGCAATGGTTATTTTTTGCTCATAAAAGAATGTGAAGCGTACACATATAACTGCACTGAAATTTTAAATGTGATGCCCCCCCAGATGTGTGTTCCTTCCAGAGCTCCCTCTTGAATGCTTCTCTCCTGTGCCCTGCTGCTTGGTGAATGTCTGTTATGGTGAATGCCTGATGTCCCCCTTGGCTGGCCCACAGCACCTCAACTTGAGCCCATCCTAAACTAAGTTCATCATCTCGTATCTGCCCCGTCTCCATCTAGACTTGCTTACATCTCCAGCTTTATGTCTTAACCCTTCCCCTGCATTTTCAACCTTGCTCAATTTCTTTGTTTTCCTAAACATGGCATGTCCTCCCTAACCTCTTAATTTTTTACTTCCCCAACCAGGGATTGAACCTAGGCCCCCTGCATTGGGAATGTAGGGTCTTAGCCACTGGACCACCAGGGAAGTATACCCTAACCATTTGACTTTTGCCTACACTGTTCTATTGCAGGCACTGCCACTTCCCTTCGCCTATTCAAGGCTCTTTTGCAGCTTTTCCCTTTTTGTCAAATTCCAGGAGTAAGTTTCATTTTGTATGTATAGTTAGTCATGGTGGTTTAAGGGGCACATGTTGGAATGGCAAATTTCTACTTGTTCTTTATAGTTTTATCTGTTTGCCCCTTGCATATGCTTCCTTAGAACCCATGCTTCCCTTTAGAAGCCCTCTCACCTTAGTTATGTGTCCAAGGTCTCCCTCCAGTTGTCTCTCTTCCTTACGGTCAGAAGTTGTTTTCCTATCTGTTGTCTCTCCAGAACCTGACATGTCTAAAACATAGTAGGTGCTCACTAAATAAATGAATTATGCTTAATTTCACTTCTTTTATTCCAATAATATTGTAAGTTATAGTTTGTGAATTTCAAAAATTAGAAATAATTTTAACCAGTTTGGAAATATATAAACAATTAACAATATGAGAAAAAAAAAAACGTAATCCTTTTTCCTAGCTTAAAATTCATTATTAAGGATGATAGAATAAAAAAATCTAAATTACTTAAGAAATTGATGGCCCCAAATAAGATTTTTATGAAGTCTTAAGAAATAAGGTGTTGTGGTTAAATGTAAATGTTGTCCCCAACCTCCAGGATCTAATGCCTGATGATCTGTGGTGGAGCTGATGTAATAATAATAGAAATAAAGTACACAATAAATATAATGTGCTTGAATCATCCCAAGACCATCTTCCTCCTACTTTCTGGTCCATGAAAAGATTGTTTTCCACGAAACTGGTCCCTGGTGCCAAATAGGTTGGGGACCACTGTCCTAAAGGATGGAGGTGGGGCCAGAGGAATGACTAAGCAGCTCAGCATTCATGTTTGCATCTTAAAACCTTCCTACAGCATATTCAGTCTTTGAGGCTTTAATAGAGGATGTACTCCAATACAGGCTCCTGGAAGCAGCAAGAATAACTCCTTCTCCTGCAGAATGTCCTGAGAATTTCATTTAGCTCTTAGCATAAGGAAGGTCAAATAGGACAGGATTGTGGTGTAACATGGGCATCCCTGGTGGCTCGGGCAGTAAAGTATCTTCTGCAATGCAGGAGACCCAGGTTTGATCCCTGGGTTGGGAAAATCCTCTGGAGAAGGGAATGGCAACCCACTCTAGTAATCTTACCTGGAGAATCCCATGGACAGGGGAGCCTGGCAGGCTACAGTCCATGGGGTCGCAAAGGGTTGTACACAACTGAGCACTAAGCATACACTCATGGTATATAACATGCAGATGACAAGCAATTGATTTTTAAAAAATACTCTATGGTTTCTTTTTCATAATAAGACCTTTATTAAATGACTAGTGTCTGCTTACCAACATGTGACATTTAGTATTTCAATACATCTTTACAGAAGCCCTTTGAAGTATGTATTTGTTAACCTCACGTAGAATGGGATTATAGGTGGGAAAGCAGGGTTAGCAGGAAAGCAAAGCAAACAGCACACAACCCAACAGTCAGTAAATGAGAGAGCTAGAACTTAACCTTGGAGAAGGCAATGGCACCCCACTCCAGTACTCTTGCCTGGAAAATCCCATGGATGGAGGAGCCTGGTAGGCTGCAGTCCATGGGGTCGCTAAGAGTCGGACACGACTGAGTGACTTTACTTTCACTTTTCACTTTCATGCATTGGAGAAGGAAATGGCAACCCACTCCAGTGTTCTTGCCTGAAGAATCCCAGGGACGGGGAAGCCTGGTGAGCTGCCGTCTATGGGGTCACCCTGTGTCAGACACGAGTGAAGTGACTTAGCAGCAGTAGCAGCAGTAGAACTTAACCTGGATTTGTCTGATTCCAGAGCTACAGCCTTTGCCACCATGTCATGCTTTTTCCCTAACACCATCATTGTGTGTCTCTGACTCTTTACAACTCTATGGACTGTCGTTCGCCAAGCTCCTCTGGCCATGGGATTTCCCAGGCAAGAATACTAGAGTGGGTTGCCATTTCCTTCTGCAGGGGAATCTTCCCTACTCACAGATCAAACTCGCGTCTCCTGCTTTGGCAAGCTGATTCTTTACCACCGAGCCACCTGGGCAGCCCAATACCATCATTAGTTGTTACAAATAATGCAAATTGGTTTAATATTTTTGAGATCAATTTATGAAAATCCAGCTGAGTATTTGTAATAATACTGGTCAATTATTCTGCCTTTTCTATTGTTGTCGGTGACAGTATGTATCTTTATGTGTATTTATTTATCAATTAAAATCTCTTTCCTTTGGATTCTAATAAGTCTAGTTCCAATGAGAATTGGTGATTAAGAGGTGAAACTCAAAGTAGGGACTGTAAAAAGATTTTCAGTATTATTTTAAAAGTATAGCAGTGCTCTATAGGCTATCAGTATTATTTGATATGCTGATGCATTTTAAGTGTTCAACAGGTTTTTTGTTGTTTTTTTTTTAATGAGCCCACACACTTAAATAGAATTTACAGGATCTTAGAATTAGAGCGACTGCCAAATTCCTCATCTATATCAAGAATTTCCGTCCTGGAGGATAGCTCTTTGGTACAGGAGGCGTAGTTACTTCCATCTGGTGCTAGACATGTTTTGTAGACTAGAACATCATTTAGAGGAGCCATGTTTTATTCAATAAGCCTAGGAGACACTCTGAAAGGTACATTCTGCATTATTTCCTGGAGGTTGACTGTAATGTGAATAAGTTTGCAATTTGAACACTTCTCAGTGTTCTTGCCTGGAGAGTCCCAGGGACAGAGGAGCCTAGTGGGCTGCCGTCTGTGGGGTCGCACAGAGTCAGACACGACTGAAGCGACTTAGCAGCAGCAGCAGCAGTGGCTTTCGCTTGGGCATCAGCTTCTAGCCTCATCTAATTTTCCACAAGAACATGGGATTTTGAATTATAAGCATATCAAAGTGATTGACATGGGGAGGTATTTGAATTTCTTCCCATGAAGTTGAAAAATGCAGCTACAGGTTGACTGACAGTTTTGAGTCCATTTTGGTAAGATGCCGTCCAAGTCGACTTGACCTTGCTCCTTTTGAGGGATGCTAAGGAGGTTAAGGTTTCCAACCTTTGTGTAAAAATTCCTTAGGGACTATGACTATGACCTCAGACAGGACAGAGGGGTTAAAAATAGGTTAACTGAAGATACTTGTTTCCTGTATTGGTCAGCTGGCCACACAATAATCTGAAGTCAAAACCAGTCAGGAATTGTGACTACTAGTAAATTACTCTTTGACCATGTGTAAAGGTTGTTTTCAGTGTGCAAGTTTAGAATTAGGCAAAATGCTCACTGTAATCAGCAAGTTGTAGTTACACAGGCTGAGGGTTTTTTTTTTTTGTTTGTTTGTTTTTTTAAGGAAGACCAATGGATAAATTAATAATTGAAATCTACAGGCCATCCACAAATCTCAGTTCAAGTGATCATTTCAGCCTTTTCTCTCCCAACGAGTGCTCCCCCCACCTCACCCCTCTTCTTAACCATAGCTGTCAACCAGAAGCAGAGGAGACCAAGTTAAATGCCACAGGATCTCATATCAGTAGGTGAAGAATTGGATGGCAAAGCGGGTCTGAATAAATAGCCTAACATTGACTGGGTGGAAGGAGTTAGAGACATTTCAGAGGAGACGACTGAGCAGAACCAAAACTCTGAGAAAGGAAAAATGAAAAATGTACTTAGTCGCAATAGAGTTGTACTGATTTATGGCTACAGGAGAGATCAGAAAAGTAGACCTTCTCAAGAGGTTGCACGTATACCGGCCTTTTTGTGTTTTATTTCTGAACGATTTTTAACCTTTTAATTTCTTATCTTTTATGGAAAGCATTATGGAACGTACATATTTTAGGAGGAAAGAGGAATGATTTAAGAAGCATAATAAACAGAGATAGGCAATAGGCATGATTTTCTGTTTTGCTTACGTTCCTGGAAGCCTACAATCAATATTAAATATTAATATCTTGCCACTTTGGCCATCTCTGATACTTTGCTCCAAGAGACAGAGGGAGAATGAAAAGGACAGAATTCTGTCATTGAAAACACAGAGGTGGGGATGGACACGGACTGAAGTAAATAGAAACTATGAAGGACGTGGACAGAATGCCCACCAGATCTCAGTGTGCTGAACGGGTGAGCCCTGTGTGCTGGAGGTTGTGCAAATACAGGGCCTCCTTAGCTGGATAAATTGTCCTTGTCCTTGTCAATGAGCTTACAGGCTAGCAAGGAGAGCGTATGAGAGAAATACAGGGACGTGCAACAGTATAGTCTGGATATTACATTTTGGGGAACCTTTTACTCTTTTAGAGTATGCAATTAAAAATATGAATTATTTCAAGAAGGTTCTATATACATATATATTCAGGAGAGACTAGCTTATAAGAAGATAATAAGGGGAGTTTGTTTTCTACAGCAGACCTGATAATGGTAGCAATTATTCCCAGTCACTATACTAAATAGACACTTTTTCACATTATTTAATGTGATACTGTAATATCATAAGTCAGGTGTTTGCTATATTTTACAAATGGAAACTGAAGCTTGGAGAGGTGAAGTAACTTGCCCAAATTTACACAGCGCACAAACAGAAATACCATTAGGTCAGGACATCATGATTTCAGAACCCACATCCTTAACCTAAAGCTGTATTGCTTCCCTCTCTAGAATATATAGAGAGATACGTTTTTCTTCTTTAAAGCACACCCTAGAACTCTAAAATCAACAAGAAAAATCAACCAATAGAAAAATGAACAGAATAAGAAACCCGAATAGTCTTTAAACATTTGGAAAGATGCTTAATCTCAGTAAATAGTAAAATGAAAATTAAAACTGTAATGGGTCCCATTTTCACACTCCCCAAAATGGTAAGAATTTAAAAGCCTGAAAATCCCAAATGCTGTCAAGGATGTGAGATAGCCAGAAATCGTTTACCACTAGTGGGAACAAAAGCCACACAAACACTTCTGAAAACAGTTTGGTATTACTCTGTAATACATAACAATAAGTTCTTGTTTGATTCAAGGTATATCAATAAACCAGAATTTTAACTACATTTAAATAATTTAACTTGTGATGCAGGAAAGGGGAAAGCATCTGATCAAAATAATTCCGAGTGTAAAAAAAAAAAAAAAAACAGAAAATAAATATTTGAAGGTTTTGCTTTTAACAGGATGATGATATTAGCTATATATATGTGTGTGTGTGTGTGTATATATATATATATTATTTTTTTTTTTTTTGGCCTGGTACTGGTTGAGAATTATGTCTGCAAGTTTAGTCAAGAAATAGAAATGTAGTGTACAGCTGTTTGATAATTTTTGTTACACCTTACCTAAATTTAAGTATTATGTACTTCTTACTCATTTTCTAACCATTCTGTTGTAATGCTGGTAATCCAGTCTCAGTATTGTGTCAGTTCAAATTAGCAGCTGCTGACACAGTCAGATTATTACTATATGGAGGATTTGTTGAATGGGACCTATGAACTTCAAATCTGCTTTTAATAGATATCCCAACATTTAATGCTCTGCACTAAATTTACCAAATATACAACTGCTCCAGGATATACTTATTTGGTGAATGTGGAAATCCCTAGCAGTCATATAATTCTCTCTCCTTACACATCCTCTGTCATAATCTGCTATCTTATCAGGAACACCTAAGGCTACTTGGGAGAGGATCCATCTGTTACCTGTTTTCCAAAGAAATTTTAAGATCATTTTGGCCATAGAGTTTGCATGCTGATGGATGCTATGCTTTTTGCAGGGAAGGATAGGAGAACTGGAATTGCAGTTAAAACATGGAAAAGAAGGACCTGAAGAGGTGCAGTACAAAAAAAACACAGCCTGGCTCTGGTAAGGGGATGGCTTTCTGTCCTCATTATTTGTCATGGGAAATGAACTGTGAAGGAGAAGATGACTACCTTTAAAGACTTAAATGTTGGAATTTTAACCTCTCTATGAGCCTAAGTGGGCAATGGCCAAAGATATGATGGATGTATTTTCCACCTTCTCCCCAGATAAAAGAAGGAGAGCTTTATTCATGGATTTTATATATTTTTATTGTTTTCTTAAGCAGTGTGGAAATGGTTTGTTTTTCCCTTTTTTCCCTATAATTGATTATTTTACATGCTTTTGAATAAAGGTTGAGTGTTTCCACTGCCCTGCTCTTCCCTCGTCAACACATCTTTATTACTAGGAACAACTTTACCATGTTAAGACTTTAATTTCTTTGGCAGACATCCCCCAGTGAATTCCCACTATATTATCTAGAAATCTGTAAGTGCTGGCACATTAAAAGCAGTTTAAATTGTTACATAGGTTGGGATGAATACCTTGTCAGATTAATGTTACAGCAGCCAAATCTAAGTAAAGTGCTCAGAATCTAATAAATAACTTTGCCTGTAGCCACAGATTTCTTTAATATAAAAATCTGTTCAAAGGTTACTTGGGTTTCAGTTTTTAATTTACTAACAATTGGCATATGTAGAAAAGCAGAAGCGTGTGCGTGTGTGTGTGTATGTACTCGCATGTTTAAATAATTCCATTCTAAGTTATATTTCCCAGATTCATTTTAAAAATAGCAATGCAGTTTAAAACATTATGACATTGGATTTAAGATTAGAGATTAAGCATTTGGATTTTGCTTCCTATTTGCTTTTTTCCTTTACACATGGTTTTAATTTCATCTTCTGAAAATGATAATCTGGGGGAGTGGTATGTTAGCTATACTATTCCAAATATACACGGTGACATATGGAATGATGAGAGAGAGAAATGGAAGTCAAGGATAACTCTAAGCTTTTGACTGTGAATAAGTAAAAGTATGGCATTCTCATTTACTAAGATAGAGAAAACTACAGAAAAACAGATCTATCTAGAGTAGAAATTAGATTTGAGACATGCTGAGCCTGAGATGCCTAATTAGACCTACAGTTTGGAGGTATCAAGCAGGTTGTTGACTATGAGTCTAGAGTTCAGGGTGAGTTCAGGGCTGGATATATAAATTTGGGAATCATCAGCATATTGACTGCATTTAAAATCAAGATGCTGGATCAGGTCATCTAGGGAATGAGCAAAGACAGAGAAAAGGTCAGAGGCCTGAGGCCTGGAGCACTTCAACATTTAGAAACAGGGCAGGTGAAGAGGGAGCCAGCAGAGCAGATGGAGCGTTAGTGATCGGTGCTGTAGGAGGAAAAGCAAGAGAGAGTGGAATCTGAAAAGCCACCTTAAACGCTTATGGAAGAAAGTGTTTCAAGAGAAGAGCAATCAGTTGTGCCAGATACTGCTCTGAGACTGAAAGATGGAGGCTGAGAGTTGAGCATTAGACTGGCCTCTTGACAGTCATTGTTAACCAAGAAGGAGCTGTTTTGTAGGGACAAAGCCAAATTATAGAAGGGTCTAGAGAGAATGGAAGGAGGTAAACTTGAGTCCTAAGTATAAACTGTTCTTTTAAGTGAGTTCTGAGGTGTGAGACACAGTGAAGTGGGGCAATAGCTGGAGGGCTTCTTTTCCTAAGATGGTGGATATTATAGTGTGTTCACGAGCTACAGGGAGTAATGCAAGTGGAGAAGGAAGAATTGGTGATGTGGCAGAGAAGGGCGCGTAGGGAGGGGGAGGGACCTAGTGGAGGCTGTCGCCCTATGTAGAAGTACAGGCAGGTCATCATGTGTAAATATTTCATGTTGACCAATAGAAGAATACACTGAATGCACTAACTCCATTTAGGAAGGCCAAGATTGGACAATATGTTTTAGAAAAGCTTATTGTCAAATGGTTTTATAAAGTACAAGTTTAAGGATAAGTTTGCAACTATCTGAAGAAGTTGACTCTTAAGAATGACTCATTCTGAGAGTGCTGGATAGCTAAGATTTTATTTTAAATGCAGCCACTTATAAATGCAAATATAATTTATATTTGTAACACATTTATGTAGTTGTAAAAACTGTAAATTATGAAACTTCAAGTGTATAGTGAAAATATATATGATGTCTTCTTCGTAATATAAATTTGTTGATGATTGTTTTTCACTTTATCTTAAGACTCTTATATGAAAAAATATCCTATGAATATTTGAATTGAACATACCTTCCTTTTAAATCCATAAATGTAGTTTTTTTTGTTCAACTTTATTTTATAACCATGTTTTTTAAAAAATTGAGGTTGATTGACATATTAAATTGTATTAGTTTCATATAAACATAATAAAATTATATTATGTATATTATAGCCAACATTTAAAATTTTATTATATATATATATATACATAGTGACAATGCTATTATGTATAATTTGGGAGTAATAAATTGTTGTCTTGATGAGCTCCTGTGTAGAAAAGAGAGAATGTCTTGTTTAGGCTTCTGTAACAAAAATATCATAGACCAGATGGCTTAAACAACAGAAATTATTTGCCACAGTTATAGGAGCTGGGAAGCCCTAGATCAAGGCCACATGGTGCTGGTGAAGCCCTGCTTCCTAAGTTTGCTGATGGGCTGCCATCTCCTTGCAGCTTCACTTGGTGGAGAGCAGAGAGAAAGCAAGCCCTCTGGTCTGTCTTCTTATAAGGACACTCATCCCATGCATGAGGGCCTCACTCTTATGACCTCCTAAAGGTCTCACCTCCAGATGCCACACATTCAGTTAAGATTTCAGTATGTCAGTTTGGAGCAGGAGACACAAACATTCAGTCCATAACAAAGAGTAAAATGAAGGACACTTGTATACCCACCACTCAGTGTAAGAATATATATCATGACGACACTGCCTATACATGAGTTACAGTCACCTCCTTCCCTGTTTCTACTAAGTAATCTAAGGAATAAGCAGATGAGACTATTGAAGCCCTTTATTAAGTTCTTTCACCTTACACTAAAATTCCACATGGAAATTTTAAGATCTGGAGTCATTGCCACAGGTTCTTGTTAACTGATGAATAAGCAAAAAGATTGCTCTCTTGCTCGACTGTAAGATCTCATACTTGTTTTCCAACTGTATTGCAGGGTTCGAGACATGTTGACTGATGAAGTCACCAAAGCAGCTGCAAAGTAAGATGCATTTATTCTCTTACCAGAAATTTTCTATAAACATTTTTTCCCCTTACAGGTATGAATAATTTCTCCTTTTCAGGCATTTCATAAGGATTTTAAAGGACTTTTTAGTTCTTTTTTAAAAACTCAGTCGTCGTCCTTTCTCATATGCAGTTAATTCTTATTACATGTCTTTCTGTGAAAATACAGAGAAAGCAGTACAGGCACATAACTTTTACATCAAAGATATGTCCATGTTGTACACTTTACAAAATGCTCTGTGCTTTGGCTTAGATTTAAAGGATTACAGTTTAGTACAGGGGAAGAAGTCTTTGCTAATGTGAGTTATGTCCATTTTACAAATAGATTAAATCTCAAGTGTGAGCCAGTAAATAATTTAAACAGAGCCTTTTATTCTCCTGGTGCTATTGGACCAAGTGTATCTAAATATTGAATTTTTTAATACTAAAAACTAATGTGAATACCCAGTTTAAAAGGCAGTTTCTATCACATATTTATGATTGCTTTAACAAAAATAGCTTGAGCATTACTACTTTAAGGCTTTTTATTTATCTGAAGCCGTCTCTCACTGAGAAAATTATACCTTAGTGAACTTGCTTGAACAATCTCTTCAAGTCCCTTTGTTAGCATGCTGCCTAATTTTTCCTGGGAGTAAGTTACATGTCAGTTACATACACTTCTTTTCACTATTCTCCTTAGTGGCTGCCATTTCTATTTGACTTCCTTTCTTCTTATTCACCAAATAATATACATATACCTTTGACCTAGAGGATTTCATATGTACTGAAAGTCCATATTATCTAGAAATATTTAACTACAGTATAGTTGATCTCTCTCATTTTCCAGAACCTTCTGTAGCTAAATAGGCTTTGCCTAAAAAAAGATAAAACATAATCTACCTTAGAGTTCACTTTCCACTGGCAATTTCTTACATAGATAGTTTGCTGTAAAATTTGGTCTCGGTACCTGATCACTATTCAGCCTCATGTCCTCTGAATAAAGGGAAAGAGAAGTGGTAATCCTCCCCTACCCTCAGTTCTGTGGGAAGCCCTGGGAAATACCTGCTGACGTATCTGCTGACAAAATGAAAACTAAAATACAGAGAGCATTCCATAGGAACTCATTTGTGTCTGCTTCTGTAGTTTGGTGAATTGCAGACACAGTGGGAGAGCATTCAGCTTCTTATTGGAGGGGAGGAGGTGCTGGGATGGGGACCGCCCTTAACCTTTACCTTTCATAGTTTGTTCTATTGAATAGTCTACTTAGTTCCTGTTAAAAACAATGCCCTGACATTTGCAACAAAAGCTCAAATGCTGAAGAAACTAGCGTCTTTCTATTAAAACAAACTGTAATTTTGCCTCTGCAGTAGCTTTTTCTGATTCCATTCTAAAATTTTATTTCATAAGACTTTAATCTTCAAATCTGCAAAGCATCATTTCATGACTAATACCTAAGTAAAGTGTGTTCACATTCCCAGTGATATTGAGTAAAAATAATTTATGTTCTCATGGTGTTACCTTTTCATCAAACATTTCAAAGTATTTTATAGATCTTATCTTATTAAAACCATCCTGACAATACTAGGGATTCACAAGTGAGCAGGAGATAGTTAAGGTCCAGAGGCTGAGAGATTAATGGTAGAGAGGAAGAAAAAAATCATTCTGCTGCCTTCTCTTTACTTTTTCCCACTGGCTTCCTCCAATCATGTGAGGACCCCCTTATCACCTCCTGCCAGTTTAGTCTTCTGTTCCTTGGACTATGGCCACCTTAGGTGATGGTGGTTGTCGTTTTAGCCTCTAAGTCAGGTCCAACTCTTTTGCATGGATTATAGCCCACCAGGCTCCTCTGTCCATGGGATTTCCCAGGCAAGAATGCTTGAGCTGGATGCCATTTCCTTCTGCAGGGGATTTTTCCAACCCAGGAATTGAACCCATGTCTCCTGCATTGGCAGGCAGGCAGATTCTTTACCACTGAGCCACCAGGCTCCTTTGGGCCAGTGTAGGGCTTATTTTGTTGTGAGGCATAAATTAAATGTAGGAAGTAAAACACTAGTCACAGGATTAGACTGATGTAAGTTTATTTTTGTTGTTAATAATTAAATAGGTTTGAACCTAAAGATAAAAATCCCCAAAGGATTGGGTCACTTCACTAATATGTAATGTAATACTTTGTCCCTAAGAAAGCATCAGTGTAGCTCATCCTTCCTTGAGCTTTTTAATTAGGTTAATGGCATCTGTTTCAAAGGACAATTTAATTAAAATGTCAGTGGTGTTGCCTAGATAAATACTGTACTGATGCTCACATGTTATTATGCAAATTAGTCACCGCTACTTGACTGGTTGGGGATAGTTATGTGATCAACAAGGTGAAGAGTTTTCGCTGAACAAATTCTAGAGTTTCACCTGGCTAGCTCCTCCTTGAATAGTCTCATGAGTATGAATGGAGTGTCTTCTCTCCGTAAGTCACTATGCAAGGCCCGTGGGGAATGTAAAGATGATGAAGAGCTAGTCACCGTACCTTTATGAATGTGTAACTTGGCCTAAGCATACTTTGTGTGACTGTTTTTTTTTTTTTCTATTCAAAGATTAATGTACAGATATGCTTTTAGTCTGCATCCAAAGATCTAATTACCATGGGTGACTTTAAATATATTTTTTCCATTTTACAAAAACAATACATGCTTAGTAATATAAAGACCAGTGAAACTTTTCAAATACAACTATTTGGGGCACTGTTTTAAAACTGGACAAATTCTCTTTTAGAATTTTAGGGTTAAAAAGACACTTTATGTTATCTTGACAATTTTTTAAAATATGGACCATTTTTAAAGTCTTTATTGAATTTGTTACAATATTGCTTGTTTTATATTTTGGTTTTTGGTACACAATAGCTCCCCAACCAGGGATCAAATCCGAACCCCTTGCTTTGGAAGACGAAGTCTTAACCACCGGACTGCTAGGGAAGGTCCAGACCAATATTCTTGATTTAGAAGATTTGTTATGCAATTTCTGGTAACCATCTAAGAATTTCTTCAGGGTGATACATTCACTGAGAATTTAAAACTTTTTTTAAAATCTAACTTCAGGGATTCATGATCATTTTTGCAGAACAGACTTCAAGATAGTCTCAGCTAAAGGAAAGACAGACTATTAGAAATAAAAGATTTAATTTTGATTTTAACTGGTTTTCTGGCTAGGGCACCTGGGAATGCCCACATCTTGCCGTACCTACTGGTATTTTATTATTAGCTATAGGAGTTGCCAGTAATCCTCCTTGCAAAACTCCTTCAACCTCAAGTCTTCCTTTCTGTTCTTTCCCCCTGCCCCATCCCACGATGTAGATGTTGTCTTATCAAACATATGACAGGCCTCTTAGAGAAATGATTGGAGAAGGAGTGAATAAAATGACCCAGAGTACAAAGCCTTACTGAGTTTAATCAACCCTAGGTGGGAGCGGGAGAAAGAAAGATTGGATGAACTGATAGATGGAAGAACTTTATAACGACGAGTCCCGAATTCCATTCTTACCAAATGGAAACCAAAATGCAGGAACACAAGTTTATACTAACCTGTTAATGCTCACTAACTCACATGTTTGGTCACAACAGTGGCCTCTAGGGCTGGATGTACTAGCCTTGCCTGGGGAGCAGATCTGGCATCCACGCACCCATTCTCTTCCTGCACCAGGGTAAGCAGGGAGTCGTTCTCAGGTGCACACACTGGTTCAAGTTCAGGTCCGAGCTCCAGGTTCAGAGAAACATTCTCTGTGTTTATAGGAACCCAGCTTCCCTGGTAGCTCAGATGGTAAAGAATCTGCCTGCAATGCAGGAGACCCCGGTTCCATCCCTGGGTCGAGAAGATCCCCTGGAGAAGGGAATGGCTATCCACTCCAGGGTTCTTGCCTGCTGAATCCCATGGGCAAATCATGGGATCACAAACTGTCAGACATGACTGAGCGACTAGCACTACACACAATCCTAGGATCAACTGAGAACTGAAGTGTCTGGTGGTAAGGGTACCCTGTTGCCTGAGTTCTGTTATGATGGGGTCGGCAGGCCAAGAGCATGTCATCAGTGACCCCTTGGGGACTTTACTCGGTAGGAGGACTTTGGAATTATGGAATAATATTACATGTACATTTTCAAGTAGTAAGTATATTTAAGAGATTCCGTTTTCTTGATACCAAATTCAGAAGTCAGACTGAAGATTTATTGCTATATTAGAAAACTACCATTTGGATGATATAAAAAGACATCTCTCAATCCGAATTGCCTGAGAACAAGCCTTTTTGCATCTTCTCTAGGGGCTCTGAATCATGTTACAGACTGACTCTAAGGCTGCTGGCTTTGGCATATTAAGAGAGAGAAGGGGAAAATGATAATGATGGAGGAGAAAGCCGCCAGTGTGTCGAGCTGCTAGTGAAGTGTGCCTTGAGAAGCAATTCACTAGAAGTTGGTTCCACATACAGGGCTTTAGAAAAGCCAGGGACCAATTCCATCCTGTTGGGCTTATTCACATAGCTGTCCTTGGCTGGGTTTCTAAATAAATCCATACATGTATCTTGACTGAAGATGATGCTGAAGAAGATGGCTTGGGAAATGTAAGGTCAAATGATGAAATAAAAAATTTTAGGGAGAAGGAGCTTAGACATCTGAGCTTGGATTTTGTTTAGGTTCCCCAAAGCATAATGACCATACATTTATAATAAGAGTTAAAAATTAACACTAGCATCAGAAGAAGGACAGAAGCTTCTAACTCCAGGGAACAAACAGACCTGTGTTTCCAAGGCTCTGTGAAGGGGTGGAAGTGCTTTTTGACCTCATCTGCCCTCCCTATAATAGTGCCTTCTCTTCTCCTGGTTAATGCCCCCAAATCCTCTCTTGGGATCTTTTTCTTTTTAAACAGAGACAGCCCGGTGGTCAAAGGCAACGCGCTGTTAGCCTTAAGCAGCCTCGCTGTCGTCGTTTCCAGACATGAAGCCAGCCTCTGCTCAGACTCTGACGGAGTCCTGGAGGTGAGTTAAGGGTGATTAGAACCAACTGAGCTTTGGTTGTGTAACGTGTGAAAGTGAGACTTTTCCTTAAGCCTGGCCCTGAATTTAGATTACCGTCATGGGCTCTGCTACCCAATGCACCTTTACACCAGAAGCCTTGGTGTCCTCTAAAACACTTTTCTTCGCTGCTTTTCTGTTTTGCTTTCTCCATCACAGTTAAGCGGTCATTTCCATTTGAAGGTGCCAATTTTATGCAACAGGGGTTGTCTTTCTGTGATTACATCATGGTAACCAATCTTAGGAGGTTAACTAGGCTTACTGAAAGTGAACAGTGCTGTCAAAAAATGATAAATAAGCAGTGTTTACTGACTGCAAAAAATTGCACTTTGCATTTTAATTGTAGATGTCAATGACAAAGTGCCTATTCATTTTTGCAAGGCATTTATTTCTTAATTAAACATGTAGCAAGCTGGCCAGTGTTCATTTGCAATGTACTTTTCAGATAATTCATATCTGTCAAAATAAAAAAGCTTGGATTCATTCTCCTTTTAAGCCCCATTATCTGGTAGCTATCATTATCTGGAGACAATATAGTCAAGTGGTTAAAAAACATAGTCTCTGGAGTAGGAGTAGAGTTAGTAAGCGCAGGTATTAGGATTTAAATCCTGTTGTTGTCTCCTCACCTTTCAGAGCCTATTTGCCATCTATAAGATAGGGATAATAGTACTTACCAGACAGGATTATTGTTAGGATTAAATAAAGTTATATATGTAAAGTACAATGGCTGGTAAATACTCAGTAACTATTATTAAAAGTATCAGTATATACTTCACCACTTCAACTTTCAAAAAAGTGGGCTTTTTTTTCAATGCTTTTCAGCCTATCTCTGTCCCTGCAGAGTGCCTTTTGGACCACTTGTGTTCTTTTTTCATGGTAGGGTTTTTGTGTTTCCTTTTTTGGTGGGTTATTTGGTTTAAGAAACCAACTCTTAATTTAAATTTAAAAAGGAGCTAGAAGAATAAGGAATCTGGATGTGCACAGAATTGAAGGCAAAGCTTAGAAACCAAGTTGGGAGAAGAACAGGGGTCCAGGCACAGGTCCTGATGAACCATCTCGGCAGACTACTCCTACTGGGATGGATCAGTTCTAGTCACTTACTGTCTTTGCATCATTCCCTTAAAATTTGGAATCCCACCAGTCCCAGTCCTACACCTTCAGCAGGGTAGGATGAGTAGCTTGATTGAACATTTAACCAGGCTTCAAATTCTGAAAGAGGGAATTCCCCAAAGGGTGCTCTTACCAGTAAACAAAAGAATAATGTGGTGTGGCAAAATCTCTACATGTATATTACATGTGGGGAAGAGAAGGAGGCCAAGGGATTATTGCATGAAGGATAAAGATGTAGCTTAAGGCCAGAATTTTATTTTATTTTTTATTTTTATTTTTTAATTTTTTAAATTAATTTTTATTTTTTAGTTTGTTTTGCTTTACAATACTGTATTTGTTTTGCTATACATTGA
>SJXQ01004371.1:250129-345664 GCA_006408695.1 Aepyceros melampus | reverse complement strand
TCTATTTTCAATGTTGTCTTTCTGATGGAAGAACTAGGAAGTATACATGAAGTCATTAATTTAATGAAGTAAAAGTCTCGGATTTCTAATTTAGAAATACATTATTCACCTGATAGCATTCTTCTTTTATGGATCTCAAATAAAACTGCTTCCCCATAGACTGGTGGGATCTGCAGGTTTATTCAAGGTTTCCTTCAAAACTACATAGTCTGGAGAGACAACATAATCTGTTAAGCAAATTAAGAAACATAATGATAAATGTTATTTTATAAGCACAGGATAAGAGAGGGGAAAAGTACTTATTTTGTATCTTCTTTCCATCTGAGAATGAAATCTACATTCTCTTTAAATTTTTCACAAATTAATAATTAGGAGAGAGACAAAATAAAATAGTAATTTTATATTAATATTACAGAAGTAATGCAAATTAAGTAGAATAAAGAGAAACTCAATTTTACTCTGATCCCTCTCTAACCAACTAACAAGAAAACACATTTCTTCCTTTGATTCAATTTATGGGAACTCATTACATTTTATTTAATTTTGCCCAGTTTTATCCTACTACTTCCATTTTAAAATTATTCCAAAAAACCATCCCACCTCTTGAAATAGAATCTTTTCTCACTTTTAAGAATAAAACTTCTGTAATGAATTGTCAACATTTACTTTTTCCTCTTTCTCAAAACAAAGCCAGTTTAGGTATCTTCTTTCCTACCCATCACCTGGAATTACTTTAGTGACTTCACCATTGCCTTCCAGCTTGAATTGAATAGATTATTCTCCATTCTCATCCAATATTATCACTCAGAAATATTGAACGTAATTCATTCATTCCTGAGGACTACAAATACATTTTTTTAACTTCAGAAACATTAAAAATTTAATGTTTTCTTCAACTTTCACAATCACCAGTATATGGAGTGGCTTTGGATATCTTGGCCTTGCTCTTTTTTCTTAAGGATGTTTTTTGTTTTGTTTTGTTTTGTTTTGTTTTTAATGTGGACCATTTTAAAGTATTCATTGAATGTGTTCACTATTTATTTCTCTTTTATGCTTTTTTTTTTTTTTTTTGGCTCCAATGTATGTGGAATCACAGCTTCCTCATTAGGGATCAAATCTGCACCACCCCCCCATATTGGAAGGTAAAGTCTTAACCACTGGATGTCAAGGAAGTCCCTCTTTGCCTTGCTTTTGATGTTAATAAGGTGAAGTCTGAAAACTCCTTGTTAAGTATGATACAACTTGGGCTTTTCAGTACATATCTTTTATTTAATCAAAAAGTTTTCCTCTTTTAAAAATTGTTTTTAGTATAAATTGACATAGAAATTTATAAAATGAGTTTCCATAATTTCTACAAATATTGGATAATTATATGATTTTTTTATCCTTTTTTAATACTGTAAAGAAATATTTAACTTTGCTAAATTAAATCAAAAGTGTATCATTGGAATAAACATTCTTTGATTATTTATATGGTTTAGAGCACTATTACTGGTTAACTTTTATTTATAAATTTTAATATAAATTTATGAAGAAACTACATCTATAACTTTGTTTCCATTGCTATGTTTTACTTGTACAGTATGTACCTTTGACCTTACAAGTGCCTTGCAAATAAATTGTACATCTTTCCTATTTTACTATGTCTGGTCATGCTTTGTATAATTCAAGAATAAAGAAACTTGTTCTTCTTCAGTGAGGGGAAACAATATAGATCCATTATTTTTGACAGCATACTTACTTGTTAGGGAAATACAGTGGATTGGAGAGATTTGAATAGGAGGTTGATTTCTTTAATAAGTTTTCCTTGCTTATGTTTTAATTCTTTTCTGTTATTTTTTGTTTTCAAATTTGTTAGCATATAGTATTTGTAATGTAAACATTATTTTAAGTTGAGTACATGCTATTCATTTCTAATAATCTTTGAAGGTCTGAATTTGGTTTAATTCTATCTCATTTCTAATTTCCCCTTAATCAATTCTTTTACAAGAAATATATCTATTTGAATATTTTAAGTAATTTTTTGTTTTCCTTAATGTACATTTCATAGTTTTTCTTATTTTAATTGCATGAATTATTTTCTTATTTTGAGTTTACTCACTTGTTCTTTGTTTGGACTTTGTATCAAATATTTTCTTTATTATTGCTAATTTGTCTTCTCTTTTGATAGAGGTTATAAAGCTAAAAATAGAGAAAACTTTGGATATATGCTTTAGAATATGATATTTTATCGTGAAGTTCTTTAAATATTAATTTTTATAAATGTTTCCTCTCAAAAGTTAGTTGCATTATATTTTAGATTCTCCTCTAATTATTCCTTTGTTATTAAGTTTCAGCTTTATTATAGTTAGATAATATATTTTATTGGGAAGGTTTTTTGAGGGATTCAGATGTTATTTGGAACCTGATATACATTTACTTGTAAATTGCACATTTATTACACATCTTCTGGTCTTGTTAATAAATGTATGTTTTCTCTTTGCTTGCTGTGGGATTTCTATCTGTTCACTGTTTATACTTGCTAATCCATGTTATTCATGGCTTTTTTTTTTTTTTTTTGCATCTTTCAAGTCTAAGGTCTAAACTCTGTAAAAAGTTTCTCCAATTACTATAGCATTAAAATCATTATTTCTTTAAGCATTTTTAATTATATGTTTTTCTCTACAACTAAAATGTAGGGCTTCCCTGGTGACTCAGTTGGTAAAGAATCTGCCTGCAGTGCAGGAGGCCACCTGCAATGTAGGAGACCTGGGTTTGATCCCTGGATTGGGATGATCCTCTGAAAAAGAAAATGGCAATCCATTCCAGAATTCTTGCTTGGGAAATACCACGGATGGAGGAGCCTGGTGGTCTACAGTCCATGGGGTAGCAAGTGTCAGACATGTCTGACTCTTTGCTAGGATAGAGTCTGAGCAAAATGTAATGAATATCCCTAAAGGCAGAAAATTTTTCCTTCTTGTTCAGCGTAACTACTGGGTCAGTTTATGTATGAATTTGGAATAGGCCTCAAAATAGGATTATGTTTGATTAATAGTGATTCTGATATAGTTTTGGCATTGTCCTTTGTAGAGATAAGATGAATGGAAAATGATAAGCACATGAATTCCTAGTTCAGTTCTACAACATACTGAGTGATGTCAGGCTTTGCTGATTTGTGTATGTTTGTGTAGGGCTGGTTGGGGTGGGACTCAGGTGAATGACTGAACTCTTCTTGAAGAGTTACCCAGAGAGAAACAAGCTACTCTGCAGCCTATCAGAGAGTTAGGGTACACTCTTTTTCCTCATTACTCAATGGAGATCAGACAATCTAAGTTAAGTGCAACACGGTGCAGAATTTCAAGTCTGTTTTCAGGTAGTTTATCATTTACTTATATTGAGAGCTCACCAAGCCAATTACTTTTGGATGCTCTTCTTTCATTTACAATTGGACCATTTCTAGAGAGACAAATTGAGAGAGAATCCCTCTGCAATTTCTGTATATATAAAACTTAAAGTACATACACAAGAAGGAAGAGATGTTCATTCCACTTTTCCTTCAAAATTTTTTTTCAAAAGGATTCTATAAAAATAAAGCTATTCTAAAATATGTTTCAACACATTTATGCTTGTTTTAATAAAAGTCCATTAAACTCAAATTAGGAAGTTAACTAAATGACAAGACTTTAATACTTATCCCTAATTACAACATTCTCCTGGGTTTAACTATGTCAGTCTGACTTGGCTTTTAAAACTCAAGTAGGCCCCTTGAGTTTATCTCCATCTGTCTTAAAATCTAGACTCCATCTGCATTAGTTGTAAGCCAGTTGCTAGTATACTGAAATTTGACTATACACAATACAAGTTGAGTCAAGTACTTAAGATGAGTCAAGTACAGTACCCCCACTGTAAGTACATTGTTGGGGCCAGAGCCAGTCTTTTCATCTTTTGCAGCAATTTGGGGTTGTCTTATAGAAGGATTCATTTGTGATGGGAGTATCTGCATAATAATCCTTTCATGTCTTTATAGAAATTATGAAGTGCACTCTGTGAAATTAGAAATTATGAAGTGCACTCTGTGTGAAATTAACCTAAATACTGAAATATGTTATTGACCTTCACATGTCAAAATATTAGAATTTTCCATAATCACTGTGTCCTGATATATAAAAAATTATGGTAAAGTGTGTTAATACCAACATTCCTTAGAGTCATATCCAATGTTTTCTTAATTTTATTACTTTTTATCTGAAAAATTTTTCATGAAATTTTCCCAGTCCACATTTTAGCTGGCTGTATCTGAAGTCATCATGCTCCAATTCCACTGAGTTCCTGTGGATAACCATGCACTTGTTTTCCTTACCTTTTTGACTTCTAAGAAATGTCATGGTATCAGACCTTGATGGGTACTGTCCTGACTGAGGAAACAGATATTTAGGACCCCATTTAAATTGACTGTATAAATATTTAATTGTCATTCTGCCTTACAAGTATTTTAACTAAGGATTTTAATATAATTTAATTCTTCTCCCAACCTCTATAGCTAGAAATGAATATTATTTTATAATTAGAACAGAGGATCCTAGAGGCTTAATCAATTTTTCAAGTTCATAGGACCACATAGAGCTACATTTTCATCCAAAATATTTGAATTTTTGCTGAACTGAAAAATAACACATTCAAGTGTATAATTGAAAGGACATAATTTCTCCTAATCTCCAGGTAAGATGTAATATTAATATTTAGCACATATCAGTGGATACATAAACATAATCCAGTTTAAGAATACATTACACAGTTGTTCCAAACCATTTTTCATGTTTAAAAAGCTTTGTCTTAAAATATTTTGGTATTTTCATCTAGGTCTTTACATTTTCTAAGTTTCAAGCTGGGAGTGTGTGTGTATGTTCTTACAAATCCATTACTTTTAGATCTCAATTATATTGAGTAGGAATTGAGATGATGGGCACCCCATGGAATTCTCCAGGCCAGAATACTGGAGTGGGTAGTCTTCTCCAGGGGACCTTCCCAATCCAAGGATCAAACCAAGGTCCCCTGCATTGCAGGTGGATTTCTTACCAGCTGAGCCACAAGGGAAGCCCAAGAATATTTGGAGTGAGTTGTCTATCCCATCTCCAGCAGATCTTCTTGACCCAGGAATTGAACCAGAATCTCTTGCATTGCAGGCAGATTCTTGACCAACTGAGTTATCAGGGAAGCCCTGTTCCTTAAATAGGTAATTTTAAAATTTCGCTGTATAATGCATATGACAAAAGTTCCCTTTTTGCCTGGTTTAAATTTAATTTATAAGAATAAATAGATAAAATCAAACATTTCACTGATATGTCTTGCCACATTGATTTTTCATTTAAAATTTAAAATGTTTTTTAATACATTTTATATTTTAGAGCAATTTAGTTCACAGAAAAATTTAGCAGAAAGTAGTTTCTCAAAAAATTAAAAATAAGTTTACCATAAAATCCAGAAATTCCACCTTTGACTATATATCCAAAATAATTGTAAACAAGGTCTTGAATACATATTTGTACACCTATGTTTATAGCAGCATTATTCACAATAGCTAAAGCTGGAAGCATCCCCTGTCCATCAATCAATAAAGGGATAATAGAAATGTGTTATACACACAAAATAAACACACACACAGACACACACACACACACACGATGAAATGTTATTTATCCTTAAAAAGGGAGGGAATTCTGTAATGTGCTACAAAAAGGATAAAACTTGACGACATAATGCCAGTAAGAAAAAAACAAATGCTCTGTGATTTCCACTCTGATATTTTGAAGGGTCAAAATCATAAAGATAAAAAATGTAATGGTAGTTCCTAGGGGATCTGAGGAGGAAAGAATGTAGAGTTATTTTTTGATAGGTACAGAATTTCAGTTTTACAAGATTAAAGGAGTCAAGAGATGAATGATGGTAATGGTTATAGAAGGGAAATATATCTAATGGCACTGTACCCTTAAAAATAGTTAAGATAATAAATCTTATTTTATGCCTATTTATTTGGGGGTTTCTCTGGTGGCTCAGATGGTAAAGATTCTGCCTGCAATGCAACCCTGGGTCTGGAAGATGCCCTGGAGAAGGGAATGTCTACTCACTCCAGTTTTCTTGCCTGGGAAACCCATGGACAGAGTAGCTGCAGTCCCAGGGGTTGCAAAGGGTTGTACTCAAGAGTAGGACATGACTGATCAACTAACACTTTCACTTCTATGTCTATTTTACCCCCTCCCCCCCAAAATGAGCGGCAGACATAAAAATATCCAATATACCTTTTATACCCTGCATACATTTTCCCTTAATTTTTTAATGTAGTGAATTATAACTAATAAAATATTTTTTAGTTATAAAATAATTTTTTTAAATATTACAACTTTAAAATATTTTACAAACCCTAAATGTTCAATCTTGAGTCATAAAATGATTCATTTCATTGTATAGCATTATAAAATAATTTTTTTTTTCATTAGGTGATTTGGATTTTTTTTTTAATTTTTTTTTTTTTTAGTTTGTTTTGCTTTAAAATACTGTATTTGTTTTGCTACACATTGACATGGATCAGCCACGAGTGTACATGATCTCCAATCCCGACCCCCACCTCCCCCCTCCCGCCTCACACCCTCTCTCTGGATTATCCCCATGCATCAGTCCCAAGCACCCTGCATCCTGCATCAAACCTGGACTGGCGATTTGTTACACTTATGATATCACAGATGTTATATTGCCACTCTGCCAACCAATCCCACCCTCTCCTTCTCCTACAGAGTCCAAAAGGCCGTTCTATACATCTGTGTCTCTTTTGCTGTCTTGCATACAGGTTTATCATTACCATCATTCTAAATTCCATATATATGTGTGAGTATACTGTATTGGTGTTTTTCTTTCTGGCTTACTTCACTCTGTATAATCGGCTCCAGCGTCATCCACCTCATTAGAACTGATTCAAATGTATTCTTTTTAATAGCTGAGTTTTTACATGCCATGTCCCAATTTTTTATCTTTCTTTTTAATTGAATACTTTCTTAGTATTTTATGACTCTCTTCAAATAAAATCTTTCATTCTTAGAGATTGCCTGTTAAATTTTTTTTAAATTCCAGTAATCTATCATTTTATTTTTATTCTGTTTTCTCTCTTTACATTGAAGTTTGTTGCTATTGTTTAGTCACCAAGTCGTGTCTAACTCTTTTGTGACCCCGTGGACTGTAGCCTGCCAGGCTCCTGTGTCTATGGGATTTCCCAGGCAAGAATTTTGGAGTGAGATGCCATATCCTTTTCAGGGGAATCTTCCTGATCCAGGGATGAAACTCGCATCTCCTGTATTGGTAGGCGATTCTTTACCACGGAGCCACCAAGGAAGCCCATACTGAAGTTAGTTATTTTAATTCCTGTATTAAGTAATTATTCTAAAGCATAAACATTTTTGTTTGTAATATGCTCATTTAGGTTATAGATGTGTTAGATATCAGTTTAACTATATCTCTCAAGTTTTGTTTCTCATCGTTTAACTATTCATTGCCTTTTGTGATTTTCATTATTATTTACATTTGATCCATTTATTATTTCATATTGTTACTAAAACTTTTCATATATATGCATTTATAATATTTGTCTCTTTTATGGTATCGATTTTTTTAAGTTTTGATTTGTGAGCTTTATTATATTAATTCTTTTTTTTATAAATCAGATTGTTTTTTCAAATTTTCATTGGAGTATAGTTGATTTACAGTGTTCTGTTAGCTTCAGGTGTACAGCAAACTGAATCAGTTATACATATATATATAAGTGTTAGCGCGCAGTGGCCGTCTGACTCTTTGTGACCTCATGGATTGGAGCCTACCAGGCTCCTCTGTCCATGGAATTTTACAGGCAAGAATACTGGAGTAGTTTGCCATTTCCTCCTCCAGGGGATCTTCCCAATCCAGGTATCGAAACTACATCTTTCCTGAGTGTCCTGCATCGGCAGGTGGATTCTTTACCATTAGCCCCACATTGGACAATACTATATATATATATATATATATATATATATCCATTCTTTTCCAGATTTTTTTCCCAATAGGTTATTAGAGATTATTGAGTAGAGTTCTCTGTGCTATGAGTAGGTACTTGTTAGTTGTCTGTTTTATATATAGTGCGGTACTGTCTTAGTTGTTCAGTCATGTCCGACTCCTTGTGATGCTATTGACTGTAGCCCACCAGGCTCCCAAGTTTGTGTGGAATCTCCAGGCAAGAATACTAGAGTGAGTTACCATGCCCTGTTCTGGGGGATCTTCACAACCCAGGGATCGAACCCAGGTCTCCCACATTGCGGGAGGATTCTTAACCATCTGAGCCACCAGGGAAGCCCAAGAATACTGAAGTGGGTATATCCTTTCTCCAGGATATCTTCCTGATCCAGGAATTAAACCAGGGTCTCCTGCATTGCAGGCAGATTCTTTACCAGCTGAGCCACCAGGGAAGCCCTTATATATAATAATGTGTGTATTTTAATTCCAATCTCTCCATTTATCCCTTCCCCCCACATTCCCCCTTTAAGTACCTATAAAGCTTGATTTCAAGATCTTTGAGTCTGTCTCTGTCTTGTAAATATATATTCATTCTTTTTTACTTCTCACTTATAATAAGACATGGCTTACTTTTATGCTTAAAATGCTCTGTAATCTCATATTTTTTCATGTAGGTTTATACATAAATTTTTTGGTACAAAATGCTGTTAGTGCTGTCAAATCTATATCATTGCCAATTTATGATTCATTTTAAGAAATAGTAATATTTTAAAATTTCTTACTGTAATTTTGACTTTTTAATTCTCTACTTGTATTTCTTTCAGGTTAAAGTTATGTGTTTAGATTCAGGCAAGGCACAAATGTTTTGTTGAAGCATTCCTCTCATCATTGTGTAACTATCATTTTAACTGAATTATTTTCTCTAAAGTATCCAATGTTGATATCACCAAATAGTTTTGCTTAAGAAAGAATATTTTTTCATTCTATATATTTGTTTTCAAACTTTGTATCTTGAGTGATATTTAAAATAAATACTACATAACTTTAAAAAATTTAATCTCAGAAAGCCTATTTTAATCAACAAGCATTCTCCATAGCAATTATTGTGTTTAGAGATATGTGTGAGTTGTCTTTTTCATGTTTTTTTTCCTAATATTCATGGTTTTATTCTCGATTCATTTGGCTTTGATAAAATATTCATTATTTCTTCTAACCCTTTATTGTTTGACATGATTATTTCTACTCCCCCCACCCTACCATTGTTCTTTTACATTTTTAACATATTCATCTGCCAATGGCTCTAACCTCCTCATGAATAATACAAAAAATCATGGACATATAAACTGTATAAGCCTCCTTCAATATTTGTTAACATAACTAATATATACTGAGTGCCTGTTCAGTGCCAGTCTCTCAGAATAAACCAGTAATATAAATGGCAAATACATCATGCCGTGGTTTCTTCAGGAGATATGTATATTAACTTAATGATCTAGGCTTTAACACACATCTTTTTTCCTTTCTTTAGACAATAAAAACAGGCTTTCTATTGCTCATTTTAGAAAAGTGAAAGATATTTCATTGCTCTAAATTGATGAAGCAATCTCACTATTAAGAACCCATATATCATGCTTAAGATCATTTCCTGTTCAGATTTGGGTGTTAAAATGCCAGATCAAAGTCACTGTAACATTTCCCTATAGAGTATCTCTCTAGATTACTATAGGATCTTGACAGTTTTAGAAAGATGTATTAAATTTATCCCTTCATTTCAAACTCAAATATTTTTAATTTGATGTTTAGAATATTTAGTAAAATACTGTTTGCTGTATTTCATTAAGAATTAAAAACTTATAGTTCCATCTTCATTAGTTTCCAGAATCTGTTATGTTTTGAATAGAACAGAATGCCATTATCTGGGTTAAGCTAAATATACCCACAAAGTTTACATCAACACTGTTCCTCTGTTTAAACTATAACTTTCAACAAAATTTTAAAAATATCCTGTATTTATATCTTTTAATATATGAAATTCTTAAAAGAAAGTAAATAATAATTAATACATCTCATATAAATACATAGTAACAGTATTGTTTCAATTTTAAAATAATACTAATTAAATACCACATGTAGAAAGGGTATTAGATATAGAGTTACTTGATTTTAGCAGAACTTCTGAAAAAATATTTACCTCAGACTCATTAGTTTGGTTAGTTTCTTTTATTTATTTTTATGTTTGCTTTAATAGTTATAATGTGAATGTCTGCAGTACTCTAAGAAGCAAATAGATGCTGGAATAGGGAAAAATTACCAAAACAAGAGACAATTCAGTTTAAACATAATGAGATTTCCAAGACATTTTTCTCTCTTTCATAGTTGCTTGGTTTTACACAGATTGTTAACATTTTAGACATTATTTTCCTTGCTACATGAACTCATATATTTTAATTCAAAGTAATGACATTTCTGAGTACTTTATAAATTCTCAAATCTTCAAAAAGTAGATTTTTTAAAAATTTATTATATATAGCCTAATATATTATCTAAAATGACTATATGCATAAAATCCACTATTCTGAGTCTATGTATATGGTCTCTAAAGAAGACAACCCATTAGCAAAGTCAGTCAAGAAACAAACTAATTTCAGAGGACTTTCATCTTGTCAATTTCCATGACTTACAAAACTGAAGATCATGACAAGGGCCTGATTTCCTTTAATGTTCTATTCTTCTGCTATGAGAAGATGGAAAAATATGACTTGCCTTTATATCATTTTTCTGATCATTAGCCAAGGTGACAATAAAGAATGTGTTACCACAGTTCCTGTTTCATTACAAATGTCCAAGAAATGTTAGTGCTATAATGAAAATAATAAAGATAATGAATTCTCCTTTGATGTTCTTTGATATTATAATATCTTTGAAATTATGAACCTGGATAACACCTTTTCAAATATTGTCAGTCAGAGAAATTATTAAGAAAATTAACTCTCCACTTTTTCACTTAGTGAAGTTCCAGGATCTCAGCAACTCCAATAGCTCAAAGTTCCAGGTCTCTGAGTTCATTCTTTTGGGATTCCCAGGCATTCACAGCTGGCAACACTGGCTATCCTTGCCCCTGGCTCTGCTCTACCTCTTAGCTCTCAGCGCCAACATCCTTATCCTGATCATTATCAATAAGGAGGCAACATTGCACCAGCCTATGTATTATTTCCTGGGTATCCTGGCTGTGGTAGACATGGGTCTGGCTACCACCATCATGCCCAAGATTTTGGCGATCCTGTGGTTTAATGCAAAAGCCATCAGTTTCCTTCAGTGCTTTATACAGATGTATGCTATACACTGTTTTGTGGCCATGGAATCAGGCATCTTTGTTTGCATGGCTATAGATAGATATGTAGCCATTTGTCGACCACTACGCTATCCATCGATAATTACTGGCTCCTTTGTGGTCAAAGCAACTGTGTTCATGGCACTCAGAAATAGCCTGACTACTATCCCAATTCCTGTGTTTGCAGCTCAGAGACAGTACTGCTCAAATAACCAAATTGAGCATTGTCTTTGCTCAAATCTTGGAGTCACTAGCTTATCTTGTGATGATGACAAGACAGTCAAGAGTATCTACCAGCTACTTCTGGCTTGGACACTCATGGGAAGTGATTTGGGTTTGATTTTTTATCATATGCTTGATACTTCAATCTGTATTGAAGTTGAACTCAGCAGAAGCTGCATCCAAGGCCATAAGTACCTGCACTTCCCACCTCATCCTTATTCTTTTCTTCTACACAGTCATTATTGTCATTTCTATCACCCACAGTGCAACAGTGACAGTTCCCCTCATTCCAGTTCTACTCAATGTACTCCATAATGTTATTCCTCCTGCCCTCAATCCTATGGTCTATGCACTCAAGAACAAGGAGCTCAGACAGGGCTTATATAAAGTTGTTAAACTGGACTTCAAAGGCAACTAACTTGGAGAGGATGCTTATCTTTGAAATTTTCCTACATCTGTGTTCATTACATTCTCAAGGACTGCAGATGACAGAACTGAGGAATTCTAACCATTTTTGATTAATATAAGGAATCACACACAATTAATGAAATTTCAAAAAAGGGGATGAAACTAATACTTTATCATGTTTGTCAAGAAAGACCTTCATCCAAAAGAAAAAAAAAATGAACAATAGCACAATTATGCAGATTGAATCAAGGAAGCCAGTGTGAGACAAATGGAATATACATTTCATTTTTGTATCTTGTTGCCCTGACTAGAAATTCTGGACAATGTTATATAGGGATGGTTAGAGTAGATATCTGACAATCTTTTCTTTTTAATAAGAGTGTTTAACCCATGGAAAGGGAGGCCTAGCGTGCTGCAATTCATGGGATTGCAAAGAGTTGGACACGCCTGAGCGACTGAACTGAACTGAACTGAACCCATGTACACTTCATGCAATTACTAATAGAGTACAGTTTTAGATATTTGCATCTTTGCTTTCTAATGTGTCTTCTATTCTTTAAATGGAAAACGGACTCCAATAGACATTTCTATAAAGATGTCCAACATCCAACAAACATATGAAAAGTTGTTGAGCATCACTGAATTCAAATCAAACCACAAGATACCACTATATACAATAAAATGGCTGTATTTTTTAATTTAACAGAGATTGGCAATTTTCTGGAAACATTAGACTTCTTATATATATGCTGCTGCTGCTAAGTCGCTTCAATCGTGTCCAACTCTGTGCAACCCCACAGACAGCAGCCCACCAGGCTCCCCTGTCCCTGAGATTCTCCAGGCAAGAAGACTGGAGTGGGTTGCCATTTCCTTCTCCAATGCATGACAGTGAAAAGTGAAAGTGAAGTCACTCAGTCATATCCAACTCCTAGTGACGCCATGGTCTGCAGCCTACGAGGCTCCTCTGTCCATGGGATTTTCCAGGCAAGAGTACTGGAGTGGGGTGCCATTGCTTTCTCCGTCTTATATATACTAGAGGGTATGTAAAAATCACATTGAACTGTGAGAAACAGACAATTACACAAAGTTTGAAACACAATTACTATATGACAGAAGTTCAACTCCTAACTATATAAGCAGAATAATTTAATACAAGAGTAGCAACAAAATTTATACACAAATGTTCATAACATCATTATTAGTGAAAAACTGGAAAGAATTTAAATATTCATCATTTGTTTAATGGATAAACAAAGTGAAGCATATCCATAGCGAGGATTATTATTCATTCATGAAAGGATGAAGTACAGATGTATGACCTTTCACAGATGAACTTTGAAAACACTATGCTAATTTTAAAAAAGCAAACACTAAAGGCTACTGCTGGAGAAGGAAATGGCAACCCACTCCAGTGTTCTTGCCTGGAGACTCCCAGGGATGGGGGAGCCTGGTGGGCTGCCGTCTAAGGGGTCGCATAGAGTCGGACACGGCTGAAGCGACTTAGCAGCAGCAGCAGCAAAGGCTACTGCAATATGATTTCAATTACATCAAATCAATTACTGAATCAAAAAAACATACTAGATGTTGGAAGGGATCAGAGCAATAGATCAATAGATAGTGACTGATTAATGGTTATGTAGTTTTCTTTTTATGCAATTGAAATGTCCTGAAATCAGATATTGGTGATGGTTTCACATTTTAAAAGTACTAAAAGGCACTTATTACATTTCAGAGGTTTAAATGATAACCATTTATGGCTTGTGTATTCCCTTCAATAAAAAAAGATAAAGTGTAACAAATTCTGTGTTAAAATTTTCCTCCTGTTTCTCTCTATATATATACACGCAATTAAATTGATGCTTTTGAACTGTGGTGTTGGAGATGACTCTTGAGAGTCCCTTGGACTGCCAGGAGATCCAACCAGTCCATTCTGAAGGAGATCAGCCCTGGGATTTTTTTTGGAAGGAATGATGCTAAAGCTGAAGCTCCAGTACTTTGGCCACCTCATGAGAACAGTTGACTCATTGGAAAAGACTCTGATGCTGGGAGGGATTGGGGGCAGGAGGAGAAGGGGACAACCGAGGATGAGATGGCTGGATGGCATCACGGACTCAATGGACGTGAGTCTGAGTGAACTCCAGGAGTTGGTGATGGACAGGGAGGCCTGGCATGCTGCGATTCATGGGGTCGCAGAGTCGGACACGACTGAGCGACTGAACTGAACTGAAATATATATGATGCACTTTTATTTAATCATAAAATTCCTGAATAATCATTATTTAAATTATCACATTCTGTAAATTAAAATAGAAGACTTTATGTTTCAAAATTGTTTTATCCAAATATTGTCTCAACATATATAGAAAATGCATATTAAGAAATGAGGGGAGAATGAATATAAGTATCTATGTATAACTGAGTTCCTTCACTGTCCACCTAAAACTACCACAACATTGTTAATCAGCTATACTCCAATACAAAATGTTTTTGATGTTAAAAATATTTAAAAAGAAATATATCAGAAGTTGCCTGTATGTTATATAATTTGAATGTGAACGAGTGTCAGTAAAACCTTCTGAAACATTATTAGTGATTTTAACTTCTGTCCTACATATCCTTACGAGGAAAGAAAAAAACACTTCAATAAATACCAAAGTATCTAACATTCATTAAAGCTAAATTGTGTTCATTCTCACTCCCCCATATATAAGACTCGTATGCCAGCACACAGATATACATAAAAATAAATTTATTTTCTAACTTGTGTGTCACTTTATAAACAGTAAGAATGAAAGCTTTCACTTCTTTTCCTTCTCCAATAGGTGTTAGCTTAAATCCAGTGCCAGCACCTGTATCACAAGTGCTTTACAATATTCCGTTGGGATACATAATACATTTAAAAATATATTTAGTTAAAAGGTACAAATATCAAGAGATTTAGTAGCTGGAGACTGTGAAAGTACATATAGTGTAGAATCATGACTTTTTTTTTTTACTAATATCCTGAACACCTGGACCAGATTGCATTCAGCTCACTGTTTTGATTCAGAAACTAAGGTATGCAAAAGCAGGAATAGAAACAGGGTTTTTGCTTAGTATGTAGGGAGAAAACATATGGAGATAATTTTTGCATGTATATTAACTGATTATTAACTTCACAAGACTGAAGACTTGATTCCATCTGTCTACTAGAAGGCAGAAGTAAAGATTGGATTTAAATAGAAAAATGTTTATTTCTCCAATTCACAGATTGCAATATAGTGTAATTTTCCATGATTGTTATGAATATGTAGCTATTTTTCAAAGTAAATAGGAATCCAAATCTGTAGTGATAAATATCAAGCCAGAATCACCCTCATGACCAGAGCAATGGGACTACAGCAGGAGAATAGTTCTTGAGCATGATCACAACACTTGCCATTCACCTACCTCCCATGCTCCCCAGAAAAGAATCTCTTTCACTTACTTTATTTCTGCTGCTGCTGCTAAGTGGCTTCAGTCGTGTCCGACTCTGTGCGACCCCATAGACGGCAACCCACCAGGCTCCACCGTCCCTGGGATTTTCCAGGCAAGAACACTGGAGTGGGTTGCCATTTCCTTCTCCAACGAATGAAAGTGAAAAGTGAAAGTGAAGTCACTGAGTCATGTCCAACTCTCAGCGACCCCATGGACTGCAGCCCACCAGGCTCCTCCATCCATGGGAGTTTCCAGGCAAGAGTAGTGGAGTGGGATGCGATTGCCTTCTCCACTTTATTTCTAGAGATACATATTTATGACTGCATTTAATCCATTTTAGACAGGGAAACCTACTCGAGGAATAAACCTCGTGTTCGAAAAAGAACATGGGATGTAAAATTGAGGACTGACTAGTGAGGAAGCAAACATTTTCCATGGAGTTTAGAAATAGGAATAGTCAACAGGTGACAATAATTGTACTTATAAATAAATAGCCATGTTCTTGAGTTGATGTAAAAATTTCAATACATTTGTCTCCTACAGAATAGTATGAGCCCATTTTCCTTGTAGAAAAATTAAGCTATAATGTATTGAAATCATTTTAAATTTGTTTTGGAAAAAACCTAACATAATTATGGTCGGTACTACAATATTTGGTGTAAGTTGGGATTTTAACTGAGTGTTTTTGCAAATGGGGCCTCTACTTCTCATGCAACAATAAATCCAGTTTCAATAATCAACACTAGAACTACCAAAAGGAAATATGAATGACAAAATAGATATTTAGCTCATATTAGGAGTTATATCCTTAGGAGTAGAGCAGAAGTGAACTCAGTTATGTTTACTATTCTCGATTTGTGGATATCTATGATTTCCTTACTTCTTTTGCTTGGACATATATAGTTAAGAGTTGACTATTCACAATATTGTAAAGCAATTCTCCTCCAGTTAAAGAAAAGAATTGACTATTCAAATATATTGAGAGGAAGAAATGAGTAACAATACTATTTTTTCAACAACTGTTAAAATCTGTATACACTAGTCAAATAGGTATCAATAATACATTTCACAGTCTATTCTACTCCATAATAATCAATTATAATGTGTGAAAATATATTTGTAACTGCATGTGTATATATATATATGAATTGTTACAGTTTTGTTCGTTAATGACAATTTTCAAAGAAATGTGGAAAATATAACTGCATACAAACGTTAGGAGCAAACTTGCAAACCTGATAAGAAATAAATCTGATGACAATTTTGGTACGTAAGGAAACGCATTCTTATAAACTCATATGATTCTTTGTCAAAAATGCTAATTGCAAGGCCTTTGTTAAGCTTCGAGATTATTAGTTTCAGTCAAAATCAGTGTTGCTAATAGGAATGCTGCTGCTGCTAAGTCACTTCAGTTGTGTTCGACTCTGTGTGACCCTACGGACAGCAGCCCACCAGGCTCCTCTGTCCACAGGATTCTCTAGGCAAGAATACTGGAGTGGGTTGCCATTTCCTTCTCCAAGGCATGCATGCATACTAAGTCACTTCACTCATGTCTGACTCTGTGCAACCCTAAGGACAGCACCCCACCAGGCTCCTCTGTCTGCAGGATTCTCCAAGCAAGAACCCTGCAGTGGGCTGCCATTTCCTTCTCCAGGTAGGAATGAGGTTCAATTAATGTTATGATTGCATTAAGTGAGTTCCCCACCTTTAATATTTGCATTGTATGGGGACTTCCTTGGTGGTTCAGACAGTAAAAAATCTGCTTGCAGTGAAGAAGACCCAGGTTTGATTTCTGAGTTGGGAAGATCCCCTGGAAAAGGGCATGGCAACCCACTCCAGTATTCTTGCCTGGAGAATCCCATGGACAGAGGACACGACTGAGCGACTAACACACTAACTCACTTGCCACCTTTAAATTTTCTACCATGTACTAATAAAGTGAACAAGATAATTTCAATTTATTCTTCTAATTTGCTTGTGGGCAGCAATAAGAAACAGAGAAATTAAGCAACTTGATACAATGAGGTTAAACTGCTGTGTGTAAACTATCTCATCTATTGTTTCATGAAGGTGATCTTGGTCCACTATTTATTGAGTTGGCCAAAAAGTTGGTTCAGGTAGGGAATATATTATTCAATACAGCTCTGTATGAAAATGAAAAATGTCTTTTATTTTTACTTAAAACCAGATGAATTTTTTGGCCAACTCAATACTAGTTTGGATTTCTATTTTGTATTTTGTAATATTTATTCCTTAATTTGTGGGTATGTTTTTAGTGTATTCATGTAATTTTTGTTTAATTAGTATAAATTTTGTTTCCAAAAATTTTGAGCATTTTCAGTTTATTATTTTCTTTGCACTTTCCTTATGATTCATATATATATATATATATATACACACGTTTATTGCATAAATATTTGCATATAATCAAGGGCTTCCCAGTTGGCACTAAAGAACCTGCCTGCCACTGCAGGAGACCTGAGATGGAGTTTTGATCCTTGAGTCAGAAAGATCTCCTGGAGAAAAGGGCACCGCAACCCACTCCAGTATTCCTACATGGAAAATCCTGTGGACCAAGGAAGCTTGCAGGCTCCAGTTCACAGGGCCGCAGAGTTGACACGACTGAAGTGACCTGGCTTGTATGCATGCAGTGTAAAATGTCACCAATTTGTAGTGTTTTTTTACCAACTGAACTTTATTTCTAAATCCAAACATCTGTTTTGACTGCTGCCTTATTTGTTACCTTCTTTTTGAAATTCTTTTGTTATCTATTTTGTGATGAAGAATTTTTTTTAGATTTAAGTTTTCTCTTGTCTTATGAAGTAGAATTTATACTTCTGTTTCATCCTTTTATACTTTGAAAAAATAATATTTAAATACATGTTTAAATACTTAGAATGGCATTGAAACATGTACATTATCATAGTGAGATGGATTGCCAGTCCAGATTCGATGTCATGATACAGAGTGCTTGGGGCTGGTGTGCTGGGATGACCCAGAGGGATGGGATGAGGAGAGAGGTGGAAGGGGGGTTCAGGATTGGGAACACATGTACACCCCATGTACATGTGTTCATGGGGCAGATTCATGTCAATGTATGGCAAAACCAAGACAATATTGTAAAGTAATTAACCCCCAACAATAAATAAATTAATTAATTTTAAAAAACAAAAAAAAAGAAATCATGTTTTGTAGTATGTAAGTATAGCTATAATTCAAAAATCCTTAGAACCCTGATATAATATTAAATTAATTACCGATTAATCATTTGGTAGCTAGATTTTTTTAAAAATTGAATTTTAAAACATTGATTAATAAAAGCATAATTTTAAGTTCAAATAAATAAATACTTAGAGTGGAGTGCAATAGTTTGTAAAGTTTTATGAAATTTGAATCATTAGTTCAGGAATATATTCACTCACTAAAAATTTATTGATATTTAAAGTGTGATGTGTTGCTATACAATGCAAGTAAGTTAGTCGTTCAGCCATGTCCGACTCTTTGTGACCTCATGGACTGTAACCCGACAGGATCCTCTGTCCATGGGATTCTCCAGGTAAGAATACTGGAGTGGGTTGCCATACCCTTCTCCAGGACATCTTCCCCACCCAGTAATCAAACTTGGGTCTCTTGCATTGCAGGCAGATTCTTTACTGTCTGAGCCACCAGGGAAGTCCTCACACAACGCATCAGTTCAGTTCAGTCCCTCAGTCGTGTCCAACTCTTTGCAACCCCATGAATCGCAGCATGCCAGGCCTCCCTGTCCATCACCAACTCCCGGAGTTCACTCAGACTCCTGTCCATCGAGTCCGTGATGCCATCCAGCCATCTCATCCTCTGTCGTCCCCTTCTCCTCCTGCCCCCAATCCCTCCCAGCATCAGAGTCTTTTCCAATGAGTCAACACTTCACATGAGGTAGCCAAAGTACTGGAGTTTCAGCTTCAGCATCATTCCTTGCAAAGAAATCCAAGGGCTGATCTCCTTCAGAATAGACTGGTTGGATCCCCTTGCAGTCCAAGGGACTCCCAAGAGTCTTCTCCAACACCACACTTCAAAAGCGTCAATTCTTTGGCGCTCAGCTTTCTTCACAGTCCAACTCTATCATCCATACATGACCACTGAAAAACCATAGCCTTGACTAGACAGACCTTAGTTGGCAAAGTAATGTCTCTGCTTTTGAATATGCTATCTAGGTTGGTCATAACTTTTCTTCCAAGGAGTAAGCGTCCTTTAATTTTATGGCTGCAATCACCATCTGCAGTGATTTTGGAGCCCCCCAAAATAAAATCTGACACTGTTTCCGCTGTTCCCCCATCTATTTCCCATGGTATATAAATATAAATACAATAAGTTCAAATATTAAGATTTTGCTTAAATTCTGGTTGGATCCAAGTTGTCAGTTCTTTTTATACTATGATGCTAAATAGTATGATGCTAAAATAGAAGAGATATTGATCCATTGACAAACATATTCCTTACCTATGATGCCTGCTTCTTTTTTATTTACATCATGTTAAGTAGTTTAATGAGAAGGCAATGGCACCCCACTCCAGTATTCTTGCTTGGAAAATCCCATGGATGGAGGAGCCTGGTAGGCTGCAGTCTATGGGGTCGCTAGAATCAGACACGACTGAGCGACTTCCCTTTCACTTTTCACTTTCATGCATTGGAGAAGGAAATGGCAACCCACTCCAGTGTTCTTGCCTGGAGAGTCCCAGGGATGGGGGGAGCCTGGTGGGCTTCAGTCTATGGGGTCGTACAGAGTCAGACATGACTGAAGCAACTTAGCAGCAGAATTAGTTTAAAGGATGATTCCCTGTCCCCTCTGAGATAAAGTTGATATTCCAAAATAAAGTTGTGCTTGAAGTTGCAGTGGTTGTAGGAGGGCACAAAATAAGATAGAAAATTGCAATTAACAAAGCAAAAAATAGCAATGAATTTGAGAAGAAAGCAGAGCACAGTAACAGAAGAAAGAAACTGATCTAGCATGCTCTAAGACCACTTTCCTTTTCCTTTTTAAATTCTCCAGATATCCTCCAAAATTTTGCTTATTTTCATTTCTAACTACTCTTATATGACTTCAAGAATGTATAGCACAAGAAAGGTCTTTGAAGGGCACTCTTATTAAGCAGTTCATACCATGTTACTTTACTATTTCCAAAAAACTTGCTTTTTGCAATATCTAAACTGTCCTCCTTTGTTGTGAATATAAAAGATAAAACAGGGTTGTAGGTAGAAAAATTAACCATTAACAACTTTATATCCCTGATTCATCCACTATTTTAAACAATGCTAACTATACTCTTAGTGTATAGTTGGACTGTACTATAAGTATATATAGTAACATGATGGACAAAGTTTAATTTAACATATACTATGTTAAATTAATTTATGTTATGTTATTTAACATAGTATATGTTAAATTAATTTAACATAGGGAAAAATTTAACATATGCTATGGATGCAATATATCAGATGTGATAAAGTCCAAGGATGAGGCATCATTAAAATTGACAAGGTGATTCAAATTTTTTTTTAATTAATTTTTATTTTTTTAGTTTGTTTTGCTTTACAATACTGTATTCATTTTGCTACACATCGACATGAATCAGCCACGAGTGTACATGAACTCCCAATCCCAACCCCCACCTCCCCCCTCCCGCCCCACACCCTCTCTCTGGATTATCCCCGTGCATCAGTCCGAAGCTTCCTGCATCCTGCATCAAACCTGGACTGGCGATTCATTTCACTTATGATATCACACATGTTACACTGCCACTCAAATTTTTATATTTAACCGTGAGATCATGTCCCTCTACTACTCAATATTAAGAACACGAGAAGCCAATCACATATTCTCTAGGATGCATATTGGTAGATTATTTTCTGGGAAAAATGCAAATCCCTCAGGGAAAGAATCCACTAGGAAATAAGAATGTCAACAGTGCTACAAAGGAGACCTTACAGGAGCACACAAAGTAAATCCAACCAATTAATGAGACTCTCTCATCACCTGGAGTTTCAAATCAGCTTACTAAGGACTCTTTGTGAATTAATCATCAAACAACATATGACATTTGAAAAATAGTTCCAATATTAAGATTAAAAACAATACAAGCTATAAAAATAAACTATTAAAATTTAGAGGCTATTAAAATATTGTATATATAAAAGAATTGTTGTATTTGTCTAAATATATATCTTTTTAAATCTACCTTCTTCATTATCATATTATAAATATAGTGGAATGGTATCACTTGGATTAGAATGAATATATTTTCCAGGACTATATTCACACTATTGTTCTGTACATACTATTATTTTGAACCACATTTTTCAACATTTTATGTCCTGATAATACATCCCTAATATTTAATTTATTGAAAGCATATGAAGAAATAAATAATAGACATTTAGGAGAAACAGATCATGAAATCTATTTCCCCCTTTGCAGTAAAATGTGTAAATGATTAATAAATTTTGATAGATAGCACTAACTTGATTCAAGTAACTTGATTTTCAAAATCTTTACCTCAAACTAATATTTTAATACCTGCTTTATTCTTTATAGTTTGGCTATCTGGAGTCCTCCAAGAATCAAAACTACATCAAGTAGAAAAAGTTACTGAAAATCAGAATTAGTTGGCTTTGAATAACAAGATATTCCTAAATCACATTTCTCTTTTATTATTACAGTTTTGGACAAGTCATTAGCAAATTTTTATAAAAGCTTCCTCACTTAAAATGTGCAACTAAATTATTTCATACATTTCAATTAAAATTAAATGAGAAACAGTATCATTTAACAAAATCTCAAATCCTTGAAATAGTTATTTTCATTATCATATATCCTAGTCTATTACTTAAATATCTCCATGCACAGAGATTTCTATATGCATTGCATATATTAAGTTTCTAATAATTCAACAAAACAAATTCAAGAGTGCAGGCTGTGATATCAGAAGGCTACATCTTCTCCAGCTTTCATGACTTAATAGGCTGAAGATAATCTCCAAAGTCATGATTTTCTCTAAAGTTCTATTCCTCAGTTATGAGAAGATGAAAACAATACAAACTGACTTATGGTATGAAGTTTGTGTTTTGATAAATAATTTAACATGCAATGTGTTAAAATAGTTCCTGTTTAATTAGAAATATCCAAGGAATGTTGGATACTTCTAATCTGCCTGCAAAGCAAAAGACCCAGGTTTAATACCCCAGTCATGAAAATCCCCTGGAGAAGTAAATGGCTACCCACTCCAGTATTCTTGCCTGGAGAATTCTACGGACAGAGGAGCCTGGTGGACTACAGTCCATGGAGTCGCAAAGAGTTGGACATGACTGAGTGACTAACACTCTCAAAAACCTTTCACTTTCAAGGAATGTTAATGTTAGAATTAGAGTTTAAAAAGATGATTCCCCTACAACACCTACAAAACCATGAATGTAACTTCTTCAAGCACTGTCAGAGATTATTAAGAATAGTAACCTTGAATGTTTTTCTTCTTAGTAATTATGTTCCAGGATCTCGGAGATTTCAACAGCTCAAAGTTTCAGGTCTCTGAGTTCATTCTGATGGGATTCCCAGGCATTCACAGCTGGCAGCACTGGCTATCCCTGCCCCTGGCTCTGCTCTCCCTCTTAGCTCTCAGTGCAAACATCCTTATCTTGATCATCATCAATCAGGAGGCAACACTGCACCAGCCTATGTATTATTTCCTGGGCATCCTGGCTGTGGTTGACATGGGCCTTGCTACCACCATCATGCCCAAGATTTTTACCATCTTGTGGTTCAGTGCAAAGACCATTGGTCTCCCTGAGTGCTTTGTACAGATGTATGCCATACATAGTTTTGTAGGAATGGAATCAGGCATTTTTGTCTGTATGGCTATAGATAGGTATGTGGCAATTTGTCAACCACTATGTTATTCATCAATAATCACCAAATCTTTTGTGATCAAAGCTACTCTGTTCATGGCGCTCAGAAACAGCCTGGCTACCATCCCCATTCCTGTGTTGGCAGCTCAGAGACACTATTGCTCAAAAAATCAAATTGAGCACTGTCTGTGCTCTAATCTTGGTGTCACTAGTCTATCCTGTGATGACAGGACAGTCAACAGTGTTTACCAGCTATTTCTGGCCTGGATATTCATGGGGAGTGACTTGGGTTTGATTCTTGTATCCTATGCTTTGATATTTCACTCTGTACTGAAACTGAACTCAATGGAAGCTACATCCAAGGCCCTGAGTACCTGCACTTCCCACCTCATCCTAATCCTGTTTTTCTACACAGTCATTATTGTCATTTCTATCACCCATAGTGCAACAATGACGTTTCCCCTCATCCCAGTTCTACTCAATGTACTCCATAATGTTATTCCTCCTGCCCTCAATCCCATGGTCTATGCACTCAAGAACAAGGAGCTCAGACAGGGCTTATGTAAGCTCCTTAAGTTGGACTTCAAAGGCAATTAACTTGGAGAGGATGCTCAACTTTGTAATTTCCCTATGTATATGTTCATTATATTCTTCAAGATTATAGATAATGAATGCAAAAGTAGGAAGTCAAGAAACATCTGGAGTAACAGGCAAATTTGGCCTTGTAATACAGAATGAAGCAGGACAAAGACTAATAGAGTTTTGCCAAGAAAATGCACTGGTCATAGCAAACACTCTCTTCCAATAACGCAAGAGAAGACTACACATGGACATCACCAGATGCTCAACACCGAAATCAGATTGATTATATTCTCTGCAGCAAAAGATGGAGAAGCTCTATACAGTCAACAAAAACAAGACCAGGAGCTGACTGTGGCTCAGATCATGAACTCCTTATTGCCAAATTTAGACTGAAATTGAAGAAAGCAGGGGAAACCGCTAGACCATCCAGGTATGACCTAAATCAAATCCCTTATGATTATACAGTGGAAGTGAGAAATAGATTTAAGGGTCTAGATCTGATAGATAGAATGCCTGATGAGCTATGGAATGAGGTTCATGACATTGTACAGGAGACAGGGATCAAGACCATCCCCATGGAAAAGAAATGCAAAAAAGCAAAACGGCTGTCTGGGGAGGCCTTACAAATAGCTGTGAAAAGAAGAGAAGCAAAAAGCAAAGCAGAAAAGGAAATATATAAGCATCTGAATGCAGAGTTCCAAAGAATAGCAAGAAGAGATAAGAAAGCCTTCTTCAGTGATCAATGCAAAGAAATAGAGGAAAAGAACAGAAGGGGAAAGACTAGAGATCTCTTCAAGAAAATTAGAGATATCCAGGAAACATTTCATGCAAAGATGGGTTTGATAAAGGACAGAAGTGGTATGGACCTAACAGAAGCAGAAGATATCAAGAAGAGATGGCAAGTATACACAGAACTGTACAAAAAAAGATCTTCATGATCCAGATAATCATGATGGTGTGATCAATGACCTAGAGCAAGACATCTTGGAATGTGAAATCAAGTGGGCTTTAGAAAGCATCACTGTGAACAAAGCTAGCGGAGGTCATGGAATTCCAGTTGAGCTGTTTCAAATCCTGAAAGATGATGCTGTGAAATGCTGCACTCCATATGCCAGCATATTTGGAAAACTCAGCAGTGGCCACAGGACTGGAAAATGTCAGTTTTCATTCCAATCCCAAAGAAAGGCAATGCCAAAGAATGCTCAGACTACCGCACAATTGCACTCATCTCACGCTAGTAAAGTAATGCTCAAAATTCTCCAAGCCAAGCTTCAGAAATATGTGAATCGTGAACTTCCTGATGTTCAAGCTGGTTTTAGAAAAGGCAGAGGAACCAGAGATCAAATTGCCAACATCTGCTGGATCATGGAAAAAGCAAGAGAGTTCCAGAAAAACATCTATTTCTGCTTTATTGACTATGCCAAAGCCTTTGACTGTGTTGATCACAATAAACTGTTGAAAATTCTGAAAAAGATGGGAATACCAGATCACCTGACCTGCCTCTTGAGAAATCTGTATGCAGGTCAGGAAGCAACAGTTAGAACTGGACATGGAACAACAGACTGGTTCCAAATAGGAAAAGGAGTGCGTCCAGGCTGTATATTGTCACCCTGCTTATTTAACTTCTATGCAGAGTACATCATGAGAAACGCTGGACTGGAAGAAGCACAAGCTGGAATCAAGATTGGTGGGAGAAATATCAAGAACCTCAGATATGCAGATGGCACCACTCTTAGTGCAGAAAGTGAAGAGGAACTAAAAAGCCTCTTGATGAAAGTGAAAGAAGAGAGTGAAAAAGTTGGCTTAAAGCTCAACATTCAGAAAACGAACATCATGGCATCCGGTCCCATCACTTCATGGGAAATAGATGGGGAAACAGTGGAAACAGTTTCAGACTTTATTTTTTGGGGTTCCAAAATCACTGCAGATGGTCACTGCAGCCATGAAATTAAAAGACACTTACTCTTAAAAGACTTAGAAGAAAAGTTATGAGCAACCTAGATAGCATATTCAAAAGCAGAGACATTATTTTGCCAACTAAGGTCCATCTAGTCAAGGCTATGGTTTTTCCTGTGGTCATGTATGGATGGAGAGTTGGACTGTGAAGAAGGCTGAGCCTGAAGAAATGATTCCTTTAAATTGTGGCTTTGGAGAAGACTTGAGAGTCCCTTGGACTGCAAGGAGATCCAACCAGTCCATTCTGAAGGAGATCAACCCTGGGATTTCTTTGGAAGGAATGATGCTAAAGCTGAAACTCCAGTACTTTGGCCACCTCATGCGAAGAGTTGACTCATTGGAAAAGACCCTGATGCTGGGAGGGATTGGGGGCAGGAGGAGAAGGGGACGACCGAGGATGAGATGGCTGGATGGCATCACTGACTTGATGGACGTGAGTCTGAGTGAACTCCGGGAGTTGGTGATGGACAGGGAGGCCTGGCATGCTGTGATTCATGGGGTCACAAAGAGTCGGACACGACTGAGCAACTGAACTGAACTGAAATGAAGAAACACTAACATTCTTCAGTTAGTTTAAAGAATCAGTGGCAATTAATGAAACTTTCAAAATGAGAATGAAGTAATCTTGCTTTTCAATAAATTTCTTCATCAAATGAGTAACGCAATGATATTGATTGTCTCAAGGAATCCACAGAAAGACAACAGAATATATATTCCATTTTTGTCTCCAGTTTCTCTAAATAGAACTTCCTAACAATGTTTAATAGAGACGGTTAAAAGAGATATCTGTCATTTTATTCTTTTTTAATGAGAGCATTTATTCCATATATGTTTTATTTAATTACTGGTAGCATATATCTGCTCTGTAACAAAACAAAACAGCATATTAAAAAGCAAAGACATCGCTTTGATGACTTAGGCCCTTTTAGTCAATGTTATGGTTTCTCTGGTAGTCACTTACAGACAGAAGAGTTGGATCGTAAAGAAGGCTGGTGCTAAAGCTGAAGCTCCAGTCCTTTGGCCACCTGCTGCCTAGAACTGACTAATTCGAAAAGACCCTGATGCTGGGAAAGGATGAGCACAGGAAGAGAAGGGGGTGACAGAGGAAAAATGAATAAATGGCATCCCCGACTCAATAGACATGGGTCTGGGCAAACTCTGGGATACAGTGAAGTACAGGAAACCTGGCATCTGCAGTTCAAGGGTCTCAAAGAGCCAGACATGATTTAGCAACTGAGTAACAACTGCTCCAGATATTTGTGCTTCTTTCTGAGGTGTTTCACCATTTTTAAATGGTCAAAGAACTTGAGTAGACACTTCTCTAAAGAAGATATGAGACTCCAGCAAATATATTAAAAGATTTTTATAAATTAAAATCAAAACAACAATAATGACAATAAGTTTAGGATAATTAATATATATCCTAAATGATTACAACTTTGTTTTAAATTTAGCAGATGTTGGCAATATTTTGAAAATATTGTGGCAATATTTTAAAACATGGCATTATTATACATTGATGGAGAGTATGTAAAAATCACACAGGTGCTGTGGAAAAAACTAGTAATTACTCAATTTAAAAGTAATTACCATATGACTCAGAAATATAACTTCTAAGCATATAATCAGACAACTTAACACAGCTGCAGCAAAAATTTTATGTAAAAATGTTCATAGTATCATTATTAATCAAAAAGTGAAAAGAAGTCAAATGCTGTTGAGTATCAGTTGTTTAATAGATAAACAATATTAAGGATATCCATTTCATGACTTATTATTCATCCATAAAAAGGATGAAGTTCTGATACATGTTCTTGCATGAATAAAATTTGAAAAAATCATGCTAAATAAATTAAAAAAAAAAAAAAAAAACAGAGACTAAAGGCTACAAGTTACATGCTTTCAATTATATCCAATTTCCAGAAAAGGGAATCCATTGAACAACAACAACAAAAATAGTCCTTGGTAAGAAGAGAAGTGACAAATTAATAAGCAGTTACTGATTAATGCTACAGATATTTCTTTTGAGGTAATGGAAGTGTTTTGGAACAGTATTGTGCTGATGGTTGTGCAGCACTTTGAATGTACCAAAAGGTACTCAGTTGTGCATTTTTGAGTGCTATTTTATGTAGCATGTGAATTTCACTTCAATTAAAAAATGATAAAATGCAAAAAAGGAGACTGTTCTATCTGTCTCTATGTATGGTGTATATATATATATATATATATATGGAAAATGGTTAAAATAATTTACTTATCATATAACATCAATTTAAAATGGTACAATTTATTTTTTAGTAAGTATTACCAGAACTTTTGTCAATACAGAAGCCCATGTATATACATCTCTCTCTTTCTCTTTAGTCGCTAAGTCGTGTCTGACTCTTGGTACCTCATAGATAGTAGCCTGCCAGGCTCCTCTATCCATGGGATTCTTCTGGAAAGAATACTGGAGTGGGTTGCCATTTCCTTTTCCAATATGTACATAAACATATAGCAGATATATGGGCTTCTCTGGTAGCTCAAACGGTAAGAATCTGCCTGCAATGTAGGAGATCTGAGTTCAATCACTGTGTCAGGAAGATCCCCTGGAGGAAGCCATGGCAATCTACTCCAGTATTCTTGCCTGGAGAATTCCATGGACAGAGGACCCTGGCAGGCTACAGTCTGTGGGGTCACAAAGAGTCAGACATGACTAATACACACATAGAAAATATTTATTTAAAAATGTGCCAACAGTTAATTCTACATTATAAAATTTAAAGTATCTGATTTATCTACTTCTAAAATGATTTTTCCAAATAGTAAAAAATACAAGTGTTCTTTCAATAGCTAATTAATGGATATGTAACTAGAATCATTTGTGTTTTATTATTTTTTATGTTATCATCAACATCATTATTATCTCAAAACTTAGGCATCAAAATATTACTAACATAATAAGCCTGAACTATTGATGGAGCTATACATTTCCATAATATTCATGATCATCCTCACATGAAAGAAAAAAAAGTGAATGAATAAAAAGAAATAGGAACGTGTGTGTGATTAAAACCTCTAAACATCCTTACAAGGGAAGGAAGATAATTATTTAATAAACATTAAAATCTCTAATATTCATCAAAATTAGATAGTATTGATTCTCGCTCCTCCATATATATTCCTCATGTGCAAGCACACAGATTAGATACATACAGATTAATTTATTCTCCATGTGTTATCTTCTAGCAGTGAGAATAGAAACTTTCACTGCTCCTTCTCTAAAAGGGGTTAGCTTAATTCCCAAAGCAGTACCTGTATCTCAAGTGTTTTGCAATATTCCCTAGGATACATAACTCATCTTTAAAATATTCAGTCCTATAGTGCAAATGTCAAAAGATTTAGTAGTTGAGGACTTTGAATGTACATATATTGTACTTTCTTGATTTTTTAAAACCAATATCCTGAACACCTGGAGCAGATTGCATTCAACTTGAGTTCAGTCGCTCAGTCCTGTCCGACTCTTTGCGACCCCATGAATCGCAGCATGCCAGGCCTCCCTGTCCATCACCAACTCCCGGAGTTCACTCAAACTCATGTCCATTGAGTCCGTGATGCCATCCAGCCATCTCATCCTCTGTCATCCCCTTCTCCTCCTGCCCTCAATCCCTCCCAGCATCAGGATCTTTTCCAGTGAGTCAACTCTTCACATGAGGTGGCCAAAGTACTGGAGCTTCAGTTTTAGCATCATTCCTTCCAAAGAAATCCCAGGGTTGATCTCCTTCAGAATGGACTGGTTGGATCTCCTTGCAGTCCAAGGGACTCTCAAGAGTCTTCTCCAACACCAGAGTGCAAAAGCATCAATTCTTCAGCTCTCAGCCTTCTTCACAGTCCAACTCTCACATCCATACATGACCACAGGAAAAACCATAGCCTTGACTAGACGGACCTTAGTCAGCAAAGTAATGTCTCTGCTTTTGAATATACTATCTAGGTTGGTCATAACTTTTCTTCCAAGGAGTAAGCGTCTTTTAATTTTAATTTGCTATTCTCAGTGATTTTTTTTTAATCAGTGCTTTTGCTGGGCTTCCCTGGTGGCTCAGAGAGTAAAGAATCCACCTGCAATACAGGAGATCAGGGTTCAATCCCTGGGTTCAGAAGATCCCTGGAGAAGGGAATAGCTACCCACTCCAGTGTTCTTGTCTGGCGAATTCCACAGACAGAGAAGGTTGGCTTTCTCTACCTGTATATCATGGACACAAAGAGATAAAGTTGACAGTTCATGTGTATTGAGAGGAAGAAACAAGTAAGATCCTAGTTTTTCAACAACTTTGAAAATCTGTCCACAGTAGACAATTCAGTTCAGTTCAGTCACTCAGTCCTGTCCTACTGTTTGCAACCCCATGAATTGCATCATGCCAGGCCTCCCTGTCCATCACCAACTCCTGGAGTTCACTCAAACTCATGTCCATCGAGTCGGTGAGGCCATCCAGCCATCTCATCCTCTGTCGTCCCCTTTTCCTCCTGCCCCCAATCCCTCCCAGCATCATAGTCTTTCCCAATGAGTCAACTCTTAGCATCAGGTGGCCAAAGTACTGGAGTTTCAGCTTTAGCATACACTTAAAATTCTTTCTTATTCAACAGTAATCATTATATATGTGTGCAAATATACCTACACACATGTATGAATTGCTACAGTTTTGTTTCTTATTGAAAAATGTAAAAGAAACATGAAAAGTATAGTAGCATACAAACATTAGAAAAATATTTACAAGCCTGACAAGAAAGAAACCTGATGACAGTTTTTGTTTGTAAGAAACTCATTCTTAGTATATTGTAAACTTATATTATTTGTCAAGAACACAAATTGCAAGGCTTCTGTTAGACTTGCCATTGTTAGCTTGAGTCCACACCAGTGTTATTAAACAGGAATCTGAGGATTAGTTAATAAACTTTAGCTGCTTTAAGTGAATTCCTCAATTTTGAAATTTCTTCCACATACTAATAAACTAGATAATTTAAATATATTTTATTATTTTGCTTGTGAACAATTATAAGAACATGGAAATGAAACAATGTGATATACTAAGGATTAACTGCTGTGTGTAAACATGTCATCTATTGCTTTACCAAGCTGATCTTCACCCACCATTTACTTGTTTGGGTGTCTATTTCCTCCCTTTTTGGGAGAGTATGTGTTTGGTGTGTTAGTATAATTTTTGTTTCCCAAAAACTTTGTGCATTTTTAGTTTACACTCTTTTTATCATTTATTTATATACTTACTTTCAGATTGTATTTTATTGCATAAGCATTTGCAAATAATCAGTGTGAAATAAGGCCAACTAGCAGTATTATTTTACTGATTGAAATTTATTTCCAAACCTAAACAATTTGTTTTGATTGCTTCCGCATATTTTCCTTGCATTTTTGAAACTTTTTATTATATATACTTTATATCAGGGAATTGCTTTGAGAATTTAAATTTTTCTGTTGGTTTGAAAGAGATATTATAGTTCTATTTTTCCTGATGGTTCCTTTTATACTTTTGAAAAGGCAACAATTCAAATGTAGAATAATAATTCTTAAAGTCATAAAATGTAAATAATTTATTTAGTAACCTGTTCATTAACTCTAAAAAATTTATTGATATCAAATATATGCATTATATCTTACTAAACAATGCAAATATAAAAAGTATTATGCACAAATAATTTTTTTGTTAAATTCTGGTGGATTCAAGTTATCAATGTGTTTTATAATATCACGATATTAAAATAGAAAGAGATATCGATCCATTGGCAATTATATTCCTCACCTACAAAACCTTCCTTTTTAGTGTGTTTGTGTGTTCAGTCACTCAGTCATGTCTGACTCCTTGTGACCCCATAGACTGTAGCCTGCCAGGCTCATCTGTCCATGAAATTTTCCAGGCAAGAATACTAGAGTGGATTTTCATTTACTGTTCCAGGGGTTCTTCCTGACCCAGGGATCAACCCATGTCCCTGACATCTCCTACATTGGCAGGCAGACAAAGATTCAAAGGATGGTTCCTTGTCCTCTCTCAGAAAAAGTTGATATTGCTAAAGCAGGTGATGCTTGATGCTGGAGTGGAGGTGGGAGGGTACAAAATAGAATGGAAAACTGAAGAACCACAAAGCTAAAACTATTGGAGATTTTGAATAAGAAATAACAAACAGCAACAGAAAAATTAAAAAAAAAAGAAAGAAAAAACCTGATTTAACAGAATTTTAACCATGATTCAGTTGTAAGGTCATCAGTCTTACAACTATTGGTCTTTTGTTATTTGGTCTTTGCTATTTGAAAAATCCCCTAATTGCCTGCAAAGTTTTGCTTGATTTCATTTCCATCTGCTCCTTTATGAGTCCAAGAATTTGTTACAGCACAAGAAAGGTATTTGAAGAGGCTCTTATTAAATAGTTCATACTATGTTGCATAGCTACTTCCAAAGAAGTTGTTTCTTGCAGTATCTAAACTGTCCTCTTTCATTGTGAATACATAAAGATAAAACAGGATGTAGGTAAAAAAATAATAAGTAACAACTTTTATAACTCTGACTCATACAGTATTTTAAACACTTAAATACCCTCTTGGCCTTCCTTGGTGTTTCAATGGGAAAGAATCCTCCTGCCAATGCAGGAGACATTGGTTCAATTCCTGGGTGGGGAAGATCCCCTAGAGAAGGAAACAGCAACTCAGTCTAGCATTCTTGCCTGTGAAATCCCATGCACAGAGGAGCCTAGTCAGCCACAGTTTGCTTGCAGTGGGTATTAAGTCACTTCAGTCCTGTCCAACTTTTTGACCCTATGGACAGTAGCCCACCAGGCTCCTCTGTTCATGAGATTCTCCAGGCTAGAATACTGGAATGGGTTGCCATCTCCTTTTCTAAGGGATTTTCTTGACCCAGGGATGGAACTGTGTCTCTTGTGCCTCATGCATTGGCAGCTGGGTTCTTTACCAATAATGCCACCTGGGAAGCTCAAGGCATCCCTGTCTCAGTTCAATTCAGTCGCTCAGTCATGTACGACCCCATGAACCACAGCACACCAGGCCTCCCTGCCCATTACCAACTCCTTCAGTTCACCCAAACCCATGTCCATTGATTCAGTGATGCCATACAACTATCTCATCCTCTGTCATCCGCTTCTCCTCCTGCCCTCAATCTTTCCCAGAAATAGGGTCTTTTCAAATGAGTCAACTCTTCACATCAGGTGGCCAAAGTATTGGAGTTTCAGCTTCAGCATCAGTCCTTCCAATGAACACCCAGGACTGATCTCCTTTAGGATGGACTGGTTGGATCTCCTTGCAGTCCATGGGTTCTCAAGAGTCTTCTCCAACACCACAGTTCAAAAGCATCAATTCTTTGGCACTCAGCGTTCTTCACAGTCCAACTCTCACATCCATACATGACTACTGGAAAAACCATAACCTTGACTAGACAGACCTTTGTTGGCAAAGTAATGTCTCTGCTTTTGAATATACTATTTAGGTTGGTCATAACTTTTCTTCCAGGGAGTAAGCGTCTTTTAATTTCATGGCTGCAATCATCATCTACAGTGGTTTTGGAGCCCAAGAGAATAAAATCAGCCACTGTATCCACTGTTTCCCCATCTATTTGCCATGAAGTGATGGGACCAGATCTCATGATCTTAGTTCCCAGTCTATGGGGTCACAAAAGAGTCCGACATGACTTAGTGATTAAATAACAACAACTGCCTTCTTATGATGACTGAAAGTTTATTCTGGAGGAAAAAACCCTTTAACATGTAGTATGAATGCAAATATATCCAGCATGATGAAGTTCAAGGATGAAACATCATAAAAAATGAGAAGACTCCAATATTCATATTTAAGTGGAGGCAGACAGGGTCCTTCAATATCAAGAACACTTGGAGCCAGTCATATGTTTATCCAAGATGCAGACTGGTAGATCATTTTCTCAAAAAAAAAAAAAAAAATCCCTGAGGAAAAAAGGATGTAAATACAGGTAAACTAGGAATGTCAACAATGAAGCAAAGAGGACCCTATATGAGCATACAAAGCAAATTCCACCATGTAACATTTGAGACTCGCTCACCACCTGGAGTTTCAAATTGGCTTTCTAAAGATTCTTTATTAAGTATCAATTAATAGTCATAGAATGCATGACATTTGAATAATAATTTCAATATTAAAAATAAAAGCAATGCAAGCTATAAAAATAAACTATAGAAATTTAAAGCTTATTAAAATTATATATATGAAGCAGAATACATGTATTTGTGTAATCTATTAATTTTCATTGTATTATAAGTGTGATGGAATGTCATCACTTGGGTTAGGATGTATATATTCACCAATCTACATCCACCCTGTTTTCTGTACATACTAAAAGTGTTCTGTACAAACATTTTTCAAATATTTTATGACTTGATAATGCAAACTTATGTTTAAAATATTTTAAGGAAACAAAAAATAAATAACAAACATTTAGAAGAAACAGATTATGAAAATATTCTAGCTCTTAAACTTAAGTTTTCCTAAACTTCCCTGGTGGCTCAGACAGTAAAGCATCTGCCTACAATGTAGGAGATCCAGGTTCAATCCCAAGGTTGGGAATATCCTACGGAGAAGGAAATGGCAACCCATTCCAGTACTCTTGCCTGGAAAATCTCATGGAGGGAGGAGCATGATAGGCTACAGTCCATGGTGTCTCAAAGAGTCGGACACGACTGAGCTACTTCACTCCAGTTCTTAAAGTGAAAAAATAGTTAAATTAAAAGTTTTTGGTAGATATACATTAACTTTATTTTAGGAGTTTGACTTTCAAAATACTTACCTCACACTAACATTTTAACACCTGCTCTATTTTTCATAAGACATTCTGGAGTGCCCCAAAAATCAAAACTATGTCAACTAAAGGAAAAGTACCAAATCCCGAAGCAATTGGTTTTGACTAAAGCTGAGATGCCTAAATAACAATCAGTTCAGTTCAGTCGCTCAGTCATGTACGACTCTTTGCAATCTCATGAACCGCAGCATGCCAGGCCTCCCTGTCCATCACCAACTCCCAGAGTTCACTCAGACTCATGTCCATCAAGTCAGTGATGCCATCCAGCCATCTCATCCTCGGTCGTCCCCTTCTCTTCCTGCCCCCAATCCCTCCCAGCATCAGAGTCTTTTCCAATGAGTCAACTCTTCACATGAGGTGGCCAAAGTACTGGAGTTTCAGCTTCAGCATCAGTCCTTCCAAAGAACACGCAGGACTGATCTCCTTTAGGATGAACTGGTTGGACCTCCTTGCAGTCCAAGGGACTCTCAAGAGTCTTCTCCAGCACCACAGTTCAAAAGCATCAGTTCTTCGGTGCTCAGTCTTCTTCACGTCCAACTCTCACATCCATACATGACCACTGGAAAAACCATAGCCTTGACTAGACGGATCTTTGTTGGCAAAGTAATGTCTCTGCTTTTGAATAGGCTGTCTAGGTTGTTCATAACTTTTCTTCCAGGGAGTAAGCGTCTTTTAATTTCATGGCTGCAATCACCATCTGCAGTGATTTTGGAACCCCCCAAATAAAATCTGACACTGTTTCCCCATCTATTTCCCATGAAGTGATGGGATCAGATGCCATGATCTTAGTTTTCTGAATGTTGAGAAATAACATTGCTCTCTCTTTATTACTTGGTTTTGGACAAGTCATTAGCAACTTTTGACAAAAGACTCCTCACTAAACATATGTATACAAAATTACCTCAAACATTTCAACTAAAATAAAAAAACACTCATATTTATTTATCAGAATCTCAAGTCCTTGAAAACAGTTATTTTCAATCAATATCATATATTCTAATCTGTTTCCTAATTATCTTGATAGATAAAATTACCTACACTCATTCCATATGTTGTCTGTAAGAATCCAACACTTTATAAAAACAAAATTTAAGAGTCAAAACTGTGATATCAGGGCTCTCATCTTGTCAACTTTTCATCATTTCCATCTGAAGATAGTGACCAAGCTCCTGGTTTTCTCTAATGTCTTACTTCCTAGTTAGGAGAATATGGAGAAAATGTGAAATGGTGTGCTAAAACTAAAAAAGTTTAATTTAGATTAACTAAATTATCACATAATATGCTAGAAGAGTTCCTGTTTCACTAGAAATATCCAATATGTGCTAATATGCGAGTGAGAATAAGAAAATATTAATACAATGACTACTCACCACTACTACCTACAATATGATGAATGTAGGTAGCTAATTTTCAAACACTGTCAGAGGAATTATTAATAATAATAATCTTGAATATTTTTCCTTTTAGTGAAAGATGTTTCAGGATCTTAGAGACTCGAACCACTTAAAGTTCCAGGTCTCTGAGTTCATTCTGATGAGACTCCCACGCAATGTCTACTTAAATGTAACAAAAACGTTCTGTTTTTGAAACAAACTGTGATGGGTGATGAAAAGAGGATACTGCACACTAATATGAAATGGAAGAGATCCTGTGGCAAGTGAAACAAACTACCACCGACTACACCATAGGCCAATCTTCATCCAAAGAAAATGATGTATAATGGTAGGATTGGAAGGGAGTCTCTGTTATGAGCTCCTTCTGGAAAACCAAATAATTAACTTCAACAAGTACTGCTCCAAATAAGACCAAATGAAAGTAGCACTCTGTGAAAAGCATCTGGAATTAGTCAACAGAAAATGCTTAATCTTCCATAAGGATGGGCTTCCCTTGTGGCTCAGCTGGTAAAGACTCCATCTGCAGTGTGGGAAACCTGAGTTTGATCCCTGGGTTGAGAGGATCCCCTGAAGAAGAGAAAGGCTACCCACTCCAATATTCTGGCCTGGAGAATTCCATGGACTGTATAGTCCATGGGGTTGCAAACAGTTGGACACAACTGAGTGACTTTCACTTTGCCTCCATCAGGATAAAACAAGACAGCATGTTTCTCTGATGACCAGGTAAAAACTTACAGTTTGGCTGGGAAGTTCTGATTCATCCACCACGTTCACTAGACATTGCACCTTTAGATGTCTATTTATTTTGGTCTTTACAAAATTCCCTTAATGGAGAAAATTTCAATTCCCTGGACAACTGTAAAAGGCACCTGGAGAAGATCTTTGTTCAAAAGGTAAAAGGTTTTGTGAAGATAAAATTATGAAGTTTCCTGAAAAATGGCAGAAGATAGTGGGAAAAATGGGGCTTCCCAGTGGCTCAGATGGTAAAGAATCTGCCAGCAACGCGGGAGACCCAAGTTTGATCTCTTGGTTAGGAAGATTCTCTGGAGAATGGAATGGCAAACCGCTATAGTATTCTTGCCTGGAGAACATCATAGACAGAGGAGCCTGGTGAACTATAGTCCTTGAGGTTGCAAAGAGTTAGACATGACTGAGTGACTAACACTAACTAATAGAATGGACAAAATGGTGACTATGGTGTTCAATAAAGTTCTTGGTGAAAATGAAAAAAAAAAGTGTACTTTATTTTTAATTAAAAAGTCAAAAGAACAGAACTTTTTGTCCAGCCCAGTGCATACATTTACGTAAGTATATATGTAAATATATTTGTGTATATGTAGAAGATGGTTGAAATCATTTGAACTACTTATCACATAGCATCAATTTAAAATGGTAGAATTTATGTTACAGTATGGCATTATGTAAGCTTTCTGTTAAAAACATATATAGCAAATGTATTTAAAGATAATTATCAGCAGTTACCTCTACATTGTAGAATTTAAAGGGTTTGATATATCTAGTTCCAAAATTATGTTTTCCAATTAATAAAAACACAGGCATTAATTCCAATATCTAATTAATAGATACAAAACTAGAGTCAATTGTGTTTTATTATTTTTTAAATTATCATCACCAATATTAGTCTTTTTTTAAAAAGCAATTTATATTTTAATTGGAGGATAACTACTTTACAATATTGTGGTGGTTTTTGCCACACATTGACATGAATCAACCATAGGTACAAATGTGTCCCCCAATCCTGAAACTCCCTCCCACCTCACTCCTCACCCCATCCCTCTAGGTTGTCCCAGTGCACTGGCTTTGAGTGCCCTGCTTCATGCATCAAACTTGCACTGGACATCTATTTTATATATGGCAATATATGCTCAACATTATTACCTTAACACTTGCCCATCAAAATATTCCTAGAATAAGCCTGATCCATTGGTGAAGTTTTATAATGTTATAATGTTCATCATCCTCACTTGAAAAAATAAATGAATAAAAGAACATAGGAATGTGTATGTGATTAAAACCATCTGAACATCCTTACAAGGAAAGAAGCAGAACATTTTAACATTAATATGTCTAATATTTATTAAAATAGGATTGTGTTCATTCTCTCTTCCCCATATATATTGCTCACATGCAAGCACACAGATTAGATTCATGGAGATAATTTTTTATTCATGAAGTATTTTTAATCATGAAAATGAAAGCTTCCACTCTTCCTTTTCCAAGAGGGGTTAGCTTAATTCCCATATCAGCACATATATCTCGAATGTTTTGCAATATTCCTTTGAATAAAATATATTCAGTTCAATTGTACAAATATCAAGGGATTTAGTGTTTGAGGACTTTGAATGTATATATATTGTAGATTCATTATTTTTCTTTTGACCAATATCCAAACATCTGGACCAGATTGCATCAAGCCTACTGTTCTGCTATCCAGAAATTAAGGTATAAAGAAAATACAAAACAGGGATTCAAGGCAGGATATTTTTTAATTCCATAGGCAGCAAAAATGTGGAGAGTTTTTGGATGTATACTAACTTATGCTATATTTAAACAACTTTGTTCCATTACATATACCCAGTTGAAGGCAGAAGTGTTACAAAAGCTAGGTTTTCATGGAAAAATAGTTATTTCTCCAATTCTCAAATTGCAATACAGCGTAACTTTCCATGTTTACTTTGAATATCTAGCTATTTTTCTAAGCAAACAATTATCTTTAAATCTGTTGTACTAAATATCAAGAAAGAATCACCCCCATGGGGTGAAGAATGTGGGAATAGCAAGAGAATAACTCTTGGCCATGGTCACAGCACTTTTGCCATTCACCTATTCTCCCATTGATCTCACAATAAGAATCTAACTTACATGCTTTATGCCCAGAGACACTTATTTGTGACTGCATTTTATTCATTTTATATAGGAAAAACTGCTTGGAGAGACAAGCCATCATTTTAGGAAAAGAAAAACAGAAAAAAAAAAGAAAAATGTAAAATAGAGGGCTGGTTAGTAAGAAGGCAAACATTTTCTATGGAGTTTAGAAATGGGAATAGGCAACAGGTGGTATAATTATACATATAAATAAGTGACCATAATCTTGTGTCAATGTAACTACTTCAATACATTTGCCTCCCACAAGATAGCATGAGTCCATTTTCCCTACAGAAAAATTTAGGTAAAGTACATTGAAATCATTTTAAATTTGTTTTGAAAGTCTAATGTAATTATGTAAATAGTACAAGATTTGGTATAAGCTGTGGAGTTCCTTGGTGGCTCAGACGGTAAAGTGTCTGTCTATAATTCTAGAGAAGGAACTGGCAATCCACTCCAGTACTATTGCCTGGAAAACCCCATGGACAGAGAAGTCTGGTAGGCTACAGTCTATGGGGTCGCAAAGAGTTGGACATGACTGAGCAACTTCACTTTCACTTTTCCTTGAACACTTAACAGAGCTTTGCAAATGAATTACTAATGATATCTGAACTTCTCATGTAACAATAAAACCAAGTGTAATAATCAAAACTTAACTATTAAAAAGAAACATGAAAGACATAAATATATTTTATCATATTTAAGAATTGTATCTTTAGGACTAGAACACAAATAACATGCCTGGAGAATCTCATGGACAGAGGAGCCTGGCGGGCTATAGTGAAGAGGGTTGCAAAGAGTCGGACATGACTGAAGCAACTTAAATACACACACAAGCGTGCTTTTCCTAATTTCCCTTCTTTCTTTTGCATGGACACAGAGAGGAGTTGACTGTTCAATTATATTGAGAAGAAATTCATAAGGATGCTATTTTTTCAGCAACTTCGAAAATTTTCATGCACTAACCAAATATTTATAAATAATGCATTTTAAAATCTATCATATTCTACAATAATCAGTTGTATGTTATGCCCAAGTCGCAAAATCTCCCAATGACCACCAGCGAGCCGGTATCCGATGCAAAAGCAAGAGAGTCTTTATTACCAAGCTCGAGCTGGGGCTCCCACCGACACCGACACAGTGGCTGTAGGGAGGAGCCTCGAACTCTGGGTTTCATTGCTTATATAAGTTAGACGTCTAATTGATTACCTTCTGTGGAAGGGTTAGGTGTTGGGTTCTGACTGGTTCCCATTTCCCGGGCTTAATTGCTTAATTCGAATTTTCCCTGGCAGGTCATAAGTCCTGTATGTAAAGTCTGGGATCTGATTAGGTCACAGGTGGTGGGGTGAAGTCAGGGGATTCCAAAGACTCTTTCCTCAGAAATGGAGTCTTTTTTAACAAAATAGGGTGGCTTAGGTCCTTCATATAATGTGTGCAAATATATAAATGTGCATACATATGAATTGTTGCAATTTTCTTATGAAAAATTTAAACAAATGTGTAAAATATAATGACATACAATTATTAGAAACAAATTTACATGCTTCACAAGAAAGAAACTTGATGACAATTTTCATATGCAAGGAAACACATTCTTATATTGTAAACTCATATCATTCTTTGTCAACAATTAAAATTAAAAGGCTTTGTTCATCTTGAAATTGTAAGACACCAGAGTTGCTAAACAGGAAACTGAGGACCAGATAAGTTGCGATTGCTTTAAGTGAATTCTCAGTTTTAAATTTTCTACTATGGACTATTAAAGTGAACCATTTCAACCTGTTATATTATTTGGGTTGTGAAAAATTATATGAAACAGGGAAATGAAACAGTTTGGTGCACTGAGGTTTAACTGCTGAATGTAAAACATGTAAGAAATTGTTTCACAGGGGAAAAAAAATGTATATGGGCTATAAACAGTATATATGGGCTACTCTGGTGGTTTAGATGATAAAGGATTTGTCTGCAATGCAAGAGACCTGGATTTGATCCCTGGGCCAGGAAGATCCCCTGGAGAAGGAAATGGCTAACTTTATTGAATAAACATTTGCATATTATCAAGTAAAATATGCTCAATTTGTAGTATCATTTAACTGATTGAGTTTTATTTCCAAATCTAATATATTTGTTTGATTGCTGCCTTAATTTTCTCTCTATTTTTTTAAAGTCTTCCTTGAAATTGTTATAGCCTCTGTTTCTTTTTATTTTGGGGTTTTTTTTGTTTGTTTGTTTTCTTTTGTTGGCCCTGAGGAACGTGCGATCTCAGCTCCCTACATCCCATGCAAAGCAAGGTGAAGTCTCAACGACTGGATCACCAGGGAAATCTCTTTCCTGCTTTTTTAAAATTTCTTTCGTTTTGTCTATTTCTTGATAAAGGTTTTTGTTTGTTTTGTTTTGTTTTTAGGAATTTATGTTTTCTGTTGATTTATGAAGAAGAAATAATAGATCTGTTTCTTCTGGTGGCTCCTTTTATATTTTCAAAAATTATATTTAAAATACAGTGTAATGATTCTTCATTTCAGTTCAGTTCAGTCGCTCAGTCATGTCTGACTCTTTGCGACCCAATGAATCGCAGCACTTTAGGCCTCCCTGTCCATCATCACTCACAGAGTTCACTCAAACTCATGTCCATCGAGTCGGTGATGTCATCCAGCCATCTCATCCTCGGTCGTCCCCTTATCCTGCCCCCAAACCCTCCCAGCATCAGGCTCTTTCCCAATGAGTCAACTCTTTGCATGAGGTGGCCAAAGTACTGGAGTTTCAGCTTCAGCATCAGTCCTTCCAATGAACACGCAGGACTGGTCTCCTTTAGGATGGACTGGTTAAACCTCTTTGCAGTCCAAGGGACTCTCAAGAGTCTTCTCCAACATCACAGTTCAAAAACATCAATTCTTTGGCGCTCAGCCTTCTTCACAGTCCAACTCTCACATCCATACATGACTACTGGAAAAACCATAGCCTTGACTAGATTGACCTTTGTTGGCAAAGTAATGTCTCTGCTTTTGAATATGCTACCTAGGTTGGTCATAACTTTCCTTCCAAGGAGTAAGTGTCTTTTAATTTCATGGCTGCAATCACCATCTGCAGTGATTTGGAGCCCCCAAAACAAAGTCTGACACTGTTTCCACGGTTCCCCCATCCATTTCCCATGAAGTGATGAGACCAGATGCCATGATCTTAGTTTTCTGAATGTTGAGCTTTAAGCCCACTTTTTCACTCTCCTCTTTCACTTTCATCAACAGGTCCTTTAGTTCTTCACTTTCTACCATAAGGGTGGTGTCATCTGCATATCTGAGGTTATTGATATTTCTCCCGGCAATCTTGATTCCAGCTTGTGCTTCTTCCAGCCCAGCATTTCTCATGATGTACTCTGCATATAAGTTAAATAAGCACTGACAATATACACCTGACATACTCCTTTTCCTATTTAGAACCAATCTGTTGTTTCATGTCCAGTTCTAACTGTTGCTTCTTGACCTTAACAAGTTATGGCACCTTTGTGGATATATTGGAACCCTTGTATATTGATGGTTGGAATATCAAGTCACATCATAAATGAGGAAAATAGCTTGACAACTAATCAAAAAGTTGAGCACAATTCCAAACTTATTCAGAAATTCAATTCTTAGGTGTATACATAAAATATTCAAAACATAAATTAAAGCAAAAATATGTACAGTAATGTTCATAGCAACATTATCTGCCAAAACAATAGGAAGAATCCAAACTTCCATCACCTGCTAAATTTATGAGCATAATCATAAGAGATCATTATCATTCCTTACAAGGACAAAGTATGGGTACATATTGTTGCATTGATGAAAGAATTCTGCTAAGTGAAAAAAAAATACGGAAAATGCTACAAGTTGTATAACTTCATTATATCAGTGTCCAGAATAGGTATATCTATTGAATCAGAAAGTAAATTGATTGTTCCAGGGTCTAGGGGCACTGTTTAATTTGGAGTGGCTGAGGAATAGTTATGATTTCTTTTTGAGGAATTGCAACTGTTCTGGAATTACACAGTGCTTGAGTTTGCACAGCGCTGTCAATATAGTGTTGTGCATTTTTAAATCATATAAATGGGTAGTTTGATTGTATGTAATTTTCACTTCTATAAGAAATAATAAAATGAAAAAATAGTACAAAATTTATTTTCAACATATGTATTTATTGCATTATTTCCTATAAATTAAAGGAACATATGAACAGTGAACTTGCAGATGTTCAAGCTGGTTTTAGAAAAGGCAGAGGAATCAGAGATCAAATTGTCAACATCTGCTGGATCATCGCAAAAGCAAGAGAGTTCCAGAAAAACATCTATTTCTGCTGTATTGACTATGTCAAAACCTTTGATTGTGTGGATCACAATAAACTGTGGAAAATTCTTCAAGAGATGGGAATACCAGACCACCTGACCTGCCTCTGAGAAACCTATATGCAGATCAGGAAGCAACAGTTAGAACTGGACATGAAACAACAGACTGGCTCCAAATAGGAAAAGGAGTATGTCAAAGCTGTATATTGTCACCCTGCTTATTTAACTTCTATGCAGAGTACATCAGGAGAAACACTAGGTTGGAACAAGCACAAGCTGGAATCAAGATTGCTGGGAGAAATATCAAGAACCTGAGATATGCAGATGATACCACCCTTATGGCAGAAAGGGAAGAGGACCTCAAAAGCCTCTTGATGAAAGTGAAAGAGAAGAGTGCAAAAGTTGGCTTAAAGCTCAACATTCAGAAAACTAAGATCATGGCATCTGGTCTCATCACTTCATGGGAAATGGATGGGGGAACCGTGGAAACAGTGTCAGACTTTGTTTTGGGGGGCTCCAAAATCACTGCAGATGGTGACTGCAGCCATGAAATTAAAAGACGCTTACTCCTTGGAAGGAAAGTTATGACCAACCTAGGTAGCATATTCAAAAGCAGAGACATTACTTTGCCAACAAAGGTCAATCTAGTCAAGGCTATGGTTTTTCCAGTGATCATGTATGGATGTGAGAGTTGGACTGTGAAGAAGGCTGAGCGCTGAAGAATTGATGTTTTTGAACTGTGATGTTGAAGACTCTTGAGAGTCCCTTGGACTGCAAAGAGGTTTAACCAGTCCATCCTAAAGGAGACCAGTCCTGCGTGTTCATTGGAAGGACTGATGCTGAAGCTAAAACTCCAGTACTTTGGCCACCTCATGTGAAGAGTTGACTCATTGGGAAAGAGCCTGATGCTGGGAGGGATTGGGGGCAGGAGGAGAAGGGGATGACAGAGGATGAGATGGCTGAATGGCATCACAACTCAATGGATGTGAGTTTGAGTGAACTCTGTGAGTTGATGATGGACAGGGAGGCCTGGCATGCTGAGATTCATGGGGTCAAGGAGTCGGACATGACTGAGTGACTGAACTGAACTGAAAGGAATATATATGTCCAAAAATAGAAAAATGTTAAATAGTTATGTAAAAACAAGATCACACTTTTACTTAATTATAATACTGATGAATAATCCTGTTTTAAATTTGCTTATTCTATAAAGTCAATTGAAAATGCCATAAGTAGGTGTTAATATGATATTTTTCAAGCATTATTTTCAAAATCATATGTAGAAAATATATACTAAAAAATTTATCAGCACATGCCCCCACTGTTCATAGTAGCACTCTTTACAATAGCCAAGACCTGGAAGCAACACAAGCATCCATCAACAGATGAATGGATAAAGAAGATGTGGTATGTGTGCATGCATGCTCCGTCATTTCCGACTCCTTCTGATTCCATGGACTGTAGCCTGTCAAGTTCCTCTGTCCATGGAATTTTCCAGGCAAGAAAAGTGGAGTTCATTTGCAGGGGATCTTCCCGACTCAGGGATCGAACTCATGTTTCCTGCATTGGCACGGGGATTCTTTACATTATAGAATTTAAGGTTTTGGTTTTTCTAATTTTGAAATCTTTTTTATTCTTTTAATTCATAAACATTTAGACCCACTACTTTTATTGTCTAATTAAAGAATATAAAATTAGAATCAGTTGTGCTTTATTATTGTTTTTGACATTAACACCATCATCATTATTATCTCAAACTTGGGCATCTAAATTTTCCTATCTTAATATCTAAGCAGTGTAAGCCTGAAATTTTGATGAAATTCTAAAGTGTCATAATATTATTATCCTCACTTGAAAGTAAGATAGATATACAAAGGAACACAAAAACGAATGTACATGTGAGTGATTGAAACTTTCAAAAACATTGTAAATGTTTTCAACTTGTGTGCTTAGAGATGTGACACAAAAAGAAGTAAAAAATACGTATTAAAATTCCTAATGCTCATTAAATTGCAATCATTTTCATTTCTATATTTTTATATCTCAGACAAAGCACACAAATATTGATCCACGCAGAAGAAAAAATGCTTTTATTTGTGTATCACTTTATAGTAAGAATGGAAAATTTCCATAATTTTCCTTCTCTAATTAAATTAGCTTAATTCCCATACCAGTACTTGCATCTCAAGTGTTTTGCACTTATCCTCTGGGATATATAACACTCATCCTAATCTCTAAATATTCAATTCAATAGTACAAATATCAAGGGATTTAAAAGTTGACGACAGTAATGTACAGATATTATGGAATAGTGCTTTTTCTTTCTTTCTTTTTTTTTTTTTCCACTGATGTCCTGAACACCTGGACCCAATTGCATTTAGCTATTTTGCTATCCAGAAACTAAGGTATTAAAAAACATATGAAAGTGGGATTATGTGTAGGGTATCTGCTTTTGTTGGTTGTGCTAGAATAAAGCAGAGAGAGACTTTGAGTGTACATGAATTCATTATTGTATCCTCAGAAACTCTGGCTTGATTCCACCTCACATTTAAAGGCAGAAGTGTTGTAAAAGACTAAATTTTCTGAAAATGTTTTTGCCCGTTTCTCAGACTGCAATTCAGTGTAACTTTCAGTAATGATTTTTCTAAAAGCAAATAGGATCCTTTGGTTCTTTCATGGTGGATGTCAGGTATGAATCAACCCCTGTAATTAGAAGAAGTGGGGGAAATACAAGAAAATAGTGCTTCATGATCACAGTGGTTGCTTTTCACCTACCTTCCCATTGTTCTCAGGATGAGAATCTAATATACTTGTTTCATTTTTAGAAGCATTTACTTGTGACTGCATTTCATCCATTTTAGATAGGAAAATCTGCTTGGAGAAACAAACCATCATATTAGGGAAAGAAATGAGGTGGAAAATTGAAAACTCATTAGTGAGCAAGAAGCATTTTTTATAGTTTAGAAATGGGAATAGGCAATGTAGAATGATAACTGTACTTATAAATAAGTGACCATGTTCTTGTGTTAATATAAGTCTCCCAGAGAATAATATGAGCCCAGTTTCCACAAAACTTAAACTCTAATGTATTGAAATCATTTAAAATTCATTTTGGAAAAAGTCTAATGTAATTATGGTCAATACTACAATATTTGGTATAAACTTGGATCATTGAAATTTTGCAAATGAATTGCAAATGGAGCCTAAAGTTCTCATGTAACAATAAAATCAGTTTTAATAATAAGCACTAGAACTATCAAAAGGAAAGATGAAGGACATAAATAGGATTTTAATCTCATATTTAAGAGCTGAATTCTTATGAATAGAGCACAAATAAATTAAGAGATAGGGCTTCCCTGATTCCTCAGCCATAAAGAACCTGCCTATCAATGCAAGAAGTGTGGATTTGATGCCCTGGTTGGGATCAAAATTTGTCATTTGGAAATATTGGCTCACTGTACTATGCAGATATTCCAAATGTTGACATACTTAATTTTTACAGAGTTAATCTCACATCATATGGACTCTAGAAAATCCCTTTGTACATTAGTAAGAGAATGAAACTGAAAAACAGGCCAAAAATGCCTTAATATTTTTATGAAAATTGTTGTGACCTCACACATCTTTTCCCAAATGGTCTTGAGGTTCTCAGGGCTCCATGGACAACACCTCAATGGATGTTGCATTAGCAACTCCTGAGGTAGAAGGGGAGAAGCAAGGTAGATGACTGATTATCAGTGAACCAAGAAAATAAATTATTGAATTGGAAATTACAGTAGAGAGGTTATATACAAGATGTTTTTACAAAATTGATAGTTGTGAGCATTACTTATGTAGTTTCCATTGGCATTATAGATAAGTCATTTTATTTAATAGAGAAAAAGCCTCAATATTAGTAAAGGAAAAATAAATCCATATTCTGAAACAACATAGCTGTTTTGAGATGTATATTGCATGAATTTTTTTTTAAAAAAGCTAAGCTATAGATTGCATATTTATTTCTTCAGTAAATTCATCTGCATGCTTTTTACAATATGATGTTTACTAAATGCCATTTTTAAAAAAAATCAGTGACTGCCATTTTGCCTGTATATTATCAGTGTAATTCATAAACTGAATTTTAACTTCAATGAATGCCTAGCCTGGAAAATGTCCTAAAAGGCCATTTAATTTCTTATCCATAAGGGCAATTACATAAGAAGGAAATGGCAACCCACTCCAGTGTGCTTGCCTGGGAAATCCCATGGACAGAAGAGTCTGGCAGGCTACAGTCCATGGGGTTGCAAGAGAGTTGGACATGACTTAACAATTGAACAACAAAGGAAGATATAATCACAGACAAGGCACTTAACTCTCAAAAGGTTAGGAAAATATCCTACATGAATACATTAGGAGGAAAGTTGTAATGAACCAATATCAATGACTTGGTTCAAACTAATGATAAAGGAAAAAAATATGGGGAGTCGCTGGAATATAAATCCAGAATTATCTGTAACTTTTTCCACTGTAGTTGCAAAAAAACATAGATTATAGAAAAGACACAATATCACACATGAGTTTCTTCTTTGTTGTTTTTCATTCATCTTTATTCTATCTCATTTCAATTGTCCTGAGTACTTGCACTTTTCTCACCCTGCAAGAGCTTTATGACATTGTTTCGAATCTGTTTTGTCTTTACCCCATAAACAATGGGGTTGAGAGTTGGGGGAAGAAGAAGATAAAGATTAGCCACAATGATGTGAAGAGAAGAGGGAATAGTATGTCCTCCAAAACGGTGAGTAAAGAAAGTGAAAAATGCTGGAACATAAGTGACAATAATGGCAGATATATGGGCAGTGCAGGTGCTGAAGGCTTTCTGCCGAGCATCTGCTGAGGAGAGACTGACCACTGCCCGAAGGATCATAGTGTATGATACAGATATACAGCAGATATCAAACACTCCAATCAGGAGGGCAACCACCAGACCATAGATGACATTGACCTTGATACTGGCGCAGGATAACTTCACCACTGACATGTGGTCACAATATGTATGGGAGATAATATTGCTTTGGCAGAAGGGCAAACGCTTAACCAAGAATGGAAAAGGAATCATCAGCAATGCACCCCTCAGGAAGGTGACAAGTCCAGCTTTCGCAATGATAGGGTTAGTGAGTATGGTAGCATAGCGCAGTGGGTAGCAAATGGCCACATAGCGATCCAGCGCCATGAGCATGAGCCTCCAGACTCCACACCTGTGAACCCATGGACAAAGAACATCTGGACTAAACAAGCATTGAAGTTAATTTCCTTGAGATTGAACCAGAAGATGCAGAGTGCATTGGGTAGAGTAGTGGTACAGGTAAAGAGATCAACGAGGGAGAGCATTGCCAGAAAAAAATACATTGGATGATGTAAGGACTCCTCATGATGAATGAGATACACAAGGCCAAGGTTTCCCAGAAGGGAGATGATATACATTGTGCAAAATGGGAGAGAGATCCATACATGTACTCTTTCCAGACCAGGAATTCCATTAAGAATAAAATATTTGGGGAGCACACATGAATTGTTGGAAACCAGCATAACTATTTCAGTAAAGAGACTCTATTTTTCCCATTCATAAGTTTGTACCCTAGGAGAAGAAGCAAAAAATATAAATTTAGTTTAGATCATCCTTGAGAATGTAGACTTCAGTTTGGCATAAAATTATATTTATAACAGTACCAACAAATTTGAATAATAGTGATTATGAAAATGCAGTTTATTGAATAAATAAATATTAAAGAATATTTTTAAAGTTTTGTGAACAATATAAATGTAATTTTAGAGCCACAATTGCAAAATTGTAGTTTTTGTTTTGTCAGCAAATAAAAGAAGATACTGAGGTAGAGAAAGATTGAATAATTTTGCTGCTGCTAAGTTGCTTCAGTAGTGTCCAACTCTATGCGACCCCATAGCCAGCAGCCCACCAGGCTCCCCCATCCCTGGGATTCTCCAGGCAAGAACACTGGAGTGGGTTGTCATTTCCTTCTCCAATGCGTGAAAGTGAAAAGTGAAAGTGAAGTTGCTCAATCATGTCCGACTCTCACCGACCCCATGGACTGCAGCCTACCAGGCTGCTCCATTCATGGGATTGTCCAGGCAAGAGTACTGGACTGTGTTTCCATTGCCTTTTCCAGAATAATGTTGAATATCAGGCAAAACTAGATTCATAACCTCAGATGTAACCAACATAAAGATAATTTTCAGACAAGTAATGATAAGCAATCTATGTCACAGTTCATGAGTATCCCTTCTAAATGCATACTAGATATTTCTATCTTAAATTTCCACAGACAGTTTAAGTTCTTCATGTCCAAGACTAAGTCATTTCAGCCTCTATCCCATGGCAAAATAAGCTCCATTACTGAGTTCTGATTTTTAGATAATGGTGTCTAACACACGATCTACCAACACCTTTGTGACCTCCTCAGGTGTGCCTCTAGCTTATCTCAGATATATATATTTCCTTATAACTCAAAGTATCTTAGTTCTTACTTTGTGCAGGTCATCTCAGCACATATATTATCTGTATTCTATTCTTAGTCAGGGGAAAAGCTGTATTTTTAATCCAGAAATAATTTTAATATCAGTTCTTCCTTCTTATTACCACTCTTAGCTGTCTTTTAAAGAAAGACCACCAGCTACATCCACTCATTTATTTGCATAACCATTTGTATTTTTCAAAGCAAATACGTTCTAGATACTTTTGAAGACATTTTAATTCTACTTGGTAATCTTCAAAATCTCCTTATTAATTTGAATATAGAGCTCAAATTCTTGTCATATCATTAAATAAAGTAAACTTTAGTTTTTATCTTCTCTTTCCCATGTTATTTCTTTCCATTTCTCAAGCACCCAAGAGTATCCTCATTTGGATGATGTACTATATGATCACAGTATCTCATAACTTAGCATTTTATGCTTAAACTTTGGTGACCACTTGCAAATTTCAGCTATAGCATATACCTCTAGCCTATGTTGACTTTGTTCAATTTACTTCCCTTATTTGAAAACCTATCCACCATATAGCTTTCTTGATATATCTTCTTTGAATACTGAGACAGAATGTCACTTCCTTCAAAACGGACGAGGCATCCCAGAGTCCAGGGTAAGTTACTATCATTAAATTCCCTGACCCAGGGACAGGGCCAGGATGTTTAATTTGCTTGCCTCATTTGAAACACTGGTCTGGATGAAGCACAAGCTGGAATTAAGATTGCCGAGAGAAATATCAATAACTCAGATATGCAGATGACACCACCCTTATGGCAGAAAGTGAAGAACTAAAGGACCTGTTGATGAAAGTGAAAGAGGAGAGTGAAAAGTTGGCTTAAAGCTCAACATTCAGAAAACTAAGATCATGACATCTGGTCCCATCACTTCATGGGAAATAGATAGGGAAACAGTGGTAACAGTGGCTGACTATTTTTCTGGCCTCCAAAATCACTGTAGATTGTGACTGCAGCCATGAAATTAAAAGACACTTGCTCCTTGGAAGGAAAGTTATGATCAACCTAGACAGCATATTAAAAAGCAGAGATATTACCTTGCCGACAAATGTCCATCTAGTTAAGGTTATGGTTTTTCCAGTAGTCATGTATGCATGAGAGTTGGACTGTAAAGAAAGCTGAGCGCCAAAGAATTGGTATCTTTGAACTGTGGTGTTGGAGAAGACTCTTGAGAGTCCCTTGGACTGCAAGGAGATCCAACCAGTCCATTATAAAGGAGATCAGTTCTGAGTGTTCATTGGAAGGACTGATGCTGAAGCTGAAACTCTAATATTTTGGCCACCTGATGCAAAGAACTGACTCATTTGAAAAGACCCTGATGCTAGGAAAGATTGAAGGCAGGCAAAGAAGGGGACAACAGAGGATGAGATGATTGGATGGCATCACTGACTCAATGGACATGAGTTTGAGTGAACTCCACGAGTTGGTGATGGACAGGGAGATCTGGCATGCTGCAGTCCATGGGGTAGCAAAGAGTCAGACACAACTGAGCAATTGAACTGAACTGAAATATAATAATGATTAATTCAAAGTGAAATCTAGGTTTTTCTATCTCAAACTTCACATCTGTTTTACCATACCAGATCTTTTACAAAAGCTAACAAGCTGTGGATCAGATTTATTTTCTCATTTATTTGTTTTTGTGTTTGTTTACTAGCTTGTTTTCTCTGAAGGAATATAAGCTTCCGTGTTTCAAACTAGGGATCTCTACATCTCCTGCTTCTTAAAATTTCTCCTTGCCCAGTTTCCCAGCATCTTCTATGCAAATAAAAAGAGGACTGTGTTGTGGGATGATTGTGGGATGATCCATACTTTCTCTTTCAAAGGTGAACATAAATTGGTTACAAATACTGTTCAGACTTACCCAGAATCTCTCCCACTTCCTTATTTTTGCCTGTGATTCTAGGGAAGTATTAAGGAGACAGAGTAGAGAAAAGTATTGGAGGTACAATGACTAAATCACAGGAAGAGAGATCCAACTCAAAGTGTGTTTTTGATCTTGCACTGAGCTTTTTTTCAGTGAAAGAGGCAATGCAGCACACAGTACTACAAAAAGCATACCACATCATGTTGTGCTATACAATACCACCTCACTCTCCCTCCTTAATGATAATACATGCCATTATCTGATCCAGAAGTCTAAGCCTGCAGGACCTGATGGAAAGTACAGGGACTAATGTTATTGCTGCTTCTCCTGTTCCCTCATCCTGCACTAGGCAGCCATTTGTTGAAAATAGTATGCAGTACCCATTGCTGCCTCTGGCTGTTTATAATGGAAAACAGGCATATTTAGATTATTGTTTGACCTCAGCGCCCATCCCCTCAAAATCAGAATGAATCAGGTACTGCCTAAGAAGGCATGCTTTTCAATTAAAAAAAAAAAAAATCCTTTATGCTGTTTCCCTAGAGATGGCCCAGGACAGCGAATTTTAGGAATTTAGATTCTGAGACACAGACTAAAATTCTGTCAGGCATATGAACCATCCTTTCCATGATCTTTTGGAGAGGAATGTCAGGAGAAAGCTGAATACAGACAATAAAATTCTAAGTTCTCTGAGATAGTTTCACTTTTTGTTATTGTTATTCTAAATGTTTTTCTTGAAATATCAGATTTACTTTTTTAGTGATACACAATGCTATCATTGACACTGAATATTTCAAGTGTATGGAATCTAAATTAAACACTGCCATTTGTTAATTTTTTTAGACATTTCATTAAGCATCCACCAAGTGCTAGGCAATGCACCCTTCAGCATTTAGCATAAGGGTCTTCCTGCCTCCTCTGGCTATTTTAGATTTACCTTGTGCATAAACAGCCAATTTGAATACCAACTCAAGTATTTATCTATGTCTACAGAAACAAGAAGCAGCAATACTATTTACCTATTTAAATGTATTTGCTTATTTATTATTTAAATTCATCTTTGAATTTAATTAAATTCCTTTAGTGAGTGCAATAATAGCCACTCTATCTAACCAAGATACAATATGTTTAAAATTTGCCAAAAGATACAGAATTTTGTGCTTTTTATACTAAATGCTGATGAAGTACAGCCCCTTCTTTCTTTATTCAAAACAGATTCTTTACTTGAAAGTCACTGTTCTTTCTCTCTGCTACCTCACATTTTCCCCCTTTTTTCAAGATGATGATAACCTGCAGACCTGTACCAGAAGTTCTTTTATGTTTATCATACACCTTTACTGACCTGTGTGCTGTTTTAATACATGGGCCAAATCTGCTACCTATTTTACCCATGAATGAATATAGTACCTGGATTTTAAAAAAATAAGCAAATTTTAATCAAATTGGATGACTGGAAGTTGTATGACTGAACTGAAGAAAGGAAAGGTGAGGGGGATATTTGAGCTAGTGACTTCAAGGGAAAAGTATGTACCTATTTATCTTTCCTGATATAAGTCATCTTAAAGTTATTAGTGCCCAATTCTCTGTCTCAGCCATTATGTCATAGTTTATAAATGTGAATTACAAAAAAAAAATTCTCTCTACTCTAAAGGTTTTAAGAGAGTCTAGTCTTTCTCCTACTCACAAAAGAGCACACATTCCTTGTTAGTACTATCTCTCCTTTGAGGGTATATTATGTTCTTCCTAAATTTTTCCCTGACCAAGAAATAACCAAATAACCTACTCTGTAGGGCAAAGCCCTCTATGCCTGTGATGACACAGTAGAATGAAACAAGACAATGTTTTGTCATAAGCCTAGAATCTGAAAGGCATTACCTTACCCACACGGTAGATCCAGACTAAAAGGAATGCGAAAGGTGCTCATGCCAAGGAAGGGCTCAGGAGTATACATGATGGTAGCATCCAAGTTTCACCTTATAGACCACAGATCTGAAGTGCTTAGTCTAGCAGACTTCGCACGGGAAACAGATTTAATGCCACATCCTTAGGACTCCCAAGTCTCAATGTGAAACAGGGCTTAAATCCCCAAAGACCATAGAACCCTAAGGGAGGGCATGATACAAAGTTTCAGATATTTAGAAAAAATAAACCCCAACAAGCTGGTTCCAGAATGAGAGAAGTCCAGGAAGTCATTCCTATGGTACAAATATCCAGCGTTTAGGATTACAAGTTGGAAATTCTTACCTAAGGCAATTAAAAATAAATCAAAATATATATGTGTGTGATTTTATAACGTGCTTAGTTGTTTTTATTCTGAATCATTTCTAATGAGGTGGATGACGCTGGAGTCGATTATACAGAGTGAAGTAAGTCAGAAAGAAAAACACCAATACAGTATACTTACACATATATATGGAATTTAGAATGATGGTAATGATAAACCTGTACACAAGACAGCAAAAGAGACACAGATGTATAGAACGGCCTTTTGGACTATATGGGAGAGGGAGAGGGTGGGATGGGTTGGCAGAGTGGCAGTGTAACATGTGTGATATCATAAGTGAAACGAATCACCAGGCCAGGTTTGATGCAGGATGCAGGATGCTTCGGACTGATGCACAGGGATAATCCAGAGAGAGGGTGTGGGGCGGGAGGGAGGAGGTGGGGGTCGGGTTTGGGAGTTCATGTACACTCGTGGCTGATTCATGTCGATGTGTAGCAAAACGAATACAGTATTGTAAAGCAAAACAAACTAAAAAATAAAAATTAATTAAATAAAAAAAACATTATACTCAATTTAAAAAGAAAAATACAGCAATAAAAACATTTTTAAATAGTACATACTATCAACAGTAAGAAAATGCATGCTATTAGGATTTTGTGTCTCTTTACCTTTATGTATATGTAATTTAAAAAATATATCAGGATCACAAGTATTTTTCATTGATTGCTTCATTTATATATACTCACAACAGAATATTTTTCTGCCATGAGAAAGAAAGAAATCTTGTCACTTGTGACAAGATGGATGAATCTTGAAGGCATTATGCTAGATGAGATTAGTTAGATACAGAAAGAAAATTACTGTTTGGTATCACTTACATGTGACATCAGAAAAAGCCAGATTCATGAAAACTGATAGTAGAATGGTGGTTACCAGAGTTTGGGGTATGGGGGATATGGGTTAATGTTGTTTAAGAGTATGAAAGTGGAACAAATAGATAAATAAATCCTGGAGTTTTACTAATACATGTCATATATTTTAAACTTATACAATGCCTATGCCACTTATAGCTCAGAAAAACAATTTTTTAAAGGACAGGTAAATTCTCAGTGATTTACACACTAATTTAAGTAAGTTAACTCAAGTCAATTTCTTTAGTTATTTATATTAGATTATCCCAGTCAGTTCAGTTCAGTCTCTCAGTCATGTCCAACTCTTTGCAACCCCATGGACTGCATCATGCCAGGCTTCCCTGTCCATCACCAACTCCCCAAGCGTGCTCAAATTCATGTCCATTGAATCGGTAATGTCATCCAACTATCTTAACCTCTATTGTCCCCTTCTCCTCCTTCTTCTATCCTAGTCAAGAAAATGGAAATGAAGATGTGGCTGTGAGTTGAAGAAAAGGGTGTTCAAGATAAAATTTTTAACTTTTATTTTAACTTTTCTTATGATTATGTTAATTATGTTGTTTGATATAATTTGTATAAAAGTACATATATTTGCACTAAATTTAACATACTTCTGAGAGAAAAAAAGAAGGAAGCCATAGACAGCATAGGAAGCAAGGAAGAAAATGTTTCACAGTTTAGGGAGATGGGTGAATACAATCAAGACATATTGTTTTAAATATGTGTTTTATTAAAACATAATAAGTGTGCAAAAAAAAAAAGAGCATATACCATAAGTGTACAGCTTCATGAAAATTCACCAAGTCCTTGTAATTATCATTTAGATCAAGAGCTAAAGCCTGACAGCACCTCAGAATCACCTTCTCATAACCTATCCAATCATTAACTATACCCTTGTTCTCTAAGTTAAATATCATCTTGATTTCTAACACGACAAATGAGTTTTGCCTGCTGATGAAATTTATATAAATAAAATCATAAATATGTATGATTTTGTTTCTTTCACTTGACATTTTGTTTGAACAGACACAATTATTTATTTATTCAGCTGGATGTTGATGGACATAGCTTCTAGGTATTGAATACTCACCTTACACCTCTTACAAGTTTTCTGGTGAACATGTGTATACATTGCTGGATACACAGCTGACAAACTTAGTAAAGAAAACATCAGATAAGGACTTGGAAAATAAGAATAAACTCCAAATGGTGTTGGAAGGAGAATAATGAGGTAAATAAAGGCATAGGCATTGATGAATACATCTTACATTTGCCAAGGACTTAAATTTTTAAAATGTTTAGTTCCAATTCTTATGATCGAACACTGTAACTCAAAGTTTTGTGGATTGTCATTCAGGAGCAAAATGTCAGTCTATGAAATTAGATAAATTGAACTTTGAAGTCTCCTGTGAATAAAAGAGGCTTTAGAGAACACGAAATTTTAGAAGAAAGGGTCTTTGCTTACATGCACATAGTGATACCCTTTTAAGAGAAGTTTAAAGATAAAAATCACAGCAAATATTTCCTATGACCAGATATTTGCTTTCATTTGGAGGACTCCCCATTGACTAAAAAATATCATCCCCATTGACCTCGGGCTGACTAAGAGAACTTCTCAGAAGACTCTAATTAAGTGTTATGAGAAGGATTGTCCTTTCCTTTAAGCAAGAACCTAGTGATACATGTTCGTATCTGCTTGGTTTTTATCCCATACACAATAGGATTCATTGTAGGAGGCATGAGTAGATAGAGATTAGCCATAATAATATGTATATGTGGAGGAATGGAGCGTCCCCCAAAACGATGTGTAAAGAAGGTGAAGAAGGCTGGGACATAGGTAATGACGATGGCAAAGATGTGGGCGTGCAGGTGCTGAAGGCCTTCTGCCGAGCCTCTGCTGAGGACAGGCTGACCACTGCCCTCAGGATCATGGTGTAGGAGACTGTGATGCACAGGATGTCAAAGCCCCCAATCAGGAGGGCAACCATCAAACCATAGATGGCATTGACCTTAACATTGCCACAGGATATCTTGGCCACAGACATGTGGTCACAATAGGTATGTAGTATGACATTGCCCTTGCAGTATGGCAGGCGTTTGGTGAGGAAAGTGAAAGGGATAACAAGCACTACACCTCTAAGAAAAGTAAGGAGCCCAGCCTTGGCAATGACTGAATTAGTGAGAATAGTAGCATAGCGCAAGGGGTAGCAGATGGCCACGTAGCGGTCCAGGGCCATGAGCATGAGCACCCCAGACTCCATCCCTGTGAAGGTGTGCACAAAGAACATCTGGGCCAGGCAGGCCTTAAAATCAATCTCCTTGAGATTGAACCACAATATGCAGAGAGTGTTGGGAAGAGTGCTGGTGCACATGAGAACATCTGTGAAGGAAAGAAGGGCTAGGAAGATGTACATTGGCCTGTGTAAGACTTCTTCAGAGTAGATGAGATACATAAGGCCAAAGTTCCCTGTGATTGCAATGCTATACATGGTACACAGAGGGAAGGAGACCCACAGATGCACTTCTTCCAATCCAGGGATGCCATTTAGGATGAATGAGACTGGAGTGAAGCTAGTGCCATTCAGAAATAACATCCTAGCTGTTGGAAGTTCATGGTATACCGTGATCTGTAAGCAGAAAAAGTAAGATCAGAGATGAGCTGACAAGTAAGATTTCCTTTATCACAGTTGATAATTTGTCTTTTTTTGTAGATCAATCACATGTACATTCTCTTATGTTGAATATGTGATGTTATACTCTCATTATGTGACATTACACTCTGATCCTTCCTTAGTGATCAATGCAAAGAAATAGAGGAAAACAATAGAATGGAAAAGACTAGAGATCTCTTTAAGAAAATTAGAGACACCGAGAGACTATTGCATCAAAGATTGGCACAATAAAGGGCAGAAATGTTAGGGACCTAACAGAAGCAGAAGATATTAAGAAGTGGCAAGAATACACAGAAGAGCTATTACAGATAAGATTTTCCCGACCCAGATAATCATGATGGCGTGATCATTCACCTAGAGTCAGACATCCTGGAATGTGAAGTCAAGTGGGCATTAGGAAGCATAACTATTAACAAAGCTAGTGGAGGTGATGGAATTCCAGTTGAGCTATTTCAAATCCTGTAACATGATGCTGTGAAAGTGCCAGCAAATTTGGAATACTAAGCAGTGACCACAGGACTGGAAAAGGTCAGTTTTCATTGCAATCTCAAACAAAGACAATGCCAAAGAATGCTCAGACTACCACTGAACTGCACTCATCTCACACATTAATAAAGTAAATCTCAAAATTCTCCAAGCCAGGCTTCAACAGTACATGAACCGTTAACTTCCAGATGTTCAAGCTGGATTTAGAAAAGGCAGAGGCACCAGAGATCAAATTACCGACATCCATTGGATCATCAAAAAAGGAAAGAGAGTTCTGGAAAAATCTCTCCTTTATTGACGACACCAGAGCCTTTGACTATGTGGATCACAACAAACTGTGGAAAATTCTTAAAAAGAGGGGAATACCAGACCACCTGAGCTGCCTCCTAAGAAATCTATATGCAAGTAAAGAAGCAACAGTTACAACTGGGCATGGAATAACAGACTGGTTCCAAATCAGGAAAGGAGTACATCAAGGCTGCCTACTGTCACCCTGCTTATTTAACTTACATTCAGAGTACATCATGCAAAATGCCAGGCTGGATGAAGTACACACTAGAATCAAGATTTTTGGCAGAAATATCAATAACCTCAGATATGCAGATGACACTACCCTTACGGCAGAAGATGAAGAACTAAAGAGTCTCTGGGAGAAAGTGAAAGAGGAGAGTGAAAAAGCTGGCTTAAAACTCAACATTCAGAAAACTAAGATCATGGCATCCTGACTGATGCTGAAGCTGAAACTCCAAACTTAACCACATGATGCAAAGAACTGACTCACTGGAAAAGACCCTGAGGCTGGGAAAGATTGTAGGTGGGAGGAGAAAGGGATGACAGAGGATGAAATGGTTGGATGGCATCACTGATTCGATGGACATGAGTTTGAGTCAGCTCCGGGAGTTGGTAATGGACAGGGAGGCCTGGCACACTGCAGGGTTGGAAAGAATTGGGCATGACTTAAAAACTGAACTGAACTGAACTGAACACTCTCACTGGATCATGCCTGAAGCATTAGACATTGACCAGATGAACTGATTGAATCTAGTTGATGTGCTGGATCTGAATGTGTCTTTTTAAAAAGATCATATAGTTAATTCTCCAGGCTGAAGTTGACCTCTAACTAAACAATAGGATGATCAAGGATTGATTAAATATTTTGTGTTCCAGTTGGTCACCATCTTAATTAAAGATGCCTATTCCATTCTGAAATCTTATCATTCTTCAATGGCTCTTGTGGGCTTCATTTTCAAAGTTAACAGGTCTAATCTAGGGGGCACATTGACAATGCTATTAACCTAGTTTTAGCTCAAATCCCCTGCTTTGGGTTCTCAGGAAATCTAAATGCAGAAAACTATAAATCATCCCCTGTGCCAAAAGCTTTCTTTAGGCAAAATTATAGAATGATCTTAAAGGTGAAAAATAATAATAATACTCTTTCTAACCATCAAAGGGCCACCCATTAATTTCTTGAGTCAACACCAAAAGAAATAGATAGTATAGAATCATTGGAAGCACAATAACTTATGGGAAATTAATATTATTTTCCTAGGATTATAATCTCTTCTAATGGACTGCATAGCCTAATCTGATAAGATTTGAGGATCCATCACTGTAAACTAACACAATTGACATTTCCTTTAAAACATAGTTGGAGAAAGGAATAGCTATCCACTCCAGTACTCTTGCTTGGAGAATCCCCATGGACAGAGGAGCCTGGTGGGCTGCAGTCCACAGGGTTGCGAAGAGTCAGACATGACTGAGTGACTTTCACTTCGCTTTACAACATTGTACTGTATTTCCTATCCTGATCACCACCTCAGAGAATTATAGAATCAATATCTCTCAGTCTGTGCTATCTCCAAATCTCCAAAACTAAATTTTCATAGTACAAAGGAGATTCTCAATACATTTTTCAAATCCATAGGGAAAAAAAAGCAGTGAGAAAAATAAGGACTGACAAAATAGTTCTGAGTAGTAAGAAGGAAAATATTTTTTGTAATAGTGTATTGTGAAGAAATAAGAACACATTCATGATCATAGAATGTACTCAAATTGGATGTACAAGTCTGAAGAAGCAGGTGGGAGTGTGCTAACTTAGGGGGAAAAATGTACAAATAGTTTGATAAAGGAGGAAGTCCAAAAGAGAGGATTACTGGAGAAAAAATAATAATCTATTTGAATAACAATTATCAATATTCAGATTTATAGTATTTCCTGAGTATATAAGAGGTAACTCACCTGCCACTTTAGCGACATCTCTGTTGAAAATTTAAGGTTGGGAAAAATTGGTTCTCCTTTCCTCATATGTGTCGTTTACAAAAAATGTATATCCTTAGTTTTTAAAATATAAAGTCTGAGTAGATGAAATGTAAGACCCCTTCGAATTGAGAAACAATTCAAATATTATAAGTGTGGTGTGAAATCGAGGCAATTCTCTAAAATGAAAAATAAATGAGAAACAGAGAACATATGAAATAAGGCCATCATTTCTCTTTTCCTTTTTCCCACAATTGTATAAATTACTTTTTTCACAGAAATGCTGTTTTTAGTTTTCAAATCCAGTGGGATGTATCACTTCTCTAGAATACTCCTCACAAGGATTATTCAATATGAACCACAAGATTTAAGTATAAAAGCATATTTTATCAACATAAAAATGGAGCATACAAGCCAGTATGTAGAAGCAGACTTACAATATGGTCCATCATGCCCTTTCAAAACTTAGGAGAATAATCCTATTTGACAACACTCTCCTTTTTCCTCTCCTCTCATTATCATAATCAGTACCCACACTTTAAAAAGCAAAATGCACCCTCAATTCAGAAATCTGCTTACCCTGAAAGCTGCTGGGATTCTTCAAAAAACTGAAGACAAACCTACAAATGAAGTCATATTCATGTCTACATGATGGACTGGGCTTGCAGGACAATTGTAAGATCTGTATCAAGACCATGAGGAGGTAGATGGAGAAGGGAATATTCTATTTTCTATTTGGTGCATGCGGTATGTGTATATGATATTATCTGAAGTTGAAGAGTTGTAAAAACTTGTTACTATCTTGTTCTACTATCATCTCAGAGGAAAAGTTATTTTCCATGTACATGTATGTAAGTTATCTATTAAAAAAAAAAGCTTAAGAATCAGATATACCTGGGTCCTAAGGACCCTGGCTCAGCAATTGGGAATTGCTTTAGGAATTATTTTGTCTCAAATCATAGTCTAGGACTCCCGGTATAATTTTTTATAAGCACAACAGAGAAATATGTAGCTCTGAGACCTTTTAAACTTTCAGAATTAAATCCTTTGGGGAGACTGACCTGTTTACATTTTTCAAATCTTAGCACAAAGTCATGCACAAAATCATACTGAAAAAAATATTTTTGAAGACTAATCAAATAATGTTGGTATATAAGCAACTGAGTTTTATATGTGAACTTGTATATGTTAATGTTCCTAATAAAGGTGTTTTTAAAATAATTTTGAATAGATTATTTTGGATTATCTAGATATATACCATCTCACTGTATATGAGGAATATTTTACTTCTCTCTTTATTTTTGTTTTGTTTTGTTTTTGTTTTTCCTTTTTGGCCTTTCTTTACTGGCTAGGATATCCCTCCTGCACAATGTTGAATGATCTGGATATTTTTGTTTCTTTATCATGACTGAGTATAGTAAAAACCCACCACAGGTGGAGAAACCTCATTCTCAGTCACATGGAAGACATGGACTTATATTCCATTGCAGAAGCACATCTATGCAATAATAAAAGTTAATCATATGCTGTTGAGTTTGCTAGCATTTTGTTGAGACTTTTAAATATTCTTTAAGAATATTTGCCTGCAGTTAACCTTATTGTAGTCTTTATCTGGCTTTGGTATCTATATGATATTGGCCTCATGAAATGAGTTTGGGAGTAGTCAAGTGATGATGTAATAAGTTAAAAAAATTTTTTTTCTTTCTGGGTTACTTCACTCTGTATAATTGGCTCCAGCTTCATCCACCTCATTAGAACTGATTCAAATGTATTCTTTTTAATGGCTGAGTAATACTCCATTGTGTATATGTACCAGAGCTTTCTTATCCATTCATCTGCTGATGGACATCTAGGTTGCTTCCATGTCCTGGCTATTATAAATAGTGCTGCGATGAACATTGGGGCATACGTGAGACAGCAAAAGAGACACAGATGTATAGAACAGCCTTTTGGACTCTGTGGGAGAGGGAGAGGGTGGGATGATTTGGGAGAGTGACAGTGCAACATGTATAATATCATAAGTGAAATGAATCGCTGGTCTAGGTTTGATGCAGGATGCAGGGTGCTTGGGACTGATGCACGGGGATAATCCGGAGAGATGGTGTGTGGCGGGAGAGGGGAGGTGGGGGTTGGGATTGGGAGTTCATGTACACTCATGGCTGATTCATATCAATGTATAGCAAAACAAATACAGTATTGTAAAGCAAAACAAACTAAAAAATAAAAATTAATTAAAAAATAAAAATAATTTTTTTTCTGTTGTAGGATTGCTCAAGTATTTTTTCTTATAGTAAATATTCAAAGTTATAGTATTATGAACTTACCTCTGTTGAGGTGATCCTATGATTATTCTCCATCTTATCGAACACATTGATGTATAATGATTAGCTTTTTCTTTTTGTACTAAACTATGGTTGATTTATAGTATATTAGTTTCGTAGAAAAAAATAGAAGCATGCTCAGTTGTGTCTGACTCAGTGACCCGATGAACTGTAGCATGCCAGGCTCCTCTGTCCATGGTATTTCTCAGGCAAGAATGCTGGAGTGGGTTGCCATTTCTTTCTCTAGGGTATTGTCCCAACCAGAAACTGAACCCACATTTCCTGTGTCTCCTGCATTGGCAGGCTGATTCTTTACCACTGAGCCAACTGGGAAGCCCATATTAGTTTCAGGTGTACAGCATATTGATTAAATAATTTTATAGAATACACTCAAGGTTATTAAAATTTTGACTCTATTTCCTGGGCTACATAATACATCTTTGTGCATCATTTTTTTTATACATACTAGTTTGGACCTCTTAATCCCCATCCCTATCTTGCCCTCTCTCCCCTCACCTCTTTTGTCTTGATAGCCAGTAGTTTGTTCTCTATATCTGTGAGTCTGTTTCTCTTATGCGGTATTTATTCTTTTGTTTTATTTCTTAGATTCCATGGAAAAGTGATAACATACACGTTTCAACTTTCTTTGTCTGAGTTATTAAGTAAAATATCCCCCAGATCCATCCATGTTATGACAAAAAGCAAAAAAGCAAAGTCTCATTTTTAATGGCTGCATATATTTATCTGTTGATGGACACTGGATATTCCACATATTTAATGCATTTGATTATACACACACACACAGGTATACAAAATAAACTCTTTCAGAGTAACAATTTGCAACACTTCCAAACTTGTTTAACGAAGACACAGAACCCCAATATTAAAACCTTAACAACTTATTGTTAAGTCCATAGGGTCTCAAGGAGTCAACACAACTGAAGCAACAAAGCACGCACATCAACCACCAAAGACTTATTCACAACTGCATTGCACTGAATTTTACACATCAGCTTTCTGCCTGCTATTGTGTCATAACTAATATGATCCTTACTATCATTCCTACAAAAATCACCTTGTATGTCCTTTATATCAGGGAACTTTTTCTAACAGGATCTTAGGAGAACCTTTTGCAAATTTTTCATGTTTTTTAGGTAGTAGTTTGGACTAAGCTTAACTCAGAGAGGCTTTCTCAAAGGAAGGAATAGAATATTAACATAAATTTTTGACCTTTTGATATTCATTTAAGGTGAGTCTGAGTGAACTCCGGGAGTTGGTGATGACAAGGAGGCCTGGCGTGCTGTGATTCATGGAGTCGCACAGAGTCGGACACGACTGAGCAACTGAACTGATCTAATATTAAAAATATTTTCAGTTATATGATGAGAAAACCAAAGAACTTTCTAATTTCCTCCTATCAATTAGATCTCTTGTCCGTTTCTTCACTTCTATGTGCTGAGCCATGTCATGCTATGACCATGTCGCTTCAGTCATGTCCAACTCTGTGACCCCTTGGATTGTAGACTGTAGCCTGCTGGGCTTCTCTGACCATGGGACTCTCCAGGCAAGAATGCTGGAGTGTGTTGCCATGCCCTCTTTCAGGGGATCTTCTCAACCCAGGAATCGAACTTCCATCATTTAAGTCTCCTGCATTGGCAGATGGGTTCTTTACCACTAGCACCACCTGGGAAGCCCCCTTCACTTCCATATTCACTCATAAACATAAAAGAATTACCTTTACTAGACATCTTGGCACACACTATCATACCCTGCCAACTGTTCTACAAATTATAAACCACATGTGGATAAACAGGCTTCATTTAAACTTTTATGCCTATGTATTATTTATTTCATAAGTATATGATATGTTAAAATACATGCATAATATTTATAAGCACATATACTTGCTTAGCCAGTACTCTTGCCTGGAAAATCTCATGGACAGAGGAGCCTGGTAGGCTGCAGTCCATGGGGTCGCTACTAGTCGGACACGACTAAGCGACTTCACTTTCACTTTTCACTTTCATGCATTGGAGAAGGAAATGGCAACCCACTCCAGTGTTCTTGCCTGGAGAATCCCAGGGACGGGGGAGCCTGGTGGGCTACCGTCTATGGGGTCGCACAGAGTCGGACATGACTGAAGTGACTTAGCAGCAGCAGCAGCATACTTGCTTAATATAGTTTTAACCAGAAAAAGCAAAACAGACTTTAAGCAGATATGTTTTCATTCAAGATTTTGTTCCTTGAAGAATTCCTTTGCAGAGCTTAGGAACTGGGGAGTATATGTGCCATCTGCTAGATGATATTTATTTTATTTAAATACTACTTTACCTAATGCAATCAATATTGTAACTCAGCATATATCAAAGGAAGGTTTGCTTCTAGACTTTTCATGTATCATTGTTATCTGTTCTGGAATGAAGCCATGCTTCACAAATCTCTTATAATTGAAAACTTTTTCTGGCTGGGAGATCTGTGGTGAGAGTTTTGTGTTTTGTTTTGTTTTGTTTTGTTTTGTTTTAACGTGTTTTAGAAAGTGAACTTTTTCACTGCCAACCAAAAATCTCAGTTTATGTGTGTCTGCCCCTTGTCGCTTCCTATTCTAGAAGAGAGGTATACTGTTGTGCCAGATTACTTCCTGTTTTCACTCTCCATTAGCCTGCACTTACTTCTAGAAACCCCAGGTATGATATTAAATTGTGGTCATGATATACTCTGCTACATGTACCCAGAAATTCCTTCACTGTTGGGATAATTTCAGTCTTCTGTGATTTCTTAGATTTGATCAAGATCTACTAAATGAAATTGAAACTTTAAAGAATGTTGTAGTGAGGTAGAGGGGAGCAGGAATGAAAAAAAAAAGCATTTAAAGAGGGCAGGAGGAGAAGGGGATGATAGAGGAAAAGATGGTTGAATGGCATGATCGACTCATTGGACATCAGTTTGAGGAAGCTCTAGGAGATGGTGAAGGACGGGGAAGCCTGGAGTGGTGCATACAGTCCACGGGGTCTCAAAGAGTTGGACACGACTTGACAACTGAACAAGATTGTAGTGTTTCAAATGAGCATACAACCTTAGTACATAAAATAAATTTTAACAAGTCTTTATCCCATAAAATTCTGAAATTGTTCACTCAATATTTTCTAGAAAGCTTTGAGCCCCATAAATGCCATGTAGATAAAGCTATAACCAAAGTTATGAAGCTGGAATTGAATCACTCTAGGAAGTCAGATATATTAATAAATCCAGGTTTGTACTTCAATGAATATCAGGTATAGTCCATACACCCCACCAGAGAAAAGTTGTTAAAATTTGAAGATAGTTATGAGATTTTCCCTCTGCTCAAATATTTTCTAAATGTATATCTAGTTTCAACAAAGTTAAGCTTACCTCCTTTCTCATTAGAGACCCATGGGAACAAATTTTCTCCTTTTTCTTGGAAAATCCCCAGAGAAGTGTTTTAGAGAGGCTTTCTAAACTAAGGCAGCACAATATTACTGAGCAACTTTTAAACAGAGATTTAGAAACATCTGGCAAACCATAGAAACATCTGGCAAACCACCCAAACTCAGGGTGAGATTGGGTGACTCAAGAAAAAATACATAAGAAGCATAGATATTGCTAAATATGGGGGATTTGAATCAGAGGGTAGACAAATAAGGAAGACTAAATTATCTCTTTATATTTGAAGCCAAAGGGATTTTCAAATAATCATGAAGAGAAAGCAAAATGTGGGGAGAATTAAAAATAATTTAGGTACTGGAGGAAGAAGACTGTATGATGCTAATATAACAAGGACCAAAGAGATAATATTACAGGTAAGCACATTTCTGTACAATAATAGGAAAACTCCTCTGTTCTCCATAATATAATGTTCTCCATAAATGTAAGAGTGTTACTGAGAAAGTGGGAAGTCTTTGCCAAAAAAAATTAGTGTAAGAGTTGGAAGGAATTCCAGTGACCATCTATCCCAACTTCCTGACAATGACATTAAGGAATCATCTCATTATCCTTTTGATTGAATACATCTGATGACAGTTATCCTGTTATCTAACTAAAATTTGTATCAACATGAATGACCAATATTATCAAACTCAAGTCTACTTTCTTATAACTTTTCCTATTCAACATATTCATATTCAACATACGCCTTTCTGCTATGTGCTCAGTAGCTCAGTTATGTCCCACTCTTTGTGATCTCATGGACTATAGCCCTCCAGGCTCCTCTGTCCATGGAATTTTCCAGGCAAGAATACTGGAGTGAATTGCCATTTCCTACTCCAGAGGATCTTCCAACCCAGGGATCAAACCTGGGTCTGGAGGCCCATCTCCTGCAGGCAGATTCTTTCCACTGTGCTTCCTGGAAAGCCTAGGTATGTCCTTAGGGTGTGTAAGTATAATACACAAGGCATTTATTAGCAAGGGTCTGGGGGTTGCAACTTTAAACTGTGAAGGAAGGAAAAGCTTTAGATTGGCATTGACAGTAACCAAAGATCTGAAATTATGCTGATATTGCCTGAGAAAGAACTTAGCAAGCAATGAAAATGAAAACTGGAAACGCCCCAGATTGTGCACATTTGTTGAACTTGAGAAACCTCCAGTAAGTATGGATGGATTGAAGGAATATAAGTAATGAGAGATATATTCAGAGATTTAAAGGGGTCCTAATTATGTGGGATTTTGTAAATAAAATAAGGATGTTGGCTTTTGATCTGAGATGTAAAGATACTGAAGGTTTAAGGGAAGACTAGAGATGACTTTTGGAGAAGGCAATGGCACCCTACTCCAGTACTCTTGCCTGGAAAATCTCATGGACAGAGGAGCCTGGATAGCTGCAGTCCACGGGGTCGCTGAGAGTTGGACCCAACTGAGCGACTTCACTTTCACTTTTCACTTTCATGCATTGGAGAAGGAAATAACAACCCACTCCAGTGTTCTTGCCTGGAGAATCCCAGGGACGGGGAGCCTGGTGGGCTGCCGTCTATGAGGTCACACAGAGTCGGACACGACTGAAGTGACTTAGCAGCAGCAGCAGAGATGCCTTTACTTACGTGCATTTTACAAAACAAAATAATGGTAATGACACTAATAATAATTGTAGTGGTACTATATATTTTGCTGATAATGTTCCAGGTTGTGGTAAAAATCTCCATGATTTTACTCTTCTGAACAGTAAAAAATTTACAGTTAAGAAAATTGTTTTTAAAAGTTTTCAGTTTTAACTTGCTCTTATTTTCTGAAAAGCTTTGCTTTTATCTTTTTTATGTATTGATATAATTTATCCAACATTATTTTAAAATTTTTCCACTGGTTAAAGATAAAGATTTAAAAAGACACATACTTATATAGAAACCCCTAGACAGAATCTCAAGAGAGAGAAAGAGAAAAAGAGAGAATGGTAGCAATCAAAATTGGAACTTTTAACATCTATTATATGGGGAGATTAAAATATAATAGAACATATATATATATATAGTAAAGTAAAGTCACTCAGTCGTGTCCGACTCTTTGTGACCCCATGGACTGCAGCCCACCAGGCTCCTCAGTCCATGAGATTCTCCAAGCAAGAATACTGGAGTGGGTTGCCATTTCCTTCTCCAGGGGATCTTCCCGACCCAGGGATCAAACCCAGGTCTCCCGCATTGGAGGCAGACGCTTTAACCTCTGAGCCACCAGGAATAATAATCCTTAATGAAAGAAAACATTAGATATATGATTTAATGAATGAATCAATTTTATAATCTAATACAAACTTAAGCAAGAGATTTTAAAAACATAGCAAAAAAATTTTTGCAAAAAAATTTTAAAAGATCCTGAAGTCTTATGATTTTAATCAAAAGCTTTCAGGCTGTATCCATGTCTCTGAACACAGAAGAGAGGTGGAAAGCTAAATAAATTGATTATTAAATATTTTACCCTATTAAACATCATTCTTCATGTTTATTAAGGACTGAAAATAATGAATACAAAAATTTAAGTATGATTATTTATACATATATATTTCTTCTTTACCTACTCAGAGATTTAAGAATCCACAAGAACTATAAATAATTATAGCTTAAAATGTCACTGATTAAATGTCAGAAGAAAATCTTTCACATTTATCAAGAAGAAACAATTAGATGTTTAATGCAAAATGCATGTGGCTGTGCATTATACATTGCAACTTATTATGTAATTTTAATTCTGCCAAATACTTGCCCCTGATTATTCTAACTTGGAATATCCAGACTTGTAGAGAGATTATGTTCACCTCATAATATATGTGTACAATAAGTAAAGTCTCACACAATTTAATTGGCTTAATCGAGTGGACATACCTGGAAGGACTTTTTGGAAGAAGGGAAATTATATGAAAAGTTGATAGAATCGGTGTTATTAAAAGAGTCCGTATCCGGAAACTGATCAATGGGACAGAAGCAAGTACTAGTGAATGGTCTGGCAATATGACTGGGAACATACAGAAAGAGCTTACAGTATGAAAATAAGAAAGACCAGGTCTTTGCTATAGTTGCACTATGCATTCTTTTGATTCAGTAACAGACTCAAGAACGCTCAACAAGATAAAACAACACAGCCTGGGTGTAAAAAGCTAATTTTCACCGAAATGTATTATTTATGTTTTGAAAAATTTTCATTTGTCTTTCGTCTCTGATTGAAAACAACCTATTACTGTCTCTTGTACAGGAATTAGAACCAAAAGCAACATGCTTTGCCATTGACCATCATGGAAAGAGTCAACAGCTCCAGCCTGACACCTAAATACTTCATCCTCAACGGGATTCCTGGACTAGAAGCTGCACACATTTGGACCTCCTTACAATTCTGCTTCATGTACATCATTGCTGTTGTGGGGAACTGTGGGCTGATTTACATCATCAGCCATGAGGAAACCCAGAATCTGCCCATATACTACTTCCTAGCCTTACTGCCCCTTACAGATATTGGTGGGTACACTTCATTTGTTCCCAATATGTTGTGTATCTTTTGGCTCAGCCTCAAAGAGATTGACTTTAATGCCTGACTTGTGCAGATGTTTTTCATCCACATGCTGACAGGCATGGAGTCTGGTGTGCTCTTGCTTCTCACTCTGGATCACTATGTGGCCATTTGCTACTCTCTATGCTATTCTACATCCTCACCAACACCGCAATTACCAAGGCTGGCCTTGTCACCTTGACTTGGAGTGTGTTGATGGTGATACCATTCACTTTCCTGATCAAGCATCTTCCCTACTGCAGGGACAAACCTTGTTCAACACACCTTTGTGACCGTATGTCTCTGGCCAGATTATCTTGTGACAATATCAAGATTAATGCCATCTATGGTCTCATAACTGCCGCATTGAATGGAGGGTCTGATATCATCTGTGTTTCCCTCTTTTACACCGTGACTGTCCATGTTGTAGGAAATCGTCCTCTGCAGATGCTCATCACAGAGCCTTCAGCACATCACACATATGTGCTAATGTCATCACCTAAGTCCCAGCCTTCAATTTCTTTACTCACCGCTTTGGGGGATGCAACATACCTCACCATGTCCACATTTTACTAGCCAGTCTCTACCTATCGCTGCCTCCCACCTTGAATCCAATTGTCTATAGAATGAAGACCAAGCAGATCAATGAAAGGGTGATCAAATTGCTTTTTGGAGAGAAAGACATTTTGAGTGTGAGATAAGTCTATGATATAGAATTCTGTGTTTAGTACAAAAATTAATAAAAGTATGTAAAAGAAGAGAATAAATGTAAAATTCATCAGCCATGAGGTCAGAAAAATTACCTGTCAGTATTCTGCTCAAAGATTTATGATACAACCACAAAATTTCTACTCTGAGACCTAAATTTTATAGAAAAAATTGACAGGAAATAATTATATTCCCACAGACTTTAACTTTATTTAGACTTTCTGGAATGGGCACAGAATGAAGCATATAAAGAAACAGAGAAATTAGTGATATTGATTAAGGGTATATTCTTCTCCAAAGAGGAAGGGCATTCTAAGAAAGATGACAGTTTCTGCATATTAAATGCTTCCTTGATTTTGAAATGTACGTGATTCAGAGAGCCAAAGAATATTACATTCTTTGTGTGTATTCTTTGGGACAGTGCACAGTTTGATGCAAGAGTTGTTAGGGTAGTTTGGTGTTTAGATAAGCAACCCCTCCCAAAGGATGGCCATTGATCAGAGGGGCAACAGATTTGGAGCCCAGAAAATACTCTCATGTGGTAGCAATGAGAGCTAATCAACAGGACCTACTTGCTGGGTTTCTTTGATTTGAAAACTGAGCCCAGATATGCCTTAAAGAGCTGTAAAATAAGGCATCGATGGAACAATTCTAATAGGACTTTGTCTTCTAAATTGGAAAAATGTAGGTGAACTTCTTGAATTCACATCACTGTGTTGAATACAAATCCCATCATCAATTCCAAGAAAATCAATATGTACTTTAGGCTGCATTTTCTGTATAACCTGTAAACATAAGGGCTTTAGAATTTGTTACTGTGTAACATTGGAGGAAAATGGCTTGGAAATACAGCAATTACTCTACAGTCTCCAGGCCCCTCTGGCACAGAGTGCCTTTGTGTGAATGACAAAATGGCGTCTGCTCCAAATGGACCGAGAACAGGAACCCTCTTTCTCCTCTGTGGTAACAGACACAGTGATTTCCCAAGCCTGTTGGCTGGCATCCTGTGAGCAGGCACAGGTTATACCCTCCCAGGGAGAACACCTGGCAAAGTATGAATCCTAGTTTGTTAGAATTAGAGGGAATAGGAGGGGCAAAAGTCATATTTGTTGTTTGAGTTAGCATTTTGGGGGTGATTCCCTGGAGCAGAGGTTCTTAAGGAAGGATCTTGATAAAAATTAACTGAAGATATATTTTTAAATTTGAGTCTGTAGTTCTCAACCCAAGAAATTCCTATCTAGGATGAGTGGGTTAAGGACTAGACATGTGCATCTTTTTTTTTTTTAATTAAAAAATTTTATTGGCAAAAAAAAAAAGAGTATATTCTTCTATGTGTATGTTTGCGTGTGCTCAGTCATGTCCAACTCTGTGATCCCATGGACGGCAGCCTGCCAGTCTCCTTCATCCATGGAATTTTCCAGGCAATAGTATTTGAATGGGTTGCCATTCCCTCCTCCAGGGGGTCTTCCTGAATCAAGAATTGAACCCAAGCTGCTTGAGTCTTCTACATTGGCAGAGAGACTCTTGCATTGCTTGGCAGATTCTTTACCACTGGGCCACCTAGGGAGCCCCATATTCTTCTATAGGCTGCTAATATGAAGATCATATTTTAATATCATATTGGTGGTTTAGCCACTAAATTGTGTCCAACTCTTGTGACTCCATGGACTGTAGCCTTCCAGGCTCCTCTGTTCATGAGATTCTCTAGGCAAGAATACTGGAGTGGGTTGCCATTTCCTTCTACAAGGGATCTTCCTGACCCTGGAATTGAACCAGGTCTCCTGCGTTTCAGGCAGATTCTTTACTGACTGAGCTACAAGGGAAGCTCTATATCATATTATACATAGTCAAATGATTATGGAATATGCTTACCACTCGACATATTTTTGCAAGATAATTTTCCTGCTTCGAAGCAAAACCTGAAAAAAATATATTATCAATACAAAAGTGCTTCTCTGTAAAGCTATTTGTAAGCTTATAATCAGTAAAGTTGTTCTCTCTTGAAATTGTGTTTTTGGATTTGGAAAATTTTACTCATAAAGTATTCTCTTTCAAACCATACCAAAACATAGCACTTTTCCCTACTGTCAGTTTTAAACACATATATTTTATCATGCATTATAATGATGTTTTATATAAAATATGCAAACATTTAGTTAAAAACTATAGCATAATTTTCCAGGCAAGAATACTGGAGTGAGGTGCCATTTTGTACTCACAGGGATCTTTCTGACCCGGGGATCAAACCCATATCTCCTGTGTCTCCTACATTGGAAGGTGGATTCTTTACCACTAGCACCCTGTGGGAAGTCCCTCTCATTTGATAGCTGAGGAATATGAGAAATACAAACCGCCAGCTGGGCGAATCTAGGAATACTTAAATTTAAATACCATAATGTGAATAGGCTGTGGAAGAGGGTGTGAGAGGCAACAGCTACACTAAAGGCAGAGCAGAACACAAACACCTGGAAGAATAAAACGCAGTGAATAAAAACTTTGACGCATTCAAGTAACACTCTCCAATTAATTTTATATCATCTTCCTCATTTCAAAACCAAAGATGAGTTTCACAGAAAGAAATGAACAACATAATTGGGAAAACTAAGACTCCCCACTGAATTAGAGCCAGGAGGCCAGAATCATTGACAAATTCTTAGACAGTTATGAAGCAGATAATGATGGAAGAAAATTCTACTCAGTGTTCATGGGAGGGGGTAGTTAGAGGTGGAGGGGAAGAACAGGAGAGGAGAGGTGAGGAGAAGATAGAAAGGTAGATGGAATTTCAAGTTCCAAACCTGTCTGGAGACCAAGTTGTGAGGCAGACCTCAGTGCAATGGTCCAATCTTTCCACATCAGCCTCACACAATTTGATTAGATCTAGAACCAAGGTATTGGGTACAAGCAAGTCCTAGTCATATTTCAATTTATTTAAATCACATTTCCTGTTCATCTACAGAATATTGTTACAAGGGAAAGTTAGGGGAATGAAATTGCAAGATGATACCAAATGTAGTGAAAGTTATCTTGCTCTTACATAATCTTGAGAACACTTTAACCAATCACATGTAACTTGTCACATGTGTAGATGTACAGAGATAAAGAAAATAGAACACTCTCCAGTGGATTCTACATTATATTGAACAAATCAATTCAGAAGATGGTATAAAAATGCATAATCTATGCAAACAAGCAACTTCAACATATGTATATTATCATATGTGAAATATGACAGTCCAACTTCCATGCATGAAACAGGGCACTCAGAGCTGGTGCATGGGACAACCCAGAGGGATGGGATGGGGAGGGAGGTGGAAGGGGGATTCAGGATGGGAGACACATGTATACCTGTGGCTGATTCATGTCAATGTATGGCAAAAACCACCACAATATTGTAAAGTAATTAGCCTCCAATTAAATTAATTTTAAAAATGCAAAAAAAAAAAAAAGAAAGAAAGCAACTTCAAGGCCTGGTTGCCTCACCTTGCATGAGGATCCAGGCTAAAGAGAATGACCAGGAGAGGGCTGGCAAATAGAGTCTACAGTTTGGCCTAAAGACGAGGGAAATTTCCATTTCTGCTATTTACTGGTGATGGTGGATACTTTCACAACCTGGATAGAGGCATTTCCCCATTGGAGTGAAATAGTAAAGCTCAAAGAAACAATAGTCAGATTTGGGTAAACTTTCCTGGTTCAATCCAGAATAACAGGAGTAAGCCTCTGTTGCCAATGTGATACAGAGTTACCTAAATAACTGGAAATAAAGTGTACTTTACATGAATCATAGAGGCCTCAATCAGCTGGAAAGACAGAGATGATAACCATACTTTAAAGAAGACCATAGCAAAAATCTGTCCCGAGACTAATTTAGCTTCGTATAAAGTGCTGCTAGTTGCGCTACTTAGAATTAGAGTGGCTCCTAGACACACATTCCAACTGAGTTCTTATGAAATTTCAAGTAAGAAACCCTTTTCTTATTCTGAGCATTTAAGGGTTCAAGCATCTGATCAGAGGGTAGGAAACTAGACCCTGTGAGGTACATACAAACCTGGCAGTGGTTCTGCATGCACTTCATACATTTGCGAATAAGGAAAGCTCCCTGAACATCCTTCTGCACTGCATTATACTAGGGACTGGATACTCCTAAAACTTGGAAAGAGGCCCATGTGGAGAATCATTTCCAGACCTGATGAGTGGAACCTTATCAGATTGTGCTAAAAACTCATTTTTCTTCCGTATTCTTTCCTTCCTTCCACAGCAGGAATTAGGCTGTGGGTCCACCACACTTAAGTAAAGTGAGCTTCTGACCTGACTGCAACTCCACAGTCTTCAACAAGTACTGGAGAAATGGCCATCACACTGGCTCAAAATTGATACTCTTGTGAACCTGGACTAGGACTCAGATTGAAAAATTTTTAAGTATCTTAAATAAGTAGTGTATTGATTACGGCTTTTCATAGTAACATCTGTGATTGACTGGAGCATTTTTCTGACCTATCAGTATTCCCTTACTTGACTATGGGCCTATCTAATTTTCTTAGAAATGTTTGGTACCTGGCCAGATCTGTTAATAATAGATAACTTTGAAAGTTGCTATTAAAATGATGATGGCCTTTGCTCTCCATTTTCTGTCTTAACTCACTTGGTCTGCCACTTCCTAGAAGGAAAATATTGATATTTTAAATCAAACTGTCACAAAGTGCAGTCAGAGGGGAAAGTTGAAGTGATTGTTGGATTTACCATAGAATTCTCCAGACCTTCCATAGTCAGTATCTCCCTTCAGTGGTTCCAGTAGTCAGTTTAGATGCAGTGTTAGAGCTCAAGACTTTTTATAATCTTCTCCTTGATGAAAATTCTCTTTCCAGGTTTAATTAACCAGGGAACTTCAGAATGTCTGGTCCCCTCTCAACTTATCTGAAATAATCTCCATTGAAGAAAAGGTGATTATGGGTTCCTTGCAATCCCTTGCATTTCACATGAAAAAATGTGCCACCTACCCCTAATGTACAATTAATCCATGTACAAAAAGTAGAAATGTCAACAGATTATACACAAAAGTCACACAGATTGGATATCATGTAAATGGAATATGGAAAGTTTGGCTTCATAAAGCAATCTCTGTACTTTCTAAAAATGAAGACATTAATGACACCACAACGGTAAGGATAACTTGCGGCCCCTGGCCAGTTATATTTTTGTCTGTGGTATAGGAAGTGACCCATTGACACAAGGGTAGTTATACTACTGCCTGGAGAGCTGGCGACATGAAGGGTCCTGCTTATACTGAATATTTTCTAAGTCTTTGTGTGTGTGTGTGTACGGCTCAGAAAGCCTTTCATCTTTTCCTAGAAATAGCATACACCTTAAGAAGATGTTGGTAGGATAGTAGGACAAGTATTCTTGGTATCCTCATCACAACTGCTAGAGTGCATGTCAATATATCAATAGATATGATAAGCAACCTGTCTACCACAATTGGACAGATTGCCCAAAAACATCATTCCCCAACATGTATTTCTAGATTCTTTGGTTCTGGTGGTCCTTGATAACAGAATTTCCTTGGATTTCATTTTGACCAAACACAGAGTGGTATGTGTACTTGCCACAGGCTGTGCATATACAAATACCTCAGGTGAACCTGAAAGCCTAATGAATAGATTATTTCAAAAGGCCACTTGGTTATAAGATGAGTGAAAAGACCCACTCCAAGATTTATTTTCCTGGTTACTGTCTGGGATGGGAGGGTTTTCTCAGGAATTCTACAAAGATGCATCTTGATCATCATCTTCATTGTAATACATCTACCAATTTTCAAATGATTGTCTAGGTGCCTTGACAAGGCAGTCAAAAAGGAGTAATGTCTCCTAATGCAAAATGTTGATGCCAATCCTAGAACTTGAGAATTCTTTGAAATGAAAGTCTATGATTATCACTCCTCTAATTCTGAAAAATTGATGTTGCCCCCATCCATCAGAAAGTAGCCAGAGCCATCGTCACCCCTGTTCCCTTCAGGATGGAGGAGCACCAAAGAAGAGAGGGAATTGAAACTGGGCAGGACCCCAAGGGACCTTCTTGGTGACAAGACCCCTCTGTGTTCCCTGCTTATTGTTTATAGAAAAAGCTTTAGTCTCCTAATCCTTTTCCAAATTCCAAAGAGAAAGCACAAGGAATTAACATTAGAGAAGCAAGGGAATGCAGAGGCAAAGTACAAAATAAAAGCAGTCAGACAAGAAAAGTAACAATAACTTAAACAATGTCAGCCATAAAGAACTCCCAGTTCCTTTTGGAAGATATAGGTAAAGGTCTCATGTGTATTCCTCAGTTGTTTTGCAAAAACCAGAGCCCCACCAATGGAGACTGCTCACCACAATCACAGACACCAGACTGGTTGTAGTCAGAAGACTGTTGATGTTGATTCCTGAAACTTCACCTTGATATATCCTCACCGACAATCAGAGATTTGTGCAAAACTGATCACACATCTTATGATTCTATTCTTCTCACTGTCTTTGAAAACCCTTCCTTAAAAGACACAAGAGGTTTGGATCTTTTGAGCATGCATTCATGTGTGTGTGCTAAGTTGTTACAGTAGTATCTTACTCTTTGTGACCCTATGGACTACAACCTGCCAGGCTCTTATGTCCGTGAGACTCTCCAGGCAAAAATACTAGAGTGGATTGCCATGCCCTCCTCCAGGGGATCTTCCAGACCTAGGGACTGAATCTGTGTCTCTTACATCTCCAACATTGACAGGCAGGTTCTTTACCATCTTGCTCTTTCCTTGCTTGGTGCCCTGCAATAAATGCTATACTTCCCCTCACCACAGGTTGGTGTCAGTAGATTGATTTGCTCTGCATCTGGCAAATGGATTCCAGTTCAGTTTAGGACAATACTACCTCTGAAAATGGTTGCAAACTGTGACAGCAGATGTGTTCACATTTTAGTACTGAAAGTGCCCAGCAAGTAATAAAATCAAAGCTAACACCTCTACTGAGATGGATAAGAAGAAGCATGAATAATCCAAATATTAGAAAAACAACTGACAAAAAAACACTTGAAAAGAATGTTCATAGTCACTACTAACAAAGTTGATTTTAAATCAAGCTAAAATATCAGAGTATTCTCACAAATTCAGTTGTGGAAAAGAGAGCAAACATGAAATAGTACTTTAAAGGGATAGCATACTAGTTGTGTATGGGAGTGAAAAGCCCATATGAAGATGATTTTTTCCAACTTTTATCAGCATAATTGAATTGTCTATGCCTTTTTATTCAACAAATTTAAAATCTATTTCTAATAATTCTAATAGGGGAAAATCAACAGTACAAACAGATTAGGATATCAATAAAATAATTCTCTTTGATAGCAAAAATTAGAAACAATTTAAATATTCAAGAGTAATAAAATGTTTAATTTTGCTTCAACTATTGAATGGAAAGTTTAGCTCTAAAATTTCAATTGCAAGGCATATAGAATGACATGAGAAATGTACACTATATTAAATAGGGGGGAAAGTGCAAAACTTCATACAGTATGAAGTTTATGTGAAAGAGAATATTATACATAGTAATTCCAAAATTATTGGACAAATAAAGCATTTTAAAATGGTCATTGCTTCATTAGAATTACAAGTGATTTTCCAAGTTTTTATTATGCTTTTCTATGGTTTCTTTTAAGATTTTTTCTATATTAAAAATGTATTTATTTTGCAATAAGAGAAGAAAATTTTAAATGATATTTGTCTCCACCAGTCTTGGTGGTCATATTTTTCACTTGGGAATTAAGCATTAAACTTTAATATGTTTTTGCTTTTGTTGTTCCTTTTTCTATTCAAAAGTTTCTAAATGCCTATCTGGTACCATAAGCCCAAAGTTCTTTCTCTTTCAAACAGATTCTTCTGAGATATCAATTATGGAGAGTCAATCACCTGGGATACCTTGCTGAAGATTCTCCAGGGAAACTAAAATTCCTATGTAAGAAGATGCCAGCCCAGATTCTGAAAAACTCCTAAGGATTCTCAGCCATGAGTAAGAACTTGTTTGTGCCTAACACTGAGGTAAGTTTGGGTAATTTTTAAAAATAGCCATTTGAAAAAGATAGAGATATTACTGGATAATAATACAATGGCTAAGAATATGGGCACAATTACCAAAAGACAACATTAGCAAGAAGCAATATATTTCTCTTTCCTTTTCACTTCTTAAGAGACAATGGTTTTGTCTTTATGGGTGGCTAGACTTAACCTCGGAGAAGGCAATGGTACCCCACTCCAGTACTCCTGCCTGGAAAATCTCATGGATGGAGGAGCCTGGTGCGCTGCAGTCCATGGGGTCGCTAAGATTAGACACGACTGAGTAAGTTCACTTTCACTTTTCACTTTCATGTTTTGGAGAAGGAAATGGCAACCCACTCCAGTGTTCTTGCCTGGAGAATCCCAGGGATGGCGGAGCCTGGTGGGCTGTATAGTCCAGTCTATGGGGTCACATAGAGTCGAACATGACTGAAGCAACTTAGCAGTAGCAACAGCAGACTTAACCTCAGTTCCATTTTATTCATTTCCTCATGGTGTATAGATAAGAGATGGTGGCCACTGGAGATTTTTATCTTTAAGTGTTTCTAATCCAGGTCCATGAAATGATAGTTTCTCCAGGTAGTGACATTTCAGGAGAGGTTTGGGAGAGCCTTTTTTATTAGAAGAGATGGTTCACACAAGATGAAGTCAGCTTAGGAAGCAGAGCCTCTGAAACTTGTATTCCTTTGTATTTCTTCTTTCCATGGTGGTTTCTATGTAGTCTGGTCAGTAGAAGTAGACATAATGGTAATTTCTTGAATATTTAGGTAAAAAGAATCTGTACTGCCCATGGCTTCACTGCCATGTAATACACGCCATCACACTACAAGTATCTATTTAAGTCTGCTGAATGACGGGGTGTTTGACACTGACCTTGCTGCATGAGAACTCAGGTTTATGCCACAGCTTAAATATTAATTTATTTTTTCAAATAAAAGAATAATTTTAACAATTTGGAACTTTCAATTTTACTCAAATATCCCTGAATCTATAAATTTCTTCAAATATATTTCAGTCATTTCTACTGCCCTACAAGAAATAGCAATCCAAAGATACGGTATTGTCTGTTGTACTGATTACCTGTACAGTTATAATGAAATATTGTTTAAATGACAGCAGTAAAGGCAGTGAATAATCTTCAGAAATTCAAAGGGTTCTTGAGTGTGTTTGTGTTAAAAATAAAGAAATTATTTTAGGTATAAAGACAAAGAAGCCAAAAGAAAAGAATTCTGTATCTGAACGAATTCAATTTTTTTTTTTAATTTTACCAAAATGCGATAAAACATTAATGATTTAGAAATGTAAATACTGTTTTTTTTCCCTTCCCAAGAGCACCTGATTTTCACAACATGGAAAAGCATGATATTGACATCAGAGTTTGAATGCCAATCATATTAAATCCTTACTACTTCAAAAATTTTATTGAGTTTCTAAAGTATGTTATCATTAGCAAGATAACAATTTTGCATATATAACTTGCTTTCCTCATAATCTTCAAGGCAAGAGCTGTAAGACAGAGACAGTAAGGATAGTAGAAAGTATCCTTTCTAACTTTCTAAGCAGAAAGTTCGGAGAAGGCAGTGGCACTCCATTCCAGTACTCTTGCCTGGAAAATCCCATGGACGGAGGAACCTGGTAGGCTGCAGTCCATGGGGTCGCTAAGAGTTGGACACGACTGAGCGACTTCACTTTCACTTCTCACTTTCATACATTGGAGAAGGAAATGGCAACCCACACCAGTGTTCTTGCCTGGAGAATCCCAGGAATGGGGAGCCTGGTGGGCTATCGTCTATGGGGTCGCACAGAGTCAGACACGACTGAAGCGACTTAGCAGCAGCAGCAAGCAGAAAGTTTGCTGCTGGACATTAAACAAAGTAAGATCTACTGTTTATTTTTAGATAACATAGTTCAAAGATTCTTTTGCTAGAGCTGGGGAAATAAAAAACCATCCTGATTATCCTAACAAGATGAATATTCATGGCTTTTATTGTTATCGTTCTACAAACCTATCTCAAAGTTGGTCTGTAACCCTACCTCTGTTTCCTGTACAGAGAGCAATTGCTGACAAAGAATATAAAATGCCCCCCACATGTCAGGCATTATGTCTGGAGCCAATATCTCCAGCCTAACACCAGGATTCTTTATCTTGAGTGGTGTTCCTGGGCTGGAAGCCGCGCACCTCTGGATCTCCCTGCCATTCTGCGTCATGTACGTCATTGCGGTTGCGGGCAACTGTGGACTCCTCTACCTCATCGGCCATGAGGAAGCCCTGCACCGCCCCATGTACTACTTTCTGGCCCTGCTCTCCTTCACAGATGTCACCCTGTGCACCACCACAGTACCCAACATGCTGTGCATATTCTGGTTCAACCTTAAGGAGATTGACTTCAATGGCTGCCTGGCTCAGATGTTTTTCGTCCACATGTTGACTGGGATGGAGTCTGGGGTGCTCATGCTCATGGCGCTGGACCGCTATGTGGCCATCTGCTACCCCTTACGCTATGCCAGCATCCTCACCAGTGCTGTCATTGCCAAGGCTGGTCTTGCCACTCTGCTGAGGGGTGTGATGCTCATCTTTCCATTCACTCTCCTTACCAAGCGCCTGCCCTATTGTCGAGGCAACTTCATTCCCCACACGTACTGTGACCACATGTCTGTGGCCAAGGTGTCCTGTGGCAAAGTCAAGGTCAACGCCATCTATGGTCTCTTGGCAGCCCTCCTGATTGGGGGCTTTGATATTTTCTGTATTTCTGTGTCTTACACTATGATCTTGCGAGCAGTGGTGAGTCTGTCTTCTGCAGATGCTCGTCAGAAAGCTTTCAGCACCTGTACTTCTCACATATGCGCTATTGTTGTTACATACGTTCCAGCCTTATTCACCATTTTTACTCACCGCTTTGGGAAAAAATCATTCCTCCTCATGTCCATATCATAATTGCTAATCTCTATTTGATGTTGCCTCCTACTCTGAACCCAATTGTATATGGAGTCAAGACCAAGCAGATCCGGGAAGAAGTCATCAAGTTACTTTTTAAGAAGAAAGATATCTTAGCTGTGAAATAGATTAAAGCATTAATATTGAAAAGCAAGGAAGGGCAAATATTTTAAATGAGATTCTTGACTGTAAATTTTAAACCAATTGATCTCATTGTTTCATTGAATATCTGCAATAATATTAACTGGCCTTTTTGTAGAACTCATCAATGGTTAAAATTAAATAAATAAGAAATATACCTCTGAATTTGAGGATTTTTTCCTAAAAGGACTTCCACAGTAATTTTAAAACTATTTTAAATAATGTGTTGCATAGAGTGCTAATGATTTGTATGTTGAACAAACCTCTAACAGGGTGCGCATCATAAAAGAATAAAAGATTTACTGATCCTGTGTTGGAGATTCATCCATTCTTGGGGGAAATCCATAGAAAAAGAAATCTAAGTCTGTTTCATAAGGCCCTTCACTGATTCTAAAGACTTCATTTACTTCACTATTCCTCTTACCACATCATTTTGTATTACTGGGTTTAGTTTTTTAAACTATCCCATGTCTATGTAAGCTGTATTGAATTTCCCCTATTAAGGAGAATAATATTCAAATATTTGAATTGATGTGATCTAAATGAAAACTATGAAAGTAAGCAAGGAAATAGAGTCATAGAAACTTAGAACAAATAATTTCTTTTTTTTTATAGGTAATATTTATTTGAATTTATAGGTGTAATTTATCAAATTTCTCTGCTTACCTTCTTTTTGCATCCCATTTATTCCTTTTGGGTTCACTTTTTTCTTTTTTTTTTTTTGAATTAATTTTTATTTTTTTAGTTTAAGGATAACTCTGGAAGGTTTTTGAAGCAGACATGGAATAAGTCTTCAAAATGATTGTGAAGTGGTAGTAGGAAATAGATGAAATTTGCCAGCAAAATCTTAGTTGTTTGGGTTTGGCTGACTTTACAGTTTTGTTTTCTTTAAGTTCAGCTACCACAAAGCTGAAAATCTAGATTTTTGACTCCAAGGTGAGGTTGATCACTCAAAGCAAGCTAGCATAATGGCTGCTACTGCTGCTGCTAAGTCGCTTCAGTTGTGTCCGACTCTGTGCAACCCCATAGATGGGGTCCCACTGTCTCTGGGATTCTCCAGGCAAGAACACTGGAGTGGGTTGCCATTTCCTTCTCCAATGCATGAAAGTGAAAAGCAAAAGTGAAGTCGCTCAGTCGTCCCCGACTCTTAGCAACCTCATGGACTGCACCCTACCAGGCTCCTCCATCCATGGGATTTTCCAGGCAAGAGTACTGGAGTGGGGTGCCATCACTTTCTCTGGCATAATGGCTAAGTATTCACAAACACTGATTGCCCTTGTTTCTTGTAACAGGCCTTGTTACGAACTGCAAAATTTGGAAAGCTAGGAAACTGCACATGGATCATTGCTGGTCACTTAAGCATGAAGATACATTGTATACTGATTTCCATTGCCTATATCTGTCTGTACACTGAGGAAATGCAGTTCTAGATGAAAGTTTTCTGAGTTTTATGAATTTCATTGTCAACCCAAACCATGTATTGTGACAGGTAGTTGTGAAATGCACATTTTAAATATACGTTTATTAATATTGAAGTGTATCATTGGAAGTAATTAGAAAAGTATTCTATATGTCTGCTAAAATTTTTGAACACTATGATACGTAACATAGAGATTTCTGAAGATATATTACACCAAAAATGCTAGTATACTTGCTACTAGATCATCTTGAGTTGATATTTTGATGATTTCCAGCAAGGATGGTAGTGTAAATGAAAACAAGAACACAATTTCCCCTGACACTCTAAATATATATAAAAATACAGATTAAATATATTTTGGAAATTATAGAGAGGAAAAACTAAAAGCAAAAAAAAGGTTAGAAATAAAAAGAGGAATCACAAAAGCAAGGGAAGAGATGAAAATTTAGTCCTATTCAAAACTTTTACTCAAATAACTTCAGTATTGATAATCTATTGCTCATGTGTAAAAGTTAGATAAGCATTAATCCTAGAATCTTAAATCATTATACTGTTCTGGGGAACTAAAATCTATGCCCATTAACTCAAAGATAGAGAAAAAATGTTATAACTGTTATAATTTTTGGAAACACTAATGCAACACATTTTATTATACATGGATCAAAAAGACAAAGATTACTGCAGTAAAGACATTTTCTGGCAATAATCTTTCTCTCTACATTCAAGTATTTTCTCTATACAGTGAAGTAATCAGTGTATATCCTGATGTTTTATACAGCTCTCTTAATTCAGCAGCAGCAGCAGCAACTCTGGTTAGAGATGAATAAAAAGCGAAAACAATACCACCACTGCTGCTGCTAAGTTGCTTCAGTCGTGTCCGACACTGTGCGACCCCATAGACGGCAGCCCACCAGGCTCCCCTGTCTCTGGGATTCTCCAGGCAAGAACACTGAAGTGGGTTGCCGTTTCCTTCTCCAATGCATGAAAGTAAAAAGTGAAAGTGAAGTCGCTCAACCGTGTCCAACTCTTAGCGACCCCATGGACCGCAGCCCACCAGGCTCCTCCATCCATGGGATTTTCCAGGCAAGAGTACTGGAGTGGGATGCCATTGCCTTCTCCAGAATACCACCACAGACAATCATTATATTGAGCCTACAATAATGTCCCAATAAAGGAGAGACAAGATATAGCATGTAGGACAATGAAAAGATTATTGTGGGTATATAAAATGTTTACTATTTGATAAAAAGACTATAGTTTTAAAAAATGGGAATGATTTTATATAATCTATGAAAGGGGAAGGAAAAAAAATCATAGGACAGAGATACAATGGATGGCCAGATTAGACAGAGAGATAAACTAATGGGATAGTAACAGAAATGATAAATGAGAATGAGAAATTTTAATTAGGAAAGTAAAAAAATTGCAAACATTAAAATCTATGCTTTTAAATTAGTGATTATTAAAAATTATATTTAGAAAACACTATAAGCTGTAATAGAAGACAGTAGATAAATCTAATGAGGTGATAATGCTGAGGAAGATAAAGGACAGAGAATGAAGAATAAGATAATATTCCTGGGGATAATGAAGCAATGATCAGAATTACTGAAAACAGACAATATTCAAAGCCATAAAGAAAATAACGAATCTAAAGTTAATATTGGATGCATACATGAAAGTTCAAAGAGTGTGCCACATACAAAGAAAAAATACTTCAAGAGATTAATAGTTTAAAAATATTAGCACTACAATAATGATTAAAAACAAAATTCAGTTCAAATTCAGGCAGGGAATAGCTTACATGTAAAGAAAACAAAAGAGAAAATTGGTATGGTAAAAGAGAAAAAGAGAGAAGAAAGAGAGAGAGGAGGGAAGGGAAATAAATGGGAGGAGACAGCATGAAAAAGAAATATAGATGTATTTTTGCAATTATTGTGCAATTATTGTTATGCAATAATAATAATTATTATGTAATTATTATGTTCAGTTCAGTTCAGTTCAGTCGCGCAGTAGTGTCCGACTGTTTGCGACCCCATGAATCGCAGCACGCCAGGCCTCCCTGTCCATCACCAACTCCCGGAGTTCACTCAGACTCAGGTCCATCGAGTCAGTGATGCCATCCAGCCATCTCATCCTCGGTCATCCCCTTCTCCTCCTGCCCCCAATCCCTCCCAGCATCAGGGTCTTTTCCAATGAGTCAACTCTTCGCATAAGGTGGCCAAAGTACTGGAGCTTCAGTTTTAGCATCATTCCTTCCAAAGAAATCTCAGGGTTGATCTCCCTCAGAATGGACTGGTTGGATCTCTTTGCAGTCCAAGGGACTCTCAAGAGTCTTCTCCAACACCACAGTTCAAAACCATCAATTCTTCTGCGCTCAGCCTTCTTCACAGTCCAACTCTCACATCCATACATGACCACAGGAAAAACCATAGCCTTGACTAGACGGACCTTAGTCGGCAAAGTAATGTACTATCTTGCAACTCCAAGTTTCGAAGAGAGTAAGCTCAGTTCTGAGCTTTATAAATTACAGGGATTGTATTTAAAATTAACCATGTTGTTTTGTGAAGCATTATTTGGATCACTTTCATTCCTAAGTAATATTGTGACTTGTGGATATACAGTTATTTATTGTACTCTTGAAGACTTTTTTGATAAACTCCTGTTAATAATACTCTTATGAACAATCTTGTATATATCTTTTGTATATGTCTTTTGCAGCAAATATTTGTGCATTTCTTTGGCTTACAACCGAAAAGTGTGATTTCTGGATCATATGGTATTTTTAGCTTAGTTTTTGGTATATAGCATCAACTATATTCCAAGGTGGTTGCACTAGTTTAAACTCTTATCCACAGTATGAGAATTCTAGTCACTTTCTATTCTTCCCAGCACTTAATATTGTCAGATCTGTGGTATTTTCATTAGCAGAGACATAATTTTGCTGATAAAGGTTCATATAGTCAAAGCGATGGTTCTTCCAGAAGTCATGTACAAAGGTGAGAGTTGGACCATAAAGAAGGCTGAGAGGTGAAGAATTGACCCTTTCGAACTGTGATGCTGGAAAAGACTCGTGAGAGTCCCTTGGACAGCAAGGAGATCAAATCAGTCAATCCTAAAGGAAATCAAACCTGAATAGTCATTGGAAGGACTGACGTTGAAGCTGAAGCTCCAATACTTTGGTGACTTGATGCAAAGAGCTGACTCACTGGAAAAGACCCTGATGATGGGAAAGATTGAAGGCAGGAGGAGAAGTGGGTGACAGTGGATGAGATGGCTGGATGGCATCACTGACTTGATGGACGTGAGTTTGAGCAAACTCCAGGAGATAGTGAAGGACAAGGAAGCCTGGCATGCTTCAGTCCATGGAGCCACAAAGAGACAGACACAACTGCTGAGCAACAACAATTGGATCTTAATTTGCATTTTCCTGGTGATGATGAGGATGGAATACCCTTTCATAAATCCTAGGTTATTGAACACTTTTTTTCAAGGAGGTGGGTGGAAGCTAAAACTTTGTCAATTTCACTTTAAAATATTGTTTTCATATGGTATATAGGATTTCTTTATGTATTTTTGGAATCTTCTCTCAGTTACATATCAGTTCAGTTCAGATGCTCAGACATGTCTGACTCTTTGCGACCCCATGAATTGCAGCACGCCAGGCCTCCCTGTCCAACTCCCAGAGTTCACTCAGACTCACGTCCATTGAGTCCGTGATGCCATCCAGCCATCTCATCCTCGGTCGTCTCCTCCTCCTGCCCCCAATCTCTCCCAGCATCAGGGTCTTTTCCAATGAGTCAGCTCTTCGCATAAGGTGGCCAAAGTACTGGAGTTTCAATTTTAGCATCATTCCTTCCAAAGAAATCCCAGGGCTGATCTCCTTCAGAATGGACTGGTTGGATCTCCTTGCAGTCCAAGGGACTCTCAAGAGTCTTCTCCAACACCACAGTTCAAAGGCATCAATTCTTTGGTGCTCAGCCTTCTTCACTGGAGAAGGCAATGGCACCCCACTCCAGTACTTTTGTCTGGAAAATCCCATGGATGGAGGAGCCTGGTGGGCTGCAGTCCATGGGGTCGCTGAGAGTTGGACTTGACTCAGTGACTTCACTTTCACTTTTCGCTTTCATGCTCTGGAGAAGGAAATGGCAACCCACTCCAGTGTTTTTGCCTGCAGAATCCCAGGGATGGTGGAGCCTGGTGGGCTGCCGTCTATGGGGTCGCACAGAGTCGGACACGACTGAAGCAACTTAGCAGCAGCAGGAGCAGCAGCCTTCTTCACAGTCCAACTCTCACATCCATACATGACCACAGGAAAAACCATAGCCTTGACTAGATGGACCTTAGTCGGCAAAGTAATGTCTCTGCTTTTGAATATGATATCTAGGTTGATCATAACTTTTCTTCCAAGGAGTAAGCGTCTTTTAATGTCGTGGCTGCCATCACCATTTGCGGCTTTTAGAGCCCCCCAAAATAAAGTCTGACACTGTTTCCCCATCTATTTCCCATGAAGTGATGGGATCGGGATACTGATACTTTCCCAGCAATCTTGACTCCAGCTTGTGCTTGTTCCAACCTAGTGTTTCTCCTGATGTACTCTGCATAGAAGTTAAATAAGCAGGGTGACAATATACAGCCTTGACGGACTCCTTTTCCTATTTGGAACCAGTCTGTTGTTCCATGTCCAGTTCTAACTGTTGCTTCCTGACCTGCATACAGATTTCTCAAGAGGCAGGTCAGGTGATCTGGTATTCCCATCTCTCTCAGAATTTTCCACAGATTACTGTGACCCACACAGTCAAAGGCGTTGGCATAGTCAATAAAGCAGAAGTAGATGTTTTTCTGGAACTCTCTTGCTTTTTCCATGATCCAGCGGATGTTGGCAATTTGATCTCTGGTTCCTCTGCTTTTTCTAAAAAGCTTGAACATCTGAAGTTCACAGTTCACATATTGCTGAAGCTTGGCTTGGAGAATTTTGAGCATTACTTTATTAGCATGTCAGATGAGTGCAACTGTGTGGTGTGTGAGCATTCTTTGGCATTGCCTTTCTTTGGGATTGGAATGAAAACTGACCTTTTCCAGTCCTGTGGCCACTGCTGAGTTTTCCAAATTTGCTGGCATATTAAGTGCAGCACTTTCACAGCTTTATCTTTTAGGATTTGAAGGAATGCAACTGGAATTCCATCACCTCCACTAGCTTTGATCGTAGTGATACTTCCTAAGGCCCACTTGACTTCACGTTCAAGAATGTCTTGCTCTAGGTGAGTGATCACACCATCATGATTATCTGGGTCATGAAGATCTTTTCTGTACAGTCTTCTGTGTATTCTTGCCACCTCTTCTTAATATCTTCTGCTTCTATTTGGTCCAAACCATTTCTGTCCTTCATTGAGCCCATCTTTGCATTAAATGTTCCCTTGATATCTCTAATTTTCTTGAAGAGATCTCTAGCCTTTCCCATTCTAAAATTTTTCTCTATTTCTTTGCACTGATCTCAGAGGAAGTCTTTCTTATCTCTTCTTGCTATTCTTTGGAACTCTGCATTCAGATGCTTATATCTTCCTTTTCTCCTTTGTTTTTCACTTCTCTTCTTTTCACAGCTATTTGTAAGGCCTCCTCAGGCAGCCATTTTGCATTTTTGCATTTCTTTTTCTTGGGTATGATCTTGATCCCTGTCTCCTGTACAATCTCATGGACCTCCATCCATAGTTTATTAGGCACTCTATCAGATCTAATCTATTTCTCACTTTCACTATATAGTCATAAGGGATTTGATTTAGGTCATATACCTGAATGGTCTAGTGGTTTTCCCTACTTTCTTCAATTTAAGTCTGAATTTGGCACTAAGGAGCTCATGATCTGAGCCACAATCAGCTCCTGGTCTTGTTTTTGTTGACTGTATAGAGCTTCTCCATCTTTGGCTGCAAAGAATATAATCAGTCTGATTTTGGTGTTGGCCATCTGGTGATGTCCACGTGTAGAGTCTTCTCTTGTGTTGTTGGAAGAGGGTGTCTGCTATGACCAGTGCATTCTCTCAGCAAAACTCTATTAGCCTTTGCCCTGCTTCATTCCATACTCCAAGGCCAAATTTGCCTGTTACTCCAGGTGTTTCTTGACATCCTACTTTTGCATTCCAGTCCCCTATAATGAAAAGGACATCTTTTTTTTTGGGGGGGGGGTGTTAGTTCTAAAAGGTCTTGTAGGTCTTCATAAAATGATTCAGCTTCACTTTCTTCTATGTTACTGATCAGGGCATAGACTTGAAATACCGTGATATTGAATGGTTTGCCTTGGAAACGAATGGAGATCATTCTGTCATTTTTCAGATTGCATCCAAGTACTGCATTTTGGACTCTTTTCTTGACCATGATGTCTACTCCATTTCTTCTAAGGGATTCCTGCACACAGTAGTAGATATAATGGTTATCTAGTTAAATTCACCCATTCCAGCCCATTAGTTCGCTGATTCCTAGAATGTTGACGTTTACTCTTGCCAACTCCTGTTTGACCACTTGAAATTTGCCTTTATTCATGGACCTAACATTTCAGGTTCCTATGCAATATTGCTCTTTACAGCATTGGCTTTGCTTCTATCAGCAGTCCCATCCACAACTGGGTGGTTTTTTTCCTTTGACTCCATCCCTTCATTCTTTCTGGAATTATTTCTTCACTGATCCCCAGTAGCATATTGGGCACCTACCCACCTCACCCTGCTTATTTAACTTATATGCAGAGTACATCATGAGAAACGCTGGACTGGAAGAAACACAAGCTGGAATCAAGATTGCTGGGAGAAATATCAAGAACCTCAGATATGCAGATGACAGCACCCTTATGGCAGAAAGTGAGGAGGAGCTAAAAAGCCTCTTGTTGAAAGTGAGAGAGGAGAGTGAAAAAGTTGGCTTAAAGCTCAACATTCAGAAAAAGAAGATCATGGCATCTGGCCCCATCACTTCATGGGAAATAGATGGGGAAACAGTAGAAACAGTGTCAGACTTTATTTTTCTGGGCTCCAAAATCACTGCAGATGGTGACTGCAGCCGTAAAATTAAAAGGCGCTTACTCCTTGGAAGAAAAGTTACGACCAACCTAGATAGTATATTCAAAAGCAGACATTACTTTGCCGACTAAGGTCCGTCTAGTCAAGGCTATGGTTTTTCCTGTGGTCATGTATGGATGTGAGAGTTGGACTGTGAAGAAAGCTGAGCGCCGAAGAATTGATGGTTTTGAACTGTGGTGTTGGAGAAGACTCTTGAGAGTCCCTTGGACTGCAAGGAGATCCAACCAGTCCATTCTGAAGGAGATCAACCCCGGGATTTCTTTGGAAGGAATGATGCTAAAACTGAAACTCCAGTACTTTGGCCACCTCATGCGAAGAGTTGACTCATTGGAAAAGACCCTGATGCTGGGAGGGATTGGGTGCAGGAGGAGAAGGGGACGACCGAGGATGACATAGCTGGATGGCATCACGGACTCAATGGACGTGAGTCTGGGTGAACTCCGGGAGCTGGTGATGGACAGGGAGGCCTGGCGTACTGCGATTCATGGGGTCACAAAGAGTCAGACATGACTGAGCGACTGAACTGAACTGAACCCACCTGGGGGTTCCTCTTTCAGTGCAATAATTAAGTCCTCACAAAATTTGACTATAATCCAGTGGACACAACAGAAAGGACTTCTTGTAAGAAGGGAAATTATATGACTTAAGAGAATCAGTTTTATTATACTGAGTCCATCACTTGGAAATTTGTACATGAGACAAAAGCAAGGGCTAGTGAGTGGTCTAGGAATAGGAACAGATACTTATAGGAAGAGTTAACAATATAAAGCCAAGCAATACCAAGTCTTTGTTACTATATTTGCACTGTTTGAATTCTTTTGTTTTGGTAGCAGACTCAAGACTGTTCAGTAAGGTCAAATAGCACAGTCAGGGTACAAAAAGATGATTTTTCCTCTAAACATACTTTATATTGTGCAAATACTTGTCTATCTTTTGACTCTGACTGAAAAACTACTCCCTTCTTTTATAGGACATATTTATTGATAACAAAAGTAAAATATATTGCAGTTGACCATCATGCATAGAGTCAAAGCTCCAGCCTGACACCAAGATACTTCATCCTCAATGGGATTCCTGGACTGGAACCTCCACACATCTGGATCTCAATGCCATTCTGACTCATGTACATCATTGCTGTCATGGGGAACTATGGGCTTATCTATCTTATCTGCCATGAGGAGGCCCTGCATTGGCCCATGTACTATTTCCTAGCCTTACTGTCCCTTACAGATGCTAGTGGGTGCCCTTCATTTGTTCCCAATATGTTGTGTACCTTTTGGCTCAGTCTCAGAGAGAATGACTTTAATGCCTGACTTGTACAGACGGTTTTCATCCACATGGTGACAGGCATGGGGTCTGGTGTGCTCATGCTTATGTCTCTGGATTGCTATGTGACCATTTGCTACCCTCTATGCTATTCATCCCTGGTAGCTCAGATGGTGGAGAATCTGCCTGCAATGTGGGAGACTGGGGTTCAATCTCTGGGTGAGGAAGATCCCCTGAAAAAGGAAATGGCAACCCATTCCAGGATTCTTGCCTGGAAAATCCCATGAACAGAGGAGCCTGCAGGCTACAGTCCATGTTGTTGCAAACAGGCAGACACAACTGAGCAATTAACGCACACCACGATATTATTCCATCCTCACCATCACCATAATTACTAAAGTTGGCCTTGTCACCTTGACTTGAAGTGTGTTGCTTATGATACCATTCATTTTCCTGATCAAGCGTCTTCCCTACTGCAAAGGCAACCTCATTCAATACACTTATTGTGAACATATGTCTCTGGCCAAACTATCTTGTGGCAACATCAAGAATAATGCCATGTACGGTCTCATAGTTGCCATGTTGATTGGAGGGTTTGATATTATCTGCATTTTTATGTCTTACACTATACTTATCCATGCTGTAGGAAATCCATCCTCTGCAGATGCTCGTCACAGAGCATACCTGTACATCACATATACGTGCTATTGTCATCACCTATGTCCCAGCCTTCTTCACTCATCGCTTTGGGGAACACAGCATACTTCACCATATCAACATTTTAATAGCCAACCTCTATCTACTGCTGCCCCCCACCTTGAATCCAACTGTCTCTGGTGTGAAGACAAGCAGATCTGTGAAGGACTGATCAAACTGTTTTTTAGAGAGGAAGACACTTTATTTTTATTTTTTTTATTAATTTTTATTTTTTTAGTTTGTTTTGCTTTACAATACTGTATTCGTTTTGCTACACATCGACATGAATCAGCCACGAATGTACATGGGAGGAAGACACTTTAAATGTAAGATAAATCTAATACATAGAATCTGGACTCAGCATAATTATAAAGAAATATATAGAAAGGAAGAAAACAAGCATAAAACTCAATAACCATGAGGTCAAAAGAAAATATCTGTCAATATTCTCTTATGAGATTTATGAAACAAACACAAAATTTATAATCTGAAAACTCTAATTTGATAGAAAAAATAAAATTGACAAGAAACTATTGTATTCCCCTGCAGTTTAACTTTAGTTAGATCTTGTGGAATGGATGCACAGAATGAAATAATAGAATGTACAACTTGAAGTAAATGTTTGAGATGAACGCACTTTGATCCAAACACCGTGAGGGAGTATATAGTAAAGAATAAAGAAGTTCTGGTAGCTTGGAGAAATTCTGGAGGTTTGATGAAGGCACCTAAGTGAACTGGCATGTGTGTTACAAGGAAGCAAGAAACACTTTCTTGAATGTGCTGATTTCCAAGGGTCTTTGTCAACATTTTTGTTCAATATTTATGTGACACTTGCATAACTTAAGAGGAATAAAATACCTTGACTGTTAATTTATTTCTGATTTTTTTTGTTCCTAGGAAATTATTTGGATGCCTTTGACTGTGTCAGTGTAAATACAAATGAAGTGGGAGTAGATATGATTCTTAGAGCAGCCCATAATCTGGAATTTACTCCTTTGAGTTTATTTCAAACAGAATCTTGAAAGGTACACAGGATAATATTTGATGGCTATGTGAGAAAAGGATTTATAAGTATAGGAAAGCAGACCTGAAGAAAATCTATGTACTCAGCCAATTAAAGATGTCTGAGCTAACTACTTTCCTTAACTTTAACATTGAAAGAGCAACAATTAATCATCAGGGACAATAAAGAGAAGAGCACCTTATTTAGACATCTGGAAATAAGAATAATAAAAGAGATGAAAGAGGAATCATAAATGTGGTATTCAGAAACAGTGATAGTGAATGAAAAGTGAAGAAAATAAGGGCATAATTCAAGATAAAACTGAAGAAATAGAATGAAATATTAGATTAGCATTATGCTCATCATTTGCTAATATGGATAACATATTTTAATATAATGTTATAGGGACAGGGAAGCTACAGTCTATGAGGTCATAAAGAGTTGGACACAACTTGGCAACTGAACAACAACAAATATATGATAAAATAATTGTGAATTATAATGAAAATTCCATATTTTTGCAAGATTAATTCTGATGCTTGGAAGAAAAATCTGGATTTCTAAAAAAACAGTTCTAATGAGGTGGATGACGCTGGAGCCGATTATACAGAGTGAAGTAAGCCAGAAAGAAAAACACCAATACAGTATACTTACACATATATATGGAATTTAGAATGATGGTAATGATAAACCTGTACACAAGACAGCAAAAGAGACACAGATGTATAGAATGGCCTTTTGGACTCTGTGGGAGAGGGAGAGGGTGGGATGAGTTGGCAGAGTGGCAATGTAACATGTATGATATCATAAGTGAAACGAATCGCCAGTCTAGGTTTGATGCAGGATGCAGGATGCTTGGGACTGATGCACGGGGATAATCCAGAGAGATGTAATGATGAACTTGTACACAAGACAGCAAAAGAGACACAGATGTATAGAATGGCCTTTTGGACTCTGTGGGAGAGGGAGAGGGTGGGATGAGTTGGCAGAGTGGCAATGTAACATGTATGATATCATAAGTGAAATGAATTGCCAGTCTAGGTTTGATGCAGGATGCAGGATGCTTAGGACTGATGCACGGGGATAATCCAGAGAGAAGGTGTGGGGCCGGGGAGGGGGAGGTGGGGGTCGGGATTGGGAGTTCATGTACACTCGTGGCTGATTCATGTCAATGTACAGCAAAACGAATACAGTATTGTAAAGCAAAACAAACTAAAAAATAAAAATTAATTAAAAAAAAAAGAAAGAAAGAAAACAAACCTATGGTTACCAAGGAGGAATTGGGGGAAAGGATAAATGGGGAGACTGGAATTGACATATATGCACTTCTACATATAAAACAGATAACTACAAAAAGACCTACTGTACAGCACAGGGAAGTCTACTCAATACCCTGTAATGGTCTATTTGGGAAAAGAATCTAAAAAGGAGTGGATATGTGTATATGTATAACTGAATCACTTTGCTGTACCCCTGAAACTAACACAACATTGTGAATCAACTGTACTTCAATAAAAATTTAAAAATAAACAAATACATTGTTTAAAGTTTAAAAAAAATGGAAATGCAAGTATAATGAATACAAGATTAATAAAAATTCCCCCACTACTTTTTAAGCCTAAAAAATCCATTGTATGCTAATAAGGAAAATTTAAAATACAGCAATAAAACAAAAGGGATTATTGGAAAAAACAAAAAAGATGTTCAAAACTAGAGAAAGTCACAAGAAAGAGCCTCCACACGGCAAGGAAGACCCCGTGCAGTCAAAATAAAAAGTTTTAATCAAAATATAATCATAACATAAAATTACTTTATTCAAGGAACATACACTTTAGTGGAAATGACAAAAAAGTAAACAAATAAATATCAAAGTATGGGAGGGCTTATGGCAGAATATGTGCAATATATTATGATCATCCTTATGCAAGGACTAATCCAACTTTAGAAATCTCTTCAGTTGAAGAAACAGAGCAAACAATAGAATCAGACTCAGATATGGCAAGACTGTTGGAATAATCAGGCTAAGAATTTAAGTAATTAATGTAGAGGCAATCCCACATGGAAGTTGATACTAGTTGTGGTCCTACAATCTGATGGAGTTCTGGGGAGATTTCTATGACTATCTGTCTGGCATATTTTCCATTCCAGTCTTATACCCAGGGTTTCTTAAGAGACTAGAAAAGCATAAGATGTCTAGCGAGTATAGATTTACCAACTAACTACATTGCTCACATAGAAGAATTATCCGTCATTCATCATTAAAAATTTTTAATCATAAAAAGATTAATTTGACAAGAGCTTTAATGAATAAATTAGATAGTGGGCAAGAATAAATTGGCAATGCAAGCAGTGAGATGGAAATTGTAAGAAGGAATCAAAAAGAAATGCTAGACATAAAAAACATTATAGAAGAAATAAAGAGTGCCTTTGATAAGCTTATTAGCCACCTGGATATGACCAAGGGAAGAATCTGTGTTTCAAGGTATGTGAATAGAAACTTCTAAAACTAAAAATCAAATAGAAAAGAGGCTGTTATAAATAGAAGTATCCAAGTACTAAAACCACTACAAACAATGAAACAAGTACACAATAGGAATAGCAGAAAGAGAGAAAGTAAGAAATGGTAGAGAGGGAAGGAAGGAGAGACAGTGAGAGGGAAGGAGGGAAGCTCAGAGACCACCAGGCAGGATAAACATCAAAATACAGAATATATATATATATATA
>SJXQ01004371.1:118250-249914 GCA_006408695.1 Aepyceros melampus | reverse complement strand
ATAATTGGAGAAGGAAATGGCAATCCACTCCAGTGCTATTGCCTGGAAAATCCCATGGACAGAGAAGCCTGATAGGTTACAGTCCATGGGGTCACAAAGAGTCGGACATGACTGGGTGACTTCACTTCACTTCCATACATATAATATTCAAATTATAAAAATCAAAGATATTCTTTTGAAAGATGCCAGAGGGGAAAAAATATTTTACCTATAGAGGAACAAAGATAAGAATTACATACATAGAATGGAATATTTCTCAGCTATAAAAAGGAACTAAATTGGGTCATTTGCAGAGATGTGGATAAACCTAGTGATTGTCATACAGTGAAATAAATCAGAAAGAGAAAAATATTACTATATAGTAACATATATATGGGATCTGAAAAAAATGGTATAGAAAGTACATTTTATAAAGAAGAAATAGAGACACAGACATGGAGAACGAATGTGCAAATATCAAAGGAGAAACAGGAGAAGAGATAAATTGGGAGAATAGGATTGACATACATACATTATTGATATCACTTGCTCCTTGGGAAAAAAGCTATGACAAACCTAGGCAGCATATTTAAAGTCAGAGACATCACTTTGTCAACAAAGGTCCATATAGTCATAGCTATGGTTTTCCAGTGGTCATGTACTGAAGTGAGAAAAGTGAAATTGAAGGTTGCTCAGTTGTGTCTGATTCCTTGTGACCCCATGAACTGTAGCCTGCCAGGCTCCTCTGTCCATGGAATTCTCCAGGCCAGAATGCTGGAGTAGGTAGCTATTCCCTTCTCCCGTGGATCTTCCCAACTCAGGGATTGAGCCCAGGTCTTCTGCCTTGCAGGCAGATTCTTTACCATCTGAGCCTCCGAGGAAGCCCAAGAACACTGGAGTGGGTAGCCTATCCCTTCTCCAGTGGATCTTCCCAACCGAGGAACTGAACCAAGGTCTTCTGAATTGTAGGTGGATTCTTTACCAGCTGAGCTACCAGGGAAGCCCTATGGATATGAGAGCTGGACTATAAGGAGGGTTGAGAGCAAACTGATGGCTTCAAATTTTGCTGGATAAGACTCTTGAGAGTCTTTGGACAGCAAGAAGATTAAACTAGTCAATCCTAAAGGAAATTCAATGCTGAATATTCATTTGAAGGAATATTAATCAAGCTGAAGTTTAAACCCCAATATTTTCATCCCCTGATACAATGAGCCATTGAGAGAGAGAAAAAAAAAAAAAAAAACCTAATGCTGGGAAAGATAAGGGGCAAGAGGAGAAGGGGGTGGCAGAGGATGATATGGTTCAATGGCATCAGCGACTCAATGGACCTGAGTTTGAGCAAACTTCAGGAGATAGTGAAGGACAGGGAAGCCTAGCATGCTGTATAAACAACCTCCTATATAGCATATGGGGCTTTACCCAATGCTCTGTGGTGACCTAAATGGGAAGGAAATCCAAAACAGAGGGGACATATGTGTATATATATGATTCCCTTAGCTATACAAGTAGCAACTAATAGGTGGTGCTAGTGGTAAAGAACCTGCTTGCCAATGCAGGAGACTTAAGAGACACAGGTTCAATCCCTGGATCCAGAAGATCCCCTGGAGGAGGGTATGACAACCCACTCCAGTATTCTTTCCTTAGGAATCACATTGACAGAGCCTGACAGGCTATGCTCCATAGAGTCGCAAAGAGTTGGACACAACTAAAGCAACTTAGCACCCATGCATGCAGAAACTAATACAACACTGTAAAGCAATTATACTCCAATAAAAATTTTTTTAAGAAGAATTACATCCAACTTCTATACTTTGAAACTGTGCAAGCCAGAAGAGAATAGAGTGAAATACTGAAAGTGTTTACAGAAAAACAAACCAAAAAACCCCACAAACCTAGATTTCTGCACCAGAAAGATTTTCTTTCAAAAGTGAGTTAGGTGTAAAGATTTTCTCAGACAAAGTTAAGAGAATTTGTTGTCCACAGACCTGTTTTGAAGTAAAACTGATAAGAAAGGAGAGAAAATGGGATCATATAAACTGTTCAGCTAAAACTATAAAGGCAGAAAAGAGTGAAAGACAAAATAAATAAATAAATAAATGAAAACAAAGTATACAAGCAACAAACAGAAATTATATTAACTTTTCATATATAATAGATATCACTTAACTATATTGATAATCACTAATAGTGATCTAAATGCATTGATTAAAAGACAGTGATTATCAAAGGAGATCAGAAAACAAGAACCAACTATATGTAGCCTATAAGAAACCTATTTAAATATAAATATACATATTTATAGATTAAAAGCAGATGGATGGAGAAAGATATACTATGATCATACTAATTAAAAGAAAGCAGGGGCAGCTATATTAATTTTGGACAAAGTAGACTCCAGAGTAAGGAATGTTATCAGAAACAGAGTGTTATTATATAATGATAAAGAAACAATTTTTCCAAGAAAATATAAAGATTATTAAGTGTATGTGGGTTTCCTTGGTAGCTCAGATGGTAAAGAATCTGCCTGCAATGCAGGAAACCCAGGTTATGTGCCTAACAACAGAGTGTCAAAAACATAAGGCAAACAATGATAGAACTGCAAGTATAAATAGATAAACTCACTATTATAGCTGGTCACTCCAATTTCCCTCTCTCAGAAATGATTCACCACTAAGAAACATGGATCCAGTAGTAGAAAAATCATTAAAGATAAAGATGAATTCAGCAACAATAACTGTTGTAATGAACAACTAAAAACTACTTTATTAAACAAATGCAGAATATACATTCTTCTCAAGCTCACATGAAACATTTCACCAAGACAGACTACAACCTGGATCAAAAAAAAAAAAAAATTTACAAGAACATATGTATAATACACTGTTCTCAGACCATAATAGAATTAAAGCGGTAACTAATAATACAAAGATACCTTAAAAAATCTAAATACTCAGAGATTAAATAACATACTTTTTAAGAATACATATATCAAAAAAAGTCAAGAGAAAGTTTAAAATATTTTGAACTAAATAAAATGTAGATGAACCATCAAAATTTATATGATACAGCAAAAGCAGTTTTTATAGAAAAATAAACAGCACTGAATGTGTATCTTAGGAAGAAAATTTAAATTAAATCATCTAGAAATTCTGTCTTAAAATGTAGGAAAAAATAAAACAAAGTTAGAAGAAACTATTAATAAAAGCTGAAATTAAATTAATAAGCGTCTAGATAACTAAAATTAAATAAAGTACCAACATCACAGAAAAAAGAGGGGCATTAATACATATCCCAAGAACAGTAACAGGATAAATATATGAGAATCTCTATGACCACAAATTTAATAACCTAAGCAAAATGGACCAATTCCTTAAAGACATAACTAAACAAAACTCACACAAGAAGAAACTGGCAATATGAAAATATATATACTAAAGAATATATATTAGACATACAGAGTATATATACAATATATCTTGGAGAAGGCAACGGCACCCTACTCCAGTACTCTTGCCTGGAAAATCCCATGGGTGGAGGAGCCTGGTAGGCTGCCGTCCATGGGGTCACCAAGAGTTGGACACGACTGAGTGACTTCACTTTCACTTTCATGCATTGGAGAAGGAAATGGCAACCCACTCCAGTGTTCTTGCCTGGAGAATCCCAGGGACGGGCGAGCCTGATGAGCTGTCATCTATGGGGTCGCACAGAGTCGGACACGACTGAAGTGACTTAGCAGTAGCAGTATGCAATATATCTACTAAATAAATTGAATCTGCAATTAATAACATTCAAAAACAGAAGGAACTAGGCCCAGATGTGTTCATCAATGAATTCTGTGAACATCTAAGTTACAAAGTACTCTTATTCTCTACATTTACTTTCAAAAGCTGGAAACTGAAGGGATATTATTTTCAAGTCATTCTATTAAACCAGAATTACCCTAACATGAAAACTAGATGTTACCCTAATACTAAAAACAAAAGAAAATTAGAGGCCAATATATCTTGTGAATACACATACAAAAGTCCTCAACAAAATATTTCAAATCAAATCTAACAAGCATTAATACACACATGTATGCATGCATACACACACATATATGCACCATGCCAAGTGAGATTTATCTCAAGAAAGCAAGGTTGGGTTAATATTTTAAAATAAAATACCATAGGACTTTTCTGGTGGTCCAGTGGTTAAGACACTATACTTCCATTGCAGGGGGCACAGGTTCAATCTTTGGTCAGAGAATTAAAATCCTACATATCATATGCTACAGTTAAAAAAAGTAAGGTAAGTTGAAGTGAAATGAAATAAATAAATAAAATGAGTAAAATAAAATTGCATCAACAACAAAAAAAGATTTTAAAAAATCACATAATCATGTCAATAGATGGAGAAAAACATTTTGAATTGTACTGGAGAAGACTCTTGAGAGTCTCTTGGAATTCAAGGAAATAAAACCAGTCAATCCTAAAGGAAATCAACCCTGAATATTGACTGGAAGGTCGGATGTTGAAGCTGAAGCTCCAGTACTTTGGCCACTTTATGTGAACAGCTGATTCATTGGAAAAGACTGTGATGTTGGGAAAGATTGAGGGCAGAAGGTATAGGAGGGTGACCGCGGATGAGACAGTTGGATGGTATCACTGACTCAATGGACCTGAGTTTTTACAAATTCTGGGAGATTTCAGTGAAGGCCTGGGAATTCTGGCATGCTGCAGTTCATGGGGTCACAGAGAGTCAGACAGAACTTAGTAAGTGAACAATAACAAAACCCAACACCCATTTCTGACAGTCAACTACTAAACCAGTACTAGAACGGAACTTCTTCAATTTGACTTAAAAAAAAAGTCTACAAAAAATTAAAGTTGATATCATACTTTCTAGTGAGACATTATAGGCTTTTTCAGGGGAAAAAAAGAAGGATATTTCATCTCACTGCAGTTTTTCAACATCATACTGAAAGTCCTAGCTAATATAGCAAGACAAGAAAAGGAAAGAGAGGTACACAGATGAGGAAGAAAAACAATAAAAACTAAAACTGTCTTCATTCACATGATTATCTATTATAGAAAATCTGAAAGAATGAACAAAAAATACTTCTGAATCATTAATGCAAGTGACTATAGCAGGTTGTAGGATACAAGGTTAATATTAAAAAGGTCAACTGTTTTCCTTTATACCAACATCAATTAAGTAGAATTTGGAATTGAAAACATGGTATTGTTTATATTAGCACTCTAAAAGTGAAATACTAAAGTATAAATCTAACAAATACGTTTCAGATCTCCATGAGGAAAACTATAAAATTTTGATGAAAGATATCAAAAAACTACATAGAGAAACATCCCTTGTTTATGGATAGGAAGACTCAATACTGTCAAGATGTCAGTTCTTCCTGATTTGTTCAATAGAGTCAATGCAACCTCAATCAAAACTCCAGCCTGTTATTTTGTGGATATCAGCAAATTAATTCTAAAGTTTACATGGAGAGGCAAATGATCCAAAATTGCCAAGTTAATATTGCAGGAAAAAATGCTAACACTACCTAATTTCAAGGCTTATTATAATGCTACAGTACTGCTTTCCTTGAGTAGGTGAATGGATAAATAAACTGTGATACATCCATAAAATGGAATATTATCCAGTGCTAAAAACAAATGACCTAGTAAGCCTTGCAAAATTAAGGAGGAAAGTGCATATTACTAAAATATGCCTAGGTAAAACTAGGCTGTATGATACTAAAATGATTAATACATACAATTTCATATTTGTCTAAACACATGCAATGTACAGCACTATAGTGAACCCAATGCAAACTATGGGCTTTGTGTAATAATAACATGCTAATTTAGGTTTATCAGCTATAGCATAAAGTACCACTCTGGTGGGGGCATTTGCTAAGAAGGCTGCTGTGAGTACATAGGGGCAGAGGGTATATGGGAAATCTTTGTACCTTTTTCTCAATTTTGTTATGAACCCAAAATTGCTCTAAAAAATAAAGTCTATTAAAATGATTAATATTTGCTGCATTAAATATATGATTTCATAAGAAATATTTAAAAACATGACTAATGAATAAAGATAATTTATATTTTAATAATTAGTAAATTTGACAGTAGAGTTTCCTTTCTATTTTGAATATAATGTATTTTCAACATAAACACAGCCTTGTGAGGCTATAATTTTTATGATATTCAGTAACCTGAGAACCATAAATATTTACAAATGGCAGTACATCTTTGCATTAGAATTTCTTACTTTCAAATGTTCAGGCTAAGCATGACACTGGGATTCACCACAAAGGATTTATACATAAAGGATATTAATGTTTGTTTTCCTTTCCCGAGCAAAGAAAACTTTAAATGTTTTTAATTTGCTTTGTAAAAGCTACTGTTGATTGTGCCTTCATGCCAGGCTCCAGTGATAATGATAAATGGTGTTGATGCCTTAGGGTGATACCTAACTAAATTAGCTGATAAAGCTAAACTGCGTTCATTTTCAATTTTTAATATCTATGCAGTAGTGATAGCTTTTCAGCCACCATTCACTTGGCTTTGCTTACTTTGTGATTTAATTGTTTATAAGAAAGTAATGAAAATTTAGAAATGTATAACAAAAAGGGAGAAATGTGGTTTTACTACACATACTAAGAATAAGACATGCTAACAGGACTCCAGGGAGCCTTAGGAATGTTAAGGAAATTCCACTTAAAAGCTTCTTCTCCTTTTTAAAATTTTATTTTATGATAATTGCTAAGAGAACCAATTTTTTTTTTCAGTCAGGAGAGAAGATAAACTCATATTTAGGATAAAGTAATATGAAGCTATAAAGCTTGGAGGTAGGGAGTATGTAAAAACATATTGAAACATACTGATATGATCTCTTTATCTAATTTTTCAGACTTTCTCCTCATTCTATATATTCTTTCTTTTCAGGCTGCTGCTAGATGAACAATTAATGCTCCTTTATTATTACCATTATATTGGCACATGATGTGCTTTTGAAAAAAAAAACAATAAACAATTTTAAGGGTAGTAAAAATTAAGGGAAATAAATTATCCCTTTGAAATTTGTATTTATTTACCATATTACAAATAAGAACAGGAGATGAATCAACTGGAGGGGATAAAAGAATAACTTGCAAAATGCATCTCCCTATATAACTGTGAGGCGAGAATAAGACATGTTATATGTTCTTTAAAAACTGTTAAACTGCAAAGAATCCATACCAATAAGTCAGATATCATTATCTGTGTATTTATGAGCACATTTACAGAAGGCACAAAAGCTAAAGTCTGAAGAGGCAGAATCTGAAGAACTGGCACCAACAGACCATTACACAATATTTCAGGTCAAAGTGTTCTCTCATAAAATCTTTAAAAATACAAGAGACTATTAGAACAGGATCTCTTTTCATCTTAAGCATGAATTTGTGCTTACTGATTCTGCTACATTTAAGAGGATTTTTTTGTTTTTGTTTATTTTTATGTCCTGGAGGGCAGTTTTGCTTAGAAAAATGAGTTTAGGATATGTAATTAACTTCTAATTTACAGACATTACAAATTTTAAAGTTTAGAAGCTCAAAATTTCTTCAAGGTTACTAGGACTATAAAAGATGATGCTGTGAAAGTGCTACACTCAATATGCCAGCAAATTTGGAAAACTTAAAAGTGGCCACAAAACTGGACAAGGTCAGTTTTCATTCCAACCCCAAAGAAAGGCAATGCCAAACAATGCTCAAACTACAGCACAATTGCACTCAACTCACACACTAGCAAAGTAATGCTCAAAATTCTCCAAGTCAGGCTTCAACAGTACATGAACCATGAACTTCCAAATGTTCAAGCTTGATTTAGAAAAGGCAGAAGAACCACAGATCAAACTGCCAACATCTGTTGGATTTTCAAAAGAGCAAGAGAGTTCCAGAAAAAACCATCTACTTCTGCTTTATTGACTATGCCAAAGCCTTTGACTGTGTGGATCACAACAAACTGCTGAAAATTCTTCAAGAGAATGGGAATACCAAACCACCTTACTTGCCTCCTGAGAAATCTGTATGTAGGTCAAGAAGCAACAGTTAGAACTGGACAAGGAACAATAGACTGGTTCCAAATAGCGAAAAGAGAACGTCAAGGTTGTATATTGTCATCCTGATTATTTAACTTATATGCAGAGTATATCATTTGAAATGCCAGCTGGATGTAGCACAAGCTGGAATGAAGACTGCCGGGAGAGATATCAATAACCTCAGAGATGTAGATGACACCACCCTTATAGCAGAAGTGAAGAAGAACTAAAGAGCCTCTTGACCAAAGTGAAAGAGGAGAGTGAAAAAGTTGGCTTAAAGCTCAACATTTAGAAAACTAAGATCATTGCATCTGGTCCCATCATTTCAGTTCAGTTTAGTCACTCAGTCATGTCCAACTCTTGAATGCGACCCCATGAATCGCAGCATGCCAGGCCTCCCTATCCATTACCAACTCCTGGAGTTTACTCAAACTCATCTCCATTGATTCGGTGATGCCATCCAGCCATCTCATCCTCTGTTGTCCCTTTCTCTTCCTGCCCCCAATCCCTCACAGCATCACAGTAAGTGAACTCTTTGCATGAGGTGGCCAAAGTATTTGAGTTTCAGTTTCAGCATCAGTCCTTCCAATGAACACCCAGGACTGATCTCCTTTAGGATGGACTGGTTGGAGCTCCTTGCAGTCCAAGGGACTCTCTTTTGTCTTCTCCAACACCACAGTTCAAAAGCATCAATTCTTCGGTGCTCAGCTTTCTTCATACTCCACCTGTCACATCCATACATGACCACTGGAAAAACCACAGCCTTGACTAGATGGACTTTTGTTGGCAAACTAATGTCTCTGCTTTTCAATATGCTATCTAAGTTGGTCATAACTTTCCTTCCAAGTGACCTGCCTCTTGAGAAAGTTACATGCAGGTCAGGAAGCAACAGTTAGAACTGGACAGGGAACAACAGACAGACTGATTCCAAATAGGAAAAGTAGTATGTCAAGGCTGTATATTGTCATCCTGGTCCCATCACTCATGGCAAATAGATGGGGAAACAATGGAAATAGTGACTGACTTTATTTTTGTGGGCTCCAAAATCACTGCAGTTGTTGACTGAAGCCATGAAATTAAAAGATGCTCACTCCTTGGAAGAAAAGCTATGACCAGCCTAGATAGCATACTAAAAAGCAGAGACGTTGCTTGCCAACAAAGGTCCATCTAGTCAAAGCTATTGTTCTTCCAGTAGTCATGTATGGATGTGAGAGCTGGACTATAAAGAAAGTGAGTGCCGAAGAACTGATGCTTTTGAAATGTGGTGTTGGAGAAGACTCTTGAGAGTCTCTTGGACTCAAGGAGATCAAACCAGTCCATTCTAAAGGAAATTATCCCTGGATATTTGTTGGAAGAACTGACACTGAAGGTGAAACTGCAATACTTTGGCCACCTGATGCGAAGAACTGATCATTAGAAAAGACCCTAATGTTGGGAAAGATTGAAGGCAAGAGAAGCAGGGGATGACAGAGGATGAGATGGTTGGATGGCATCACTGACTGGATGGATATGAGTTTAAACAAGCTTTGGGAATTAGTGATGGACAGGGAGGCCTGGTGTGCTGCAGTCCATTGAGTCACAAAGAGTTGGACATGACTGAGCGACTGAACTGAACTAAGGATTATATAATTTTAAAATCACTTTTTAGGTAACTTGTAAAAAATATATAGGATCATTAAAAATTCATGTGCTTTTAACTTTTTCCAACAATATATATTAAATATTTCTTTTTAATATTTCAATTAATTCTTCTTTGTACTTAATCTCATAAATACTATAAACTAAATTCATAGATGTAATAAAATGTAAGGCTTCTCAAATGTTTCTGGACTATAAATTAGTAAATTTCTACATATAAATTAGTAAATTTCTAAAGAAAAAATAAATCTGTAGGATTACTCTAAGATGTTGCCTGTTAGTTTTTTTTTTTTTCTTATTTCTCTGAGCATCCTATATTGTTGACCTAAAGTAAATATACTCCCGATACATCTCCAGCAAAGGTGGGTTTATTCAAGATTAATACAGAACTGCAAATAGAATTCTGCAACCATGGTTAGCCACTTGCAAGTCAAGTCCCCACGAGGTAAGGAAAGAACACTCGGTTTTTAGGGAAAGGAAATCATGTTGGGAAGGCTACTATAAACAGAGTCAGCAGCTTTTCACTAGCTGAGCTTTCGCAGGAAAGAAAGGAGTCTTCCTCCTTCCTTTTGGGCTCTAGTATCATGCTATGCTGTGCTGTACTTAGTCTATCCATCCAGTCTGACCCCTTGTGACCCCATGAACTGTAGCCCGTCAGGCTCCTCTGTCCATGGGGATCCTCCAGGCAAGAATATTGGAATGGGTTGCCATGCCCTCCTCCAGGGGATCTTCCCAACTCAGGAATTGAACCCAGGTCTCTCGCACTGCAGATGGATTCTTTACCATCTGAACCACCAGGGAAGCCCCTCTAGTATCACAGCAGGGCAGAATAACTATCCTCTCTGTCTCTTTAGTCTATTTATTTGAGGTTTTTGTTTATTAATCTTTTTTGTATTTCCCCTTGGGGAACAAGATCTTTCTCTGAAAGTTTATCACCTGGAACACTAAAGAACACACTATAGAAATCAATCATAGTTATAAACTTACTTTTGGTAGGAATGGATATTAGTAATGTAGGAGAGTTAGGAACAGCATGTTGAGAAACAACCATAGTGTTTATTGCTTGGATGTCCTGGACAACATCCACCTTCAGCCTCAGCCCTTAGGTTTCCCCATCAGTAAAATGGGAGTTTTCCAGGCTAATATAATGGATAATGAGGCCTTGAATTACATAATCTTCTATTATGGGCTCTATGTCCTGAAGGACTTCTTTAGTTATAGGTTATTGAGTAATTCTATGGAGAGATTTGGGGGCAGGGGCCACTGTTTTAGAATTTTGATGATAAATGCGTTATGCATTTTGATAATATCTGTTGGAGATTTTGCCCATTAAGAAAGTGGTATGTGATACAATAAAGACAAATGATCAGTGTTTCCAAAATCCCCTCTAGTAACATCAGAGGTAAAACAAATAAAGATATCAAGGGGTTCCTTAATTCAACTGGTGAGTCATTTTGATAATCACTATCAATGTCTAGAATTATTTTACCAATTTGGGAGAAAGTTTAGCATGATACAACTCTAAGAAGCCTCCGCCTGATAAATGGGTAGGGGTGAAGAATCAAAGAGAAATGTATGGGTGTCTCTCAGAAAGCCTAAACAAAAGGGAATAGGCTCAGAGGCCTATTGAGGTTCACAAGAAATCTCCCCATCTGAATTGTTTTAGTACAAAGGCAATAATTATTCTGCAGTAGCAGGGTTAAAAACTGAGAGAGTGGTTCTAATGTCAAGAAGAACTGGAAGAGATTCATACTAACAGAAGAAATTTTCACCAACTGAGGTATGGGGAAAGTCATTCTCATTTATATGTAATTTGGAGTGAATTTTATGCAAACCAGAAGAGCCTATGGTGTGTTCTAATCAAACCTGAATAGTACATCTGCTTCAACCATTAAAGAAAATAATGCATTTAAATGTTATAATGGAGTAACTGTGGCTCAGGTTTTTAAAATGGAGCCCGGCAGCAATTGCAGATGTGGTTTCAGACACATTCTTGAATCAATGTGAACTTGAATTTTCTGACCTATACCAGATTTAAGGACACCACAAGCAATTCTCTAAATAATATCTGTAGCAACCGCCAGCTGCAACCTTATAGTCTCAAGATCTCTTAAAACTAAGAAATCATTTCAGACACCAAACAATCCCTGCTTAATAAGAAACTGTACTTATTCACTGCTCAAATTGTAATTCTTGACAACCGACTTATGTAATTTTAGTGTTTGCTTCTATAAGCCTTACTCATTTTGCAGTCCAACAGAACATAATTAAAGTGCTTTTTGAATCTTTCTCTACAGGATTCCCTGGTGGCTCAGAGGATAAAGAATCATCCTGCAATGCAGGAGACCCAGGTTCAATGCCTGAGTTGGGAAGATCCCCTGGAAAAGGGAAAAGGTATCCACTCCAGTATTCTGGCCTGGAGAATTCCATGCACTGTATAGTCCATGAGGTCACAAAAAATCAGACATGTCTGAGCGACTTTCAGTTTCACTCCGAGGCTATATTCCTCAGTTTGGCTCTGATAAAAGTCTCTTCTATTCCTACTATAGATTGTTTATTGATTGTTTCCACTGACATCCCAATCGCAAGAAATATTTATCCAACCTGATTAACAAAGGTTTGGATAAGTCTCCATAATTCCTGGGAGGCTTGCCATTAAGAACTGGGAGATCATTGGAAAGATTGCTTATAAATTTAAAGGTGACTAAAGTGCATAGATTTTTAACAATCTCTCTTCCAATGTGCTGGTTCTTTGAAATAACAGCAGAAAGTAGGAGAGTATGGATTTATTTTGGAGGTTTTATTTGCTAGAGTTGAAGATTAGACTCTTGACTGTCTTCCTTGGATGTGAATCATTTAGAGAAAGAGCGAGGTGGTTTGCAAGATGAATCAAACCTGGAGTGGAAATAATTTCCCATTCTATCCTGGTCCTTTTTACTAGAAGGAAAAGGTCTTAGTTCACCCCTTTAATAAATAGAGAGTTTAAAGCTACCAGGGTGGAATCAATACACAAAAGGCCAGCTGCTGCAACAGCTAGGTCACTTCAGTCGTGTCCGACTCTGTGCAACCCCATAGACGGCAGCCCACCAGGCTCCCCTCTCCCTGGGATTCTCCAGGTAAGAACACAGGAGTGGGTTGCCATTTCCTTCTCCAATGCATGAAAGTGAAAAGTGAAAGTGAAGTCGCTCAGTCGTGTCCAACACTTCGCGACGACTGCAGCCTACCAGGCTCCTCCTTCCATGGGATTTTCCAGGCAAGAGTACTGGAGTGGGTTGCCATTGCCTTCTCTGACAAAAGGCCAGAATTTTCTTTAAAAATAATCTGAAGTTTATTTAAATGATCACAGACAGGTTTGTCAGATTTTTGGTGCAAGCCTGAATTCTGTTCCAATCAACAGGCTTTTAAAAGGCCCTAGAAATTGCTTGATAAAGTTGCCTAGTGATTGATCGCCCAAACCAGATCATATAAGTTAATGGGCTGGTCTCCCATTTGTAACACTAGAGACCTTTTAGGACATTCTCAAGTAGAGATTTTCATCCAGTGCTGGCCCTGGTCTTCACTAAGCATATGAATGATGTATGTTATGTAAGAGAAATCAGCTGACAAGTTTTAATGACTACATTAAGTTCCTCAGCAAACTTGTAAGGATCTTCAGTTACCTTGGGAAATTTTTGTCTATGGTTCAAAGTTCAGTTTTAGATCAGGGAGTGTAAGAAATCAAAGACTTCACCTCTAGATCCTTAGAAGGCTTAATTTTAAAGGTACCAGTTCTGACAAGGTCAAACAAAAAGGAATGGAGATAGCTTCAGAGAAAAGGGGAAGCTTGTGGGAGAATTAGTATGGGGGATTTGAAAGTATGGTGAAGGCATACACAGTATAGAAAGGAAGGAAGAAAATGGAGCTGGAGGTGGAGCCTGAGACAAAGCAGTCAAGGAAGAAGAGACTGGGGTTTTGGGATTCCTTTTATCTTTCTTTAATCATTTATTTGTCTTAGTTAGTCTTAAATGTTAATTTACAGAGAGGCAAATTTAAACTCCTGGTAGTACTAGGGAACTTTAAAATAACAATCAAAATAATATCACCCAGTTTTAAAAATTTTTGAACTATTGCAGTCCAATTTAGTTTTAAGAAAATTAACTTTGTAGATTTCAAAACTTCCTTATACTATTTTATATTGATATTTTAGATTGCCTCTGGTCAGCCAGCCCATTTATTTAAAAATGTTCATGAGGAAGATCTGTGTGTTGTTTTTTTTTTAATAGCCAGAGTTCTGGGGGCTGGGGGATCAAAATATTTATGATAACTGGGACCCTATTTCTTGGAGGTTCATAGAGTAAAGAACAATTTTCAAACTGCTTGAACAGCTTACAGCACAAATGGCTCAATTCAAACAGCTCAGAAGCCAATCTCAGTCAATTCAGAGGAAACACCTTGGTCTCAAAGGTGTCAGGCCAAAGCCTTTTTCAACTAGTTTTCAGAGAATAGCCATTCCAAAGTATAGTCCAAAGGCTGAAAAACTCATCACTGTTTCAGAGAGACCACCCATGTTTCCAAAGTAACAGACCTCAGGAGAAGTAACACCTGTTCCAAAGGGAAAAGATCAAAGGCTAGCCACTTTCAAGAAACAGTCTGATCTTGAAATCAGACTTGGAATGAGTACTTGCATAAAGACCAAGTCCTTTACCAGAAAGATGAAACCTTTGAATAGGAAAACAAAACAAAACAAAACAAAAAACCTTTAAATGGAGAGCTTCAATGGAAGAGAGGATGGGAAATCATATCCAGAAGAAAAACATGCTGTCACGTAGCAACATACTAAGAACTCTGTAGTTATCCTGCCTTGGGTATTAAAATCAATGTGATCCTATGAAAATACCCTAACTCATTAATTTCGGTCCATGACATTCAGTTCAGTTCAGTTGCTCAGTCATGTCCAACTTTTTGCGACCTCATGAATTGCAGCACGCCAGGCCTCCCGGTCCATCACCAACTCCTGGAGTTCACTCAAACTCACGTCCATTGAGTCAGTGATGCCATCCGGCCATCTCATCCTCTGTTGTCCCCTTCTACTCCTGCTCCCAATCCCTCCCAGCATCAGAGTGTTTTCCAATGAGTCAACTGTTCGCATGAGGTGGCCAAAGTACTGGAGTTTTAGATTTAGCATCATTCCTTCCAAAGAAATCCCAGGGTTGATCTCCTTCAGAATGGACTGGTTGGATCTCCTTGCAGTCCAAGGGACTCTCAAGAGTCTTCTCCAACACTACAGTTCAAAAGTATCAGTTTTTCGGTGCTCAGCTTTCTTCACAATCCAAATCTCACACCCATACATGACTACTAGAAAAACCATAGCCTTGACTAGACTGACCTTTGTTGGCAAAGTAATGTCTCTGCTTTTGAATATGCTATCTAGGTTGGTCATAACTTTCCTTCCAAAGAGTAAGCCTCTTAATTTCATGGCTGCAATCACCATCTGCCGTGATTTTGGAGCCCAAAATTAAGACTTATTAATAGGTCAACATTGTTCTCTCTTCTTTTTTCTAACCCATTCAAGACAGAAATACATCTTTCAAATATTCAAATTTTCTCAAACAACATTTGTTTCTAAGTCAGGTAAATATTTCTAAAGAAGTGCTCCCTCAGGTCCTATGTTTCATGGAAATGCTTCAGTTCAGTTCAGTTCAGTTCAGTCGCTCAGTCGTGTCCAACTTCTTGTGACCGCATGAATCGCAGCACGCCAGGCCTCCCTGTCCATCACCAACTCCCAGAGTTCACTCAGACTCACGTCCATTGAGTCAGTGAGGCCATCCTGCCATCTCATCCTCTGTCGTCCCCTTCTCCTCCTGTTCCCAATCCCTCCCAGCATCAGAGTCTTTTCCAATAAGTCAACTCTTCGCATGAGGTGGCCAAAGTATTGGAGTTTCAGCTTCAACATCAGTCCTTCCAATGAACACCAGGACTGATCTCCTTCAGAATGGACTGGTTGGATCTCCTTGTAGTCCATGGGACTCTCAAGAGTCTTCTCCAACACCACAGATCAAAAGCATCAATTCTTCGGCACTCAGCTTTCTTCACAGTCTAACTCTCACATCCATATATGACCACTGAAAAAACCATGGCCTTGACTAGATGGACCTTTGTTGGCAAAGTAATGTCTCTGCTTTTTAATATGATATCTACGTTGGTCATAACTTTCCTTCCAAGGAGTAAGCATCTTTTAATTTATTGGCTGAAAGAAATATATTTCTCATTTCCCTTAGGTATATATTCAAAGTGAGTTTGGTAAAGGATATGGTAGTTCTGTTTTTAGTTTTTAAGGAAACTCCATACTGTTTTTCATAGTAGCTATATCAATTTACATCTCCACAATAGTGCATAGTTTCACCTTCGACATCCTTGCCAGCATTTGTTATCTCTTGTCTTCTTGGTAATAGACAACATCACAGTTTTGAGGTTTTGTGGTTGTGATTTACATTTCTTCAATGATTGCTAACGTTAAGCATCTTTTCAAGCACTTGTTGACCATTTATATGTCTTACTTGAAAAAATGGATATTTTTAAAACTGAGCTGTTTATATTTTTCTGTTAGTGAATTGAGTGCGGTTTTTTTTTTAATACACTTTGAATGTTAAGCTCTTATCAGATGTACAATTTGCAAATATTTTCTTCATTCTTCAATCAACTTTCATTTTGCTGCTTTCTTTCTTTTGCTATACAAACACTTTTTAGTTTGATACAAATTACAGTTTTTACTTTTTGGGTTTGCTACTTAAGCTTAAAAACACTGCAAATCATTTATCTAAAAATCTTTGCCAAGACCAATATCAATGAGCTATTTTCTTATGTTTTCTCTTAGGAGTTTCATAATTTCAGGTCTTATGTTTAAGTCTTGAATTTGACTTAATTTATGTGAGTGGTATAAGAGAGAAGTCCAACTTCATTCTTCTCCATGTGGTTATCCTGTTTTCCAAACACAACTTTTTTAAAGAGACTATCCTTTTCCATTGAGTGTTCTTAGCTTCCTTGTGAAGTTACAGTTGACCATAAATAGGAACATATATTTCTGGGCTCTCAACTCTGTTCTATTGGTCAATTTTTATAATAGGCCATTCTGTTATAATGAGTACAGTTTTGTAGTAGAGTATGAAATCATGTGTGCTGCTTTTAGCACTGTTTATTTTTTTTTCTAAGATTGCTTTTGCTATTGAGAGACTTTCATGGGTCCATACAAATTTCAGAATAATTTTTTTTCCTATTTCTTTGAAAAAAGCAGTTAGAATTTTCACAGGGATTGCACACTGTATCCATTGACAGCTTTGGGTAATATCAATATCAAACAGTTTAGCAATATTAATTATATCAATCCATAAATGTGAAATATCTTTCAATTTATTTATGCCTTCCTCAATTTCTTTCATTAAATCTTAAATTTCAATAAATAGTTATTTTACCTACTTGGTTAAATTTATTCCTAAGTGTTTTAATGTTTTTGATGCTATTGCAAATAGAATCATTTTATTTATATATTTTTCAAATAACTCATTGTTAGTATATCAAAATACAAGAGATTGTAGGCTGATTTTGTATTTGGGAACTTTATGAATATGTTGATTAATTTTAACTTTTTTTTTTAATGGAGTCTTTAAGATTTTATATATAAGACCATTCCATCTACAAACAAAGACAATTTGTTTCTTAATTTCTGACTTGGATACCTTCTATTTCTTTTTCTTACCTAATTACTCTGGCTAGGGCTTACAATACCACATAGAATAAGGAAAAGCTTTCTTTGAACACTACAATGTTATCTGTGGGTTTGTCACACGTGGCCTTTATTATGTTGAGATGTTCCTTCTGTACAAAATTTATGATCATTTTTTATCATGAAACAGTATTATATTTTGTCAAATGCTTTCTCTGCATCTACTGAGATAATCACGAATTTTTATCTGTTATTCTAGGAGTGTATTGTGTTACATTAACTAATTTTTGTGTGTTGAACAATTCTTGAATGCCAGAGTTAAACCTTGCTTGATCATAGTGTATGATCATTTTAATGTACTTTTGAATTTATTTGTTAATATTTTGTTGATAATTTTTATATCTATATTCATCTGAATTAGTCCATTTCATTTTTCATTGTGTCCTTATCCAACTCTGGTGACAAGGTAATTCTGGCCTATTAAAGTAGATTTGGAAGTGGTCCATCCTCTTCAACTCATTGGAAGAGTTTGAGAAAGACAGGCTTTTTTTTTAAAATCATTTGGTAGAATCACCAGAGAATCATCTAGCTCTGAGTTTTTCTTTGTTAGGATAATTTTGATTATTGATTAATAATTAATCTCCCTACTAGTCATTGGTCTATTAAAATTTCCCTTTCCTTTATGATTCAATCTTCATAGGTTCTATGTTTGTAGGAACTTACCATTTATTCTAGGTTATCCAAACCATTGGCATATAATTGTTCTTAGTAGACTCCTACAGTCATTTGTATTTCTGTGGTATCAGTTGTAATGTCTCCTCTTTCATTTTTTGTCTTCCCCCTCTTTTTTTTTTTTGTCAATTTTGTTTATCTTTTCAGAAATGTTGCTCTTTTCTGATATCTATTTCATTGACTTCTGCTTGATTTTGGTTATTCCTCTTTTCTAGTCATTTAGGGCTTAATTTGAATTTTTCTTTTTCTAGTTCTTTGAGGTATAAAGATACACTGTTTAGGCTACTTGAGTGTTTTTTCTTTTTTTTCTTAATGTAGGAATTTATCACTATAAAACTTGTTAGAACTGCTTTTTCAGCATCCCATAAGTGTAGGTATATTTCCATTTTAAGATTTTTTTTATTTCTCTTTTTGTTTTGTTTAACCCATTTGCTATTCAGATGTGTGTTGTTTACTTTTCATGTAATTTTAAATATTCCAGGCTTCCACTTGTTTTTCCTTCTAGTTTTACAACACTGTTGTTGGTAAAGATACTTGGTATGATTTCAGTCTTCTTAAATTTGCTTAGAGTTGTTTTGTGACTTACTGTCCTATAATTTATTCTGGAGAATATTCCAAGCACACTCAGGAAGAATGTGTATTGTGCTTCTGAATGTGTATTTTGTCAGACTGAATTTTCTGTAGGTATCTGTTAGGTCCATTTGGTCTAGAGTGTACCTTATTTCCAACATTTCCTTCTTGATTTCCTATCTACATAATCTATCATTGTTGAAAGTATAATACTGAAGTTCCCACTAGTGGTAAAGAACCTGCCTGCAATGCAAGAGACACAAGAGATGAGGGTTCTATCCCAGGGTCAGGAATATCCCCTGGAGGAGGGCATGGCAACTCACTCCAGTATTCTTGCCTACAAAATCCCATGGACAGAAGAGCCTGATGGGCTTCAGTCCATGGTGTTACAAAAATTGGACATGACTGAGCGACTAAGTACACATGCACTATTATTTTAGTGTTGTCTAGTTTTTTCTTCTTCATTGTGTTCTTTGACTCCACAATTTCTGTTTGGTTGTTTACCTATGGTTTCTATGTCTTTCTTAAACTTCTCATTCTATTCATTTATTATCTTCCTGACTTTGTTGAACTGTTTTTCTATGTTTCTTTGTGATTCATTGATTTTCCTTAAAACACCTGTTTTGAAGTCTTTATTGGGTAAACTGAAGCTCTACAAGTCTTTGGTTTAGTTACTGGAAGATTATTATAACCCTTTGATGGCATCATTTTGAATTTTCATACTCCTTAGTTTGGGATGCTGTCTTCACATCTGAAGTAGCAGTTATCTCCTCCAGTGTTTAATCTGTGTCTTCAGAAGAAAGATACCATCCACTCCCCCAAATGGAGATTTTGAAGCTATCTCAGACCTGCTATACATACACCTGCTCCACACTTCACTTCTTGTGGCAGAATTCTCAAGATTTTAAGATCTTTCTGGATCCTGCCATGCGTCATGCTGAGTGTTCTTTTGATCCTACAGAGAGTACTAAGGCTCAAGCCCATGGTGACTCCCTGGCTTACAGATTTGGGTCAGTTTTCTGCTTGTGCTTACTAGCCATATGTCAAAGTTTGCTCCCACTTCCCAGTCTACTGCACACACAAGGAGCTGGTCAGAGGATGGAGGAGTATGTGGATGAGGACATGAAGTACTGGAGATGCCTGTGGGCCACTTGGGGTGGTCTTCAGATAAAGTGTTCCTACTGGTTTCTGGCCAGACTTTTGATGGAGTTCACAACACAGTTAGTATGTTTAATACCCTCTCTGAATATTATCTGCTGCACTCCCAGCCTCTTCCTTTCCTAATCTTCACTCATAAAGCTCATTATTTAACATTCTTGATGAATCAAGAGAGAAATGAGCCCTGTTGGCAGTATATTACACAATTAGAAGGAAATGGCAACCCACTCCAGTATTCTTGACTGGAGAATCCCATGGATGGAGAAGGCTGGTGGGCTACAGTCCACGGGGTCGCAAAGAATTGGACACGACTGAGAGACCACTTCACTTCACTTTCACTACACAATTAGAGAAAGTGGGTGTTCACTCATATGCTCTTCCTTTTCTCTTTTAGAGAAATCACAGACAAGGATCTCTCATGGTCCTAAGCAATGCTGCCCTCTGCAAGGGATAATATGGGTAAAATACAGCTTTTTTTCTTTTACCCACCCCAATACTTCTAAACTCAGATTTTATTTTGGCCAAACTTCTGGTGCCTTTTTGAATATTGGATGTCCTCAAAGCCTCCCTCAACATGGGTAACTATCTAAGACGTGTTTCCCAATGACTCCTGGTTTATAATTGAAAAGGCCCCATAACTGTTTCAGAGACGACTACAGTTTCTATAGCCAGTACCCAGATCTGTCTACCTATTACTTAAATCATGGGAAGAAAAGACTCCTAGATCCTTGGTATATGGAACTGATCACATGGTTTCCTCACAGGCACTTTTGTTTATGGAAGGATACTAAATTTTTATTGTTCAGAGGATTAAAAAAAATGAAAATTGTCTTCTGCCACCATGATGCTGACACTATCATCCAAGCTTTTATTGTACTCTTGAAAAATCATGATCACTAAACCTGCCATTCCATTATAAAATGAAAAAATTATATTCCTTAAACACTTTCCCTAAACATTATAACAATAAACTCAATTAACTAGGTCTTTCTACTGCTAAATGATAGGGAAGCTTATTGCAATCTGTTGGTTCATAATTTAGAAATTAATTTTGGTTCCACACGGCTAGGAACAATTGGTTCTTATGGTGAACACAATTATTATGTTTGTTAGAAATGCAGCACAGTAGTTATCTCTGCTTCCATCAGGTCAGGGGAAATGTTCTTGTGAAGGCTGTGGTTTCCTACCTCTTGTTTTTATTTATTTATTTTAATATTTTTTTTTTTGACAATTTGTAAAATGTTCTATTGTTAACCAGGCCATCTGGTTCAAGTCCTTTCCCCGTGCTTTACATGTCCTTTTCACAGATCATTGAGGCTGAATAGACTGTTCCTAGTTTATGTGACTATTCAGATTGAATTACATAAATGGCAGCAACCACAAGAGATCATTATATTTCAACTCAGGACTACCTATGCATAAACTATCATAACATGACTTTCTAAATATTCTTAAAAGTTGAGAAACTACAATAATGAACTTTTAAAATATTTGAACTTGAGCGGTATTATTTATATGCTCAACAGAAATTATTTTAACCCTCATGCTATTTTATAACCTTTAACTTTGAATTGATGCATGGTTTTGTCTCTTTAGTCTTAGTTTTACCTTTGATTGTCCAGTTTTAAATTCATTTGCTCTGATCTTTACCAAACTCAAACATATTTTTAACATTTAATATAACATGTTTTACAGGGACTTTAAAAAATAACTACATTTTGAAGCTTCTGTTTATATTATTTTGTTAAAAGGAGTTAATCCTTAGGTAATGCCATGGAGTCTTACTATCTTGACAGTGACTATGACAAACAGACAATGCAAAATCCTTTATTCCAGCTTTATTGAGTTAAAAATGAGAAGTAAAATTTTAAGATATTTAGTGTTCAAAATGATGATTTATATACACATTATGAAAGCACTCCCACCACCAAGTTAATAAACACATTTATCATTTCACATATTTGCTTCCTTTTCTTGTGTGCGACCACTGCTGCTGCTGCTGCTAAGTTAAGTTACTTCAGTCATGTCCGACTCTGTGCGACACCATAGATGGCAGCCCACCAGGCTCCCCCGTCCCTGGGATTCTGCAGGCAAGAACACTGGAGTGGGTTGCCATTTCCTTCTCTGATGCATGGGAAGGAGAGTGAAAAAGTTGGCTTAAAGTTCAAAATTCAGAAAACTAAGTTCATGGCATCTGGTCGTTCACCCTTATGGCAAAAAAGTGAAGAAGAACTAAAGAGCCTCTTGATGAAAGTGAAAGTGGAGAGTGAAAAAGTTGGCTTAAAGTTCAAAATTCAGAAAACTAAGTTCATGGCATCCGGTCTCATCACTTCATGGCAAATAGATGGAGAAACAGTGGAAACAGTGGCTGATTTTATTTTTTTTGGGGGGGGGGCTCCCAAAACACTGCAGATGGTGCTTGCAGCCAAGAAATTAAACGACACTTACTCCTTGGAAGTAAAGTTATGACCAACCTGGAGAAAGCAATGGCACCCCACTCTAGTACTCTTGCCTGGAAAATCCCATTGACGGAGGAGCCTGGTAGGCTGCAGTCCATGGAGTTGCGAAGAGTCGGACACAACTGAGCGACTTCACTTTCACTTTTCAGTTTCATGCATTGGACAAGGAAATGGCAACCACTCCAGTGTTCTTGTCTGGAGAATCCCAGAGATGACGGAGCCTGGTGGGCTTCCATTTGTGGGGTCGCACAGAGTCGGACACAACTGAAGTGACTTAGCAGCAGCAGCAGCAGAGGCAGAAACATTACTTTGCCAACAAAAGTCTGTCTAGTCAAAGTTATGGTTTTTCCAGCAGTCAAGTACGGACGTGAGGGTTGGCCTATGAAGAAAGCTAAGCACCAAAGAACTGATGCTTTCAACTTTGGTGTTGGAGAAGACTCTTGAGAGTCCCTTGGACTGCAAGGAGATCAAACCAGTCAATCTTAAAGGAAATCAGTCCTGACTATTCATTGGAAGAACTGACTCAAGTTGAAACTCCAATTCTTTGGACACATGATGTGAAGATCTGACTCATTGGAAAAGACTCTGATGCTGGGAGGGATTGGGGGCAGGAGGAGAAGGGGATGACAGATGATGACATGGTTGGATTGCATCACTGATGTGATAGACATGAGTCTGAGTAGGCTCAGGGAGTTTGTGATGGACAGGGAAGCCTGATGTGCTGCAGTCCATGGGGTCACAAAGAGTCAGACATGACTTACCGACTGAACTGAACTGATTGCTATACTCTGTTCTATGCCTGGAAGTGATGTACCAAAGTTCCTCATGATAACACTGATGCTTGAAGACATATTTTTATTTCTGTAACTGAATGCCTTTTATGTAGAACAATAAGAGTACTGTTTTCAAAGCAAATTTGAATTAGGCTTTTCTATTATTTAGAGCTGAACATTCTGTTATCTTCCCTTAGTAAATAAAATCTTATTTAATTGTGTGTCCTGTTTTCCCTTCTCCAAAATGATACTATTTCTTAATTTTGCCCAGGTTTTTATACTGATATTTGAGTCTCTTTAATATTTTACACATTGATCTTTTCCCCAGAATATGGTTTTCTCTTTACACACTTCATGATTCCCTCTCACATTTCAGATGATGCAGTTCAGATATTTATTTAAATACTCCTATGACACTTTTCACTTCTAATTAGTTTTCTTTCCCTTCATTGTGATTCAGCTGAAAATATTCTATATTTATTTATTCATAATATATTTAAATTTGTTTCTTTGTATTTTCAGGAAGTTTACTTTAATCTGTCTGTATAATGCCAGCATTTAGCACTCCAAATAAATATTAGATTTTCAATCAATATTTGTAAAAATATTAATTACAAGGGGAGAAGCTATTTAAAATAATTAAATATCTACTAATGGGAGTATTATTTGTAACAATTACTTTAAAACTATTTCTGTTCTATCTTTAAATACTCTAAAAGAATGAATGTGGCTTTAAAAAATATTGTCTCCACAAATTCCACAAAATTTGTCTCCACAAAAATCCACAGAACTCCTAATAAGAAAATGCTTTCACAATTGCTGACTTTTTGACAGAGGACAAGAACTACTATTTGAGAACAGAGCTATAAAGGGACAAATTAATGTTCCAGTGAAAATTCCTAGGAGGCTGATACAGTCCATTAAAATGAGGGGTATTTGGTCACTTTACTGAATTAATTTAGAGTACACTTCAGGTCTTGAGAAGTTCTTTATGAAAACAAAGTTTCATGTCATACAATACTGTTTAAGAATGATTTCAAACTTTTTTTTTCTATAAAGCCAACATGTAATTTTTATTAATATCAGAGATTGTTGATGTTCATATATTCATCCCTGTTATCAAAAAATCCCAAATAGAAAGAAAGGCATCCTATAAAAAGGCAGCATGATGAGAGATTATAAAATATTTGTTGTTGTTATTTTTTTAAATTATTTTAATTGGAGGCTAATTACTTTACAATATTGTGGTGGTTTTTGCCATACATTGACATGAATCAGCCATGGGTGTACATGTGTACCCCATCCTGAAACCCCCTCCCACCTTCCTCCCCATCCCATCCCTCTGGGTTGTCCCACTGCACCGTCTTTGAGTACCCTGTTTCATGCATCAAACTTGGACTGGTCATCTATTTCACATATGGTAATATACATGCTATTCTCTCAAATCATCCCACCTTCACCTTCTCCCACAGAGTCTAAAAATCTGTTCTTTATATCTGTGTCTCTTTTGCTGTCTTGCATATAGGGTCATCATAACTATCTTTCTAAATTCCATATATATGTGTTAATATATTGTATTGGTGATTTTCTGACTTACTTCACTCTGTATAATAGGCTTCAGTTTCATCCATCTCATTAGAAATGATTCAAATGTGTTCTTTTTAAACTGTTTCATGCATCAAACTTGGACTGGTCATCTATTTCACATATGGTAATATACATGCTATTCTCTCAAATCATCCCACCTTCACCTTCTCCCACAGAGTCTAAAAATCTGTTCTTTATATCTGTGTCTCTTTTGCTGTCTTGCATATAGGGTCATCATAACTATCTTTCTAAATTCCATATATATGTGTTAATATATTGTATTGGTGATTTTCTGACTTACTTCACTCTGTATAATAGGCTTCAGTTTCATCCATCTCATTAGAAATGATTCAAATGTGTTCTTTTTAATAGCTGAGTATTATTTTGTTGTGTAAATGTACCACAACTTTCTTATCCATTCATCTTCCAATGGACATCTAGGTTGCTTCCATTTCTTAGCTATTGTAAACAGTGCTGCACTGAACATTGGGGTACACGTGTCTCTTTCAATTCTGGTTTCCTCAGTGTGTATGCCTGGCAGTGACATTGCTGAGTTGTATGGAAGTTCTATTTCCAGTTTTTTAAGGAATCTCCACACTGTTCCCCATAGTGGCTATACTAGTTTGCATTCCCACCAACAGTGTAAGAAGGTTCCCTTTTCTCCACATCCTCTCTAGTTTGTAGACTTTTTGATAGCAGCCATTCTGACTGGCGTGAGATGGTTCCCCCTTGTGGTTTTGATTTGCATTTCTTTGATAATGAGTGATGTTGAGCATTTTTTCATGTGTTTGTATGTCTTCTTTGGAGAAATGTCTGTTTAGTTCTTTGGCCCATTTTTTTGATTGGGTTTTTTTTATTTTTCTGGTATTGAGCTTTTGTATATTTTTGAGATTAATACTTTGTGTTGCTTCATTTGCTATTATTTTCTCCCACTCTGAAGGCTGTCTTTTCACCTTGCTTATAGCTTCCTACATTGTGCAAAAGCTTTTAAGTTAAACTAGGCATGATTTGTTTATTTTTGCTTTATTTCCATTACTCTGGGAGGTGAGTCATAGAGGACCTTGCTGTGATTTATGTCAGAGAGTGTTTTGCCTGTCTTTTCCTCAAAGAGTTTTATAGTTTCTGGTCTCACATTTGGATCCTTAATCCATTTTGAGTAATTTTTGTGTATTGTGTTAGAAAGTGTTCCAGTTTCATTCTTTTACAGGTGGTTGACCAGTTTTCCTAGCACCACTTGTTAAAGAGACTGTCTTTTCTCCATTGTATATTTTTACATCCTTTGTCAAAGATTAGGTGTCCATAGGTGCATGGCTTTATCTATCAGCTTTCTATTTTGTTCCATTCATCTATATTTCTGTCTTTGTGCCACGACCATACTGTCTTGATGACTGTAGCTTTGTAGTATTGTCTGAAGTCAGGCAGGTGGATTTCTCCAGTTCCATTCTTCTTTCTCAATGGTCATCCAGCCATTTCATCTCAGAGAGACACAAAAAACCACACACACAGACATTCAAACAGAAACACAGAAACAAAAAAAATAGAAACACACACACACACTGAGAGACACCCACATACAGACCCATAGAGACACACAGAGATACCCACATTGAGAAAGACACACACACTGAGAAAGACACACACACACACTGAGAGTGAGAGAATCACACACCGAGAGAGACACACTACCTGAGAGAGAGACACACATACACTGAGAGAGACCCACACACACTGAGAGAGAGACACAATCACACTGAGCAAGAGACACACACACACAGTGAGAGAGAGACACATAAACACACTGAGAGTCACACACACAGAGAAACACAGAGACACACACAGTGAGAGAGAGACAACCACAAACACTGGGAGAGACACACACACACTGACAGACACGTACAGGGAGAAACCGACAGGTAGTGAGAGAGAGAGAGAAACACACAAACTGAGTGACACACACTGAAAGAGAGACTCACAGACACACACTGAAAGAGAGACACACAGACACTGATACACAAACACATTGAGAGAGACACACACACACTGAGTTACAAATATACACACACACAGTGAAAGAAAGAAGCACACACACAGTGAGCGAGACACACACAATGATTGACACGAACACACTAAGAGAGACTTACCCAGTCTCTCTATTTATAAGACATAAATATACCCAGTGAGAAAGAGAAACACACAAACTGAGAGACACACGCACACACTGACAAGGACAGACACACTGACAGAGATACACAAACTGAGAAAGGGGAAAAACACACACAGACACACACACACACTGAGAGAGATGCACACACACACTGAGAGAGACATACACACCGAGAGAGGGAGAAACACACAGAGACAGACACCCTGAGAGAGACACACACGCACTGAGACACACACACACAGACACTGAGAGAGAGAGGCACACACACTGAGAGAGACACACATAGACACACACACTGAGAGAGAGACACACACACAGAAAGAGTCACACACACAGACACACACATACACTGAGAGAGACACACACAGACTGAGAGACACCCAAACACAGATGCACACACATTGAGAGAGACACACACACTGACATAGAGAGACATGCACACTCACTGAGGGAGACACACACACATTGACAGACACACACACACACTTAGTGAGACACATACACACTGAGATAGACCCACACACACTGAGAGACAAACACACTGAGAGAGAGACAAACACACTGAAAGAGAGACAAACACACTGAAAGACACACACACAGACACCCAGAGACAGAAACACTGAGAGGACACACACACACTCAGAGACACCTCATCCGGGAAGATGAACACACTCCTGAGAGCAAGACACGCACACAAACACATACACAATGAGAATCAGACACACTGACACTGAGAATGACACAAAGACACACACANTAAGCCAACTTTTTCACTCTCTTCTTTCACTTTCCTCAAGAGGCTTTTTAGTTCCTCTTCACTTTCTGCCATAAGGGTGGTGTCATCTGCATATCTGAGGTTATTGATATTTCTCCCAGCAATCTTGATTCCAGCTTGTGTTTCTTCCAGTCCAGCGTTTCTCATGATGTACTCTGCATAGAAGCTAAATAAGCAGGATGACAATATACAGCCTTGACGTACTCCTTTTCCTATTTGGAACCAGTCTGTTGTTCCATGTCCAGTTCTAACTGTTGCTTCCTGACCTGCATACAGATTTCTCAAGAGGCAGGTCAGGGGGTCTGGTATTCCCATCTCTTTCAGAATTTTCCACAGTTTCTTATGGTACACACAGTCAAAGGCTTTGGCATAGTCAATAAAGCAGAAATATGTTTTTCTGGAACTCTCTTGCTTTTTCCCTGATCCAGTGGATGTTGGCAATTATATCTCTGGTTCTTCTGCCATTTCTAAAACCAGCTTGAACATCAGGAAGTTCAACCTAATGTGGCCATTAGGATGGACCTAATCTAATTTGACTGGTATCCTCAGAAGAACTTTGAACACAGAAAGGAATAGAAGGAAGATGACATGAAGATTCAGGGGGAAGATAGCCATCTACACACTGTGGAAAGAGGCCTGGAGTAGGTCTTTCCCTCATGGCCCAAGGTAGGAGCCAACTGTGATGCCTCAATCTCAGACTCCAGTCTGTGATAAAGGGAAGTTATTCTGTTTACTCCACTCAGGCTGTGGTACTTTGCTATATCAGTTCTAGGAAATGAAAATATTTAAGGATGTGACCATGGAAATTATTGAGGTGGGGTAGGGGACAATCAAAAGCCAAGAACTGAAAAGCTTCTTTGAAGGGTTCCAACCATCATATGGGCTTCCCTGGTGGCTCAGTAGCAAAGGATTTACTTCCAATGCAGGAAATGTGGGTTTGATCCCTGGGTGGGGAAGATCTCCTGGAGAAGGAAATGGCAACCCACTCCAGTGTTTTTGCCTGGGCAATCCCATGGACAGAGGAGCCTGGTGGTCTATAGTCCATGGGGTTGCAAAAGGGTTGGAGACAACTTAGCAACTAAACAACAGCAACCATCACATATGTGGTTGTTGAAATCAAGATTTATGACAGGTAGGTTTGAAGAGGCTGCCAGTGAGCCAGGAGCTAAAATCAAGGGAGACAGATTTATGGGAGGGTAGGTAGATCTGGATGCCCTGAGGTATGGGAGATAGATGATGGCAGCAGGAGAATGTGGTGATTTTATCATGGAGGAGATAGAATGGTCTGGAAGAGACAATGAGGAGTGGCAGGCCCTGGGGAGGAGGGGACAGCCACCACTAGAAATGGCTTCGGAAAATGCATCTGTTTCTTTACTAATTTAACATGGATTTATTGAGCACCTGGTCCACACTCAGCACTCTTCTAACTTTAGTAGTGTATCAGTTAAAAAAATATTAAAACTCCTGCTCTTGTAAAGGAGAGATACAGTAATAAATTTACTTAATAAATAGTAAACAGAAACAACAAAAAATTATATGGCCCTTGCTGCTGCTGCTGCTAAGTCACTTCAGTAATGTCCGACTCTGTGTGACCCCATAGATGGCAGCCCACCAGGCTCCCTGTCCCTGGGATTCTCCAGGCAAGAACACTGGAGTGGGTTGCCATTTCCTTCTCCAATGCATGAAACTGAAAATTGAAAGTGAAAGTGAAAAGGGAAAGTGAAGTCGCTCAGTTGTGTCCGACTCTTTGCGACCCCATGGACTGAAGCCTACCAGGCTCCTCCATCCATGGGATTTTCCAGGCAAGAGTACTGGAGTTGGGTGCCATTGCCTTCTCCAATATGGCCCCTAGAATGTGTTAAATATCATTGGGAAACGTAGCACAGAATAAGGCAAGTTAGGAACATGAGTAGAGGGTGACATTATATATATATATATACACACACAAATATGTATAAAATATATAATATATGGACACAAGGCTCCTCAGTCCATGGAATTTTCCAGGCAAGAATACTATAGAGGGTTGCCATGCCCTCCTCCAGGGGATCTTCCCAACCTAGGGACTGAACCTGGATCTCCTGCATTGCAGGTGGATTCTTTACCATCTAGCCCACTAGGGAAGCCCCATAAATAAATATATATTATAATGTATATAATATAAATATAAATATACTTTTAAGGTTGAAATTTTAAACAATAATTAATAATGTTAAACTGCCAAGGAAGGGTGGAGAGCTTTTAGGTGTGTGATAGGCTGCTGGATGAGGCTGCTGTGAGCTTCAGGGAAGGAGCTTGCAGTGCAAGAGAGCTGAGGCTCCTGAGCAGCAAGAGGAGGGAAGGCCGTTTGGAGGAATGCTGTGGAGGAGAATCCACACAAGCCTCACTTCCAAATCCCACCTGAAGAATTTCTCCCTAAACCCACTGTTTTCTGATACAGATCTACCTCCTCTCTAATCTTCATGTTCCCATTCCCTGGCAGTTTTCTTCTGCTTGGTTCTAGGATCCTATCCTCAGACAGATTCCCTGTACTTCTATAGGTATTACCCCAGGGCCTCACATACTGACTGTATTCTTATGATGCCATAATTTACATTTTCATCTCTTTCTTAAAAGATATTAATCTTGAACTGTATTTTTTAGGCATTTCACATTAAAGGTTAATTCATCTTTTTTTTCCCCCAAACTAGCTTCCACTTCTTTCTTATCTATTTCCAAGACACCCAAGCGAAAGCTATCTTGTTGTCTTGGATTCTCTTCTTTTTTCACTGACACCCCTGGGATATGGAATATTTTCTGTCATATAAGTGAACAAAGGATGTCACAGTCATTAGTGATTGCAGCCACCACAGACAGTGAGCTGGTAAGCCCTGAGGGAACTCAGGAAGGAAGAGAATATCTGCTATCTAGCAGCCATCAGGCTGCAGCCACTCCCCACAATGAGCTGGAAGGAAACTCAGGATGTGAAAACACTGGCTCCAGACAACTGAGGTGCATATCAAAGGTATGATTTTAGTGATGCCGGACTCTTGCATCTTACCATACATAGAAAAGTGCTAGGGGAATTGTTGAAAATGAGGGGAATTGTTGAAAATGGTGGAGGAGTAAGATAGGGAGATCACTTTCATCCTCACAACAACATCAAAAATATATCTGCATGTGGAACAACTCCTACAGAATACTTTCTGAACGCTGGCAGAAGATCCCAGACTTCCAAAAAGGCAAGCCAAGCTCATCAGAATGAGGCGGACAAATAATAAAGATAAAAAATAGAGACAAAGAATTTTAGGGTGGGGACCAGTGCCCAAAGGAGGAAGTCATCAAGGAGGAAACACTTCCGTACACTTGAAAACCCCCTCATGAGTGGGGATGGAGGAGAGCTTCTGAACCTCAGAGGGGAATGCAGAAACAAGTGCTTAGAAGGCAAAACAGAAAGAATTCACCACAGAGATCATTGCTGAACAGCACTTCCCAGCCAAAAAGCAGCTTGCATGCCCTCCATAGGGGCTGGGTGTTGAGGTTCAGACTTTAGGGGTCAGATGCCTAGAAAAGTATGGGCTTGACTGCCTTGAAGATATTCTGAAGGGGCTAGTATGATCCAGCTGAGAGAGTCTAGGGAAAAGCCTAGGCCTCCCAGAGAGGTGAGAGATCATTGCAATGGGGACTTTTTGACTTCCCACACTTGCAGAACATAGGAACCCTCCTTTGTGAATGCCACAGATGGGATGAGCAACAGTTATGAACTGCCCTACCCTAGAGGTAGATATGCCTGGCCAAAGCCCCAGCCAAAGTTGTCCAATTCAGAGTCTAGTCCGGAGGCAGAACTAGACATGACCGAAGTTTACTATCCCAGAGAGGGGGAACACAAACCGACTGGCCACTGCCAAAGCCAGGGTGAGTGCCTGAGGCAAGGGACAAATGATTGTCCCTGTGGTCCTGATCCCAGAGGTAATAGCTCCCACCAAGCCATGAGCAGGCACAAGTTACGACCCATACATTCCTGGGAGCTTATGCAGTTTGGCTCTTTGAGGGACACGATGCCCAGGGCCAATCCCTCTGGGAAAGCGCACTACCCACTTCAAACTGTAGCAGTTTCTTGCAGGCCTCAGCTGCAGCAGGCACTCCCCAAACACCCCAGTTGTGGCTGCCATACCCCTCCCTCTCCCTAGCCTGACTTATTTTTTCATATTTTACAGTACTCTTTAGTTATATTGCATTCCCCTCATGTTTCTGATTTTGTATTGTTGTTAGTCTAGTTTTTAGTACTCATTTCACTTGTGGATTTGTTTGTTGGCTTGATTACTCTCTTCTTTTATGATTCCTATTTTTATCCTTTTTTTTTCTTTTCTCTTTGCAAGTGTGTGAGATACACCAAAACACTACTAGACACAGCACTGCCCTTCAGAAGGACAAGATCCAGCCCTATCCACCAGAACACAGGCACAAGTCCCCCTAACCAGGAAACCTTCACAAGGCACTGATCCAACCCCACCCATAGGGGGAAGATTCCATAAATAAGAGGAACTAAAACCTTCCTGCCTGCAGAAAAGAGACCTGAAACACAGTGGATTAAAAAAATGAAAAGACAGAGATATATATATAGCAGATGAAGGAACACGGTAAAACCCCACAAAACCAAATGAAGAGGAAATAAGAAGTCTACCTGAAAAAGAATTAAGAGTAATGATAGCAAACATGATCCAAAAGCTTAGAAATAAAATGGAGGCACAGATAAAAAGAATGAAGCCATGCATTGAGAAAATACAAGAAAAGTTTAATGAGGACCTAGAAGAAATAAAGAATAGACAGTCAACAATGACCAGCACAATAATTGAGATGAAAATACACTAGAGGGAACCAATAACAGAATAACAGATAAGTGAGCTGGAAGATAGAATGGTGTAAGTAACCATGCAAATGAAAAGAAAGTGAGAATTACTGTACTCATATTAGATAAAAATAGATTTTAAAGACTGTTCCAAGAGACAAGGAAGGACACTACATAATGATCAAAGGATCAATCCAAGAAGATAGAGAAATTATAAATATGTATGCACTCAACATAGGAGCACCTCAACACATAAGACATAAATGCTAACAACTCTTAAAGGAGAGATTGACAGTTGCACAATAATACTGGGGGATTTTAGCACCCCACTCACACCAATGGGCAGATCATCTAGACAGAAAATTAATAAGGAAACACAAGCTTTAAATGATACATTGGACAGTTGAACCTAATTAATATCTACAGGGCAGTTCTTTAAAAAACAGTAGACTTCAATTTTTTCCAAGTGCACATCAAGCAGTCTCCAGGATAGACCACATCTTGGGTCACAAGTCAAGCACCGGTAAATTAAAAAAATTGAAAACATTTCAAGCATCTTTTCTGACCACAGTGCTATAAGATTAGATGTAAACTACAGGGAAAACATACCTATTAAAAGCACAAACACGTGGAGGCTGAACAATACACTTCTGAATAACAAAGAGGTCACTGAAAAAAATAAAAAAAAGAAAAAAATGCCAGAAACAAATGACAATGAAAACATGACATCTCAAAATTTGGAAGATGCAATAAAAGCAGTGCTATGAGGGAATTATATATCAATATAAGTCTACCTCAAGAAATAAGAGAAACATCAAATATGTTTGATCAAACATCAAACACCTAGAAAAAGAACAACCCCCCCTCCAAAATTAGTAGAAGAAAAAAAATCATAAAGATCAGAGCAGAAATAAATGAAAAGGAAACAATAGCAATGATCAATAAAACTAAAAACTGGTTCTTTGACAAGATAAACAAAATTGACAAACCATTAGCCAGACACATCAAGAAAAAAGGGAGAAGACTCAAATCAATAAAATTAGAAATGAAAAAAGAGAAGTTACAACAGAACACAGAAATACAAAGGATCATAAGAGATTACTATGAGCAACTATATGACAATAAAATGGACAACCTGGAAGAAGTAGAAAAATTCTTAGAAAAATGTAACCATTCAAAACTGAATAAGAAAGAAATAAAAAATCTGAATAGACCAATCATAAGCATGGAAATCAAAACTGTAATCAAAAATCTTACAACAAACAAAAGCCCAGGGCCAGATGGCTTCACAGGTAAATTCTACCAAAAGTTTAGAGAAGAGCTAGCACCTATTCTGCTTGAACTCTTCCAGAAAATTGCAGAAGAAGGAAAACTCTTAAACTCATTCTATGAGACCACCATCATGCTGATATCAAAACCAGACAAAGATACCGTAAAAAGAAAATTATAGATCAGTATCACTGATGAACATAGTTGCAAAAATCCCAACAAAATTCTAGCAAACAGAAAACAACAGCATATTAAAAGGATCATGCAACATGATAAAGTGAAATTTATACCAGGGATGCAAGGATTGTTCAGTAATGCAAATCAATCAATGTGATAGAGCAAACTGAAAGATAAAAACCATGAGATGATCATATGATCATCTCAATAGATGCAGAGAAAGCTTTTAACAAAATTCAGCACTGATTTATGATGTTATGATGTTCAACACCTACTCCAGAAAGTAGGCATAGAAGGAACATACTTCAATATAATAAAGGCCGTATACAACAAACCTACAGCAAACATTATTCTCAGTGGTGAAAGTCTGAAAGCATTTCCTCTAAGATCAGGAACTAGACATGGCTTCCCACTCTCACCACTATTATTCAATGTAGTTTTGAAAGTACTAGCAATGACAGAGAAGAAAAAGAAATAAAAAGAATCCAGATTGGAAAAGAAGTAAAACTCTCACTCTTTGCAGATGACATATTATACATAGAAAACCCTAAAGAGGCCACCAAAAAATTACTAAAGCTAATCAATGAATATAGTAAGGTCTCAGGATATAAAATTAATACATAGAAATCCCTTGCATTTCTACACACTAACAATGAAAAATCAGAAGAGAAATTAAGCAAAAAAAGAAAAAAATCCCATTCACCATTTCAACACAAAGAATAAAATACTTAGGAATAAACCTACCTAAAAAGATGAAGACCTGTTGCAGAAAACTATAAGACACTGATGAAAGAAGTCAAACATGACACAAATAGATGGAGAGATATACTATGTTCTTGGATTGGAAGATCAATATTGCGAAAATGACTATATTACCCAAAGCAATCTGCAGATTCAATACAATCCCCATCAAACTACCAATGGTATTTTTCAAAGAATAAGAGCAAAAAACTTCACAATTTGTATGGAAACACAAAAGACCCCAAATAGCCAAAGCAATCCTGAGAAAGAAAAATGGAGCTGGAGGAATCAACCTTCCTGACCTCAGACTATGCTACAAACTACAAAGCTACAGTCATCGAGACAGTATTGTATTGGCACAAAACCATTAATATAGACCAATAGAACAAGATAGAAAGACCAGAGATAAACACACACCTTTGGGCACCTTAGGGCTTTCCAGCTGGTGCTAGTGGTAGAGAGCCCACCTGCCAATGCAGGAGATGTGGGTTTGATCCCTGGGTTGGGAAGATCCCTTTGAAGAGGGCATGGCAATCCATTTCAGTATTCTTGCCTGGAGAATCTCATGAGTATAGGAGCCTGATGGGCTACAGTCCATAGGGTTACAAAGAGTCAGACATGACTGAAGTGACTTAGCACGCACATGGGCACATAATCTTTGACAAAGGAGGCAAATATATACAGTGGAGAAGAGATAACGTCTTCAATAAGTGGTGCCGGGAAAATTGGAAAGTTATATGTAAAAGAATGAAAGTAGAACATTTCCTAACACCATACATTAAAAATAAACTCAGAATGGATTAAAAACTTAAATGTAAGGCCAGAAACTGTAAAGCTCTTAGAGGAAAACATATGCAGTACACTCTTTGACATAAATCACAACAAGATTCTTTTTAGCCCACCTCTTAGAGTAATGGAAATAAAAACAAAAATTAACAAATGAGACTTAATTAAACTTTAAATCTTCTGCATAGCAAAAGAAGCAATAAATAAGATTAAAAGGCAACCCTCAGATTGGGAGAAAATAATTGCAAATGAAACAACTGACAAAGGATTAATCTCCAAAATGTATAAGCAGCTTATATTTGTTTTTCAACATCAGGAAAACAAACAGCCAAATCAAAAAAAAAAAAAAAGGTAGAAGATCTAAAGTAAACATATAAAAAGATGCTTAACATTGCTCATTATTAGAGAAATACAAATCAAAACTACAATGAGGTATTACCTCACACAAATCAGAACGGCCATCATCAAAAAAATCTACAAACAATAAATGCTGGGGAATATGTGGAGAAGTGGGAACCTTCTCGCACAGTTGGTGGGAATATAAATTGATACAGCTCTATGGAGAATAGAAAGGACATTCCTTAAAAAAAAAATAGGACTAGAACTACCATATGATCCCACTACTGGCATATACCCTGAGAAAACCGTAATTGAAAAAGACATATGTACCCCAAGGTTCATAGCAGCATTATTTACAATAGCTAGGACATGGAAGCAACTTAGATGTCCACCAATAGATGAATGGATAAAGAAGATGTGGTACATATATACAATGGAATATTGTGTGTGTGCTAAGTTGCTTCAGTTGTGTTTGACTCTGCCATCCTTATGGATTGTAGCCTGCTATGTGCCTCTGTCCATGGATTCTCCAGGTAAGAATAATGGAGTGGGTTGCTATGCCCTCCTCTACAGGATCTTCCCAACTCAGGGTTTGAACCCACTCATGTCTCCTTCATTGGCAGGCAGGTTCTTTACTGCTTGTGCCACCTGGGAAACCCACAATGGAATATTATTCTGCCATAAAAAAGAACAAATCTGAGTCAGTTCTATTGAGGTGGATGAACCTAGAGCCTATACAGGCTGAAGTAACCTATACAGAGTGAAGTAAGTCAGAAAAACAAATAGTGTATATTAATGCATATATATGGAATCTAGAAAAATGTTGTTGATGAACCTATTTGCAGCGAAGGAATGGAGACTCAGATGTATAGAATTGACTTGTGGATGCAATGGGGAAGGAGAGAGTGGGATGAATGGAGAAAGTAGCATCGACATATATACACTACCATATGTAAAATAGATAGCTTGTGAGAAGTTGCTGTATAACACAGAGAGCCCAGCCTAACACTCTGTGATGCTAGAGGGGTGGGAGTGGGGAAGGGAAGGGAGACTCAAAAGGGAGGTGATATATGTTTAATTATGGCTGATTTGCATTGTGGTACATCAGAAACCAACACAACATTGTAAAGCAATTTTCCCCAATTAAAAATAAATTAAAAAAATAAGTGAAAGTCGCTCAGTCATGTCCACTTCTTTGCGACCTATCGACTATACAGTCAGTAGAATTCTTCAGGCCAGATACTGGAGTGGGTAGCCTTTCCCTTCTCCAGGGGATCTTCCCAACCCAGAGATTGAACCCAGGTCTCCTGAGTTGCAGGTGGATTCTTTACCAGCTGAGCCACAAGGGAAGCCTAAAATTAAGAATGAAAAAAAAAAAGGAAAGAAAAAGAAAAATGCTAAATCCCTTAAGTTGGGATATCTGTTTTTTTTAATTTACAATAATTTTTTGATATTCAGACTACCTGCCTTTTGTTGCAAAACTTATATATAACCTGGCTCCTCCCCTCCCCTCCTCAGAGCAGTTCTCTCAGGGTTGCTTGAGGTGCTGTCTCCTGGACTTGAAGTCTCGAACATTCCCACTGAATAAAATGTAACCTTCAACTTTAAGGTTGTGAATATTTTTAAGTTCACACCTCTTTGTCTTCAAACAACGATTTATTAGCTTTAGAAACAGCGCTGTCATCATTCTCCTCTTCTGTCTCTCGCCATGCTTACTGACAGTCTTCAGTCAAAGCTCTAATCAGCTTTTGTATGCACCTCCTACAGGTAAAGGTAAAGTTTCAAAGGCAAGTGGTCTATTCAAATATATTACTATACTTACTTTCTTCCACCATGAACTGGCCACCTGAGAGCAGAACCATAGTTTATTAAACACTAAATAATTCAACACAATATAATTAAATATTTTTAATATAGTAATAATAAAAATGTATTCCTCTTACTGGCAAATCCTTGGTTTAATAAACATAAAGACAAAGGAGAGCACAATTTTGAGAGCTTGTATCTAGCATTTAATATTTTGTTTATATGAATGCACTTCTTTAGAAATTTATCTTTCCTTGAAGTTCAGCCCCAGGTTTAGAGTTAAGGGAAGTAAACTGAGATAGGTATTATGACTGGAAACTAAGTGACTTGCAATTATACTTTTAGAAATGCTCTCTGTTCTAAACTAATTTTTAATATGATGCTTTATGAAGATTAAAATAACAGTGATACTCAGGTAGATATGCCCCAAAGCAGAGCTGTGTAAACATTTCCCTATGTTGGCTCTGAGAGCATTGACTTTATTCTAAACATTCAAGTTTGGCATCACTGAGGATAGCTGGAAAGGCTAGAAGTTCTCAGAATGTGGCTTCAGATTTCACTTCTCATTTACCTCAGAATGAAATCAAATACTGCAGAACATGCTCTCACAAATAGACCTTTTAACATTTTGAATTAAAAGCATACAACCTGAGGCTAGAAACTGGTTTTGAAATACTTGTCTCAGAAAAATAATTTGCTTATTTTCAGTTAAAATCTAGAAACAGTTTAAAGTGGAAAAAGTTTAAACTCCATTACAAGAATCAGAGTTTTCTATGTAATTAATTGTTAATCTTTACTGTTACATTAATGAAATCATTTCCCTAAAGTATGAGGAAGTATAAAGACTTCTATCCAATGGATGCCAAGAATAGACCTGTATAGGTCCAAAATAAAAAATAAATACAATTATCATTTAATGCATCAGTCCCTTTCAAACTTGTCATTTTCATTTGCAGTATCACAGATAGAATACTCATAGTTTTTTTTAAATCTACCGATATAGCGATCACAGTGTAATCAGCCTAGTAATTCAGAAATTGCTATCAATGTTACAATAGTTTTTTCAACATTTAATCATGCTTTTGAACTTTACACAGATGACTTCAAATTGTTTTAACAATGAAAACCTTTTTTTTTTTTGTTTGTTTGTTTGTTTAAAAGAAAAATTCAGGAGGCAAACAGTGTAGACATACAATACAAATGACCTTTTGGAAAGTTTTAGCTCAAATAGAGGAAACAGTAAAATGAATGGAGGTTAGTGGACAAAGTGGGATCAAAATAAGATTTTACTTTTTTTTTTTTGAAGATGAGAAGTAACACACGCTTGTATGCTGTTGGAAATACTTAAATAGAGGGAGAAAATTTGGGGAAACAGAAAATAGCAGGAAGATTGCTGGTGAATAAACCTAGTACACACATGGAGGAATGAAATTTAGATAAAAACACTGGTAGTTCAGTGAAGGCAAAGCTTATGGGAAATGCTGGTCAGTGGAAGATATGAAAAGGGAATCTGGAGATTCTTTTCTGATGACTTCGGTTTTGTCATTAACAGAGAATGAAGGTTCCCGACTGGGAGTGATGAAGAACGGAAGTTTGAAGAAAGGAAGTAGGGAGGGTCCTCAAGGGAGCAGCAGAGGGAATACCTCCGGCTTACTCTCCCATGGGGTCCACGGGCACATGATTTCCTATTTTCCATCAACCACATTCAAATGCTTTGCTGTAGGTGTGTAATGGGTGGAGAGCTGGATTAACTGCTGTTGTGATTTGCAAAGTGAGAGGGAGAGCTGAGGATGATTTCATGGGAGTGATTAATGACAGTGGAATTTAAGCTGAATAAGGAGTTTTAAAAAGGAAATGAAGAAGATGAAAGTTAGTGGAAAAAGGTAGGATCATGGGATTAGACATTACAGCAGGTTTTAAAATCAGAAAACTACTGAGAACGTGCGGGAAGAAAAGGAAAGGAGATGGTGGTAAAAAGAGTTGAGTGAAGGGAACTGAGATCACAGGAGGGCTGTGTTTATTAGTGTTGACAAGGCCAGGGTGGTTGAAACATGTGGAAGAGGAGAGCTTCAGAGGAGAGAAGTTTAGGAATTGAGAGCCCAGGGACTTGGAAGAATCTATGTGTAAGTTGATAGGCAAGAACTCAGACAAGATACAGAGTCAAGAGCAAATATTTGAGATACATGGGCTTGAGAAACTATTTCTACAGATGACAGCCTCAGTGAGGAATGAGATTAAAAAGTGCAGGGTTGTCCACATGAGGGAGGAGGTTTGATCTGAAAGCCACATCAGGAGCAAGTAGAACACCTGTCCCAGCTCCAAGAGGATGATGGTTAGAGGGCTGCAATGGGTAAACAAAACACAAGCCGTCATGCTTGGAGAGGGCTATAAGGACGTGGTTTCTCAAGAGATAACACTGAAGAGCAAAAATAAAGTTATGATCTTTAATGAAACTGTTAACTCATTAATTTTGACAAGGTTCATAGCATGTAGCACAGTCATTGTGCTTAGTAGGAAGTCTTTGTTGAATCTTTTATCTTTGTTTTTAATTTTTGTCAGTTTGATCACTATGCATCTTGTGTCTTGGTGTGTTCCTCCTAGGGTTTATCCTCCTGGGGACCCTCTGTGCTTCCTGGACTTAGTTGGCTATTTTTTTCCCCCATGTTAGGAAAGTTTTCAGCTATTATCTCTTCAAATATTTTCTCAGGTCCTTTTTCTTGCTCTTCTTCTTCTGGGACACCTATAATGTGAATGTTGGTGCATTTAATGTTTTCCCAGAAGTCTCTTAGCTGTCTTCATTTCCTTTCATTCTTTTTTCTATATTCTGTTTTGAGGCAATGATTTCTACCATTCTATGTTCCAGGTTATTTACCTGTTCTTCCACCTCAGTTATTCTGCTGTTGATTCCTTCTAGTGTATTATTCATCTCTGTTTATTTGTTCTTTAGTTCTTGTAGGTCTTTGGTAAAAATTTTTTGCCTTTCTCCATTGTTTTCCTGAGATCCTGAATCATCTTCACTGCTATTATTCTGAATTCTTTTTCTGGAAGATTGCCTATCTCCACTTCATTTAGTTGTTTCTCTGTGATTTTAGGAACCTGGAATGTTAGGTCCATGAATCAAGGCAAATTGAAAGTGGTGAAACAGGAGATGGCAAGAGTGACATTTCAAGAATGTTGACATTTTGGGAATCAGTGAACTAAAATGGACTGGAATCAGTGAATTTAACTCAGATGACCATTATATCTACTACTGTGGGCAAGAATTCCTTAGAAGAAATGGAGTAGGCATCATAGTCAGCAACAGAGTCTGAAATACAGTACTTGGATGCAATCTCAAAAACCACAGAATGATCTCTGTTTGTTTCCAAGGCAAACCTTTCAATATCACTGTAATCCAAGACTTCACCCCGACCAGTAACACTAAAAAAGCTGCAGCTGAATGGTTAAATGAAGATCTACAAGACCTTTTAGAACTAACACCCCAAAAAGATATCCTTTTCATTATAGGGGACTGGAATGCAAAGTAGGAAGTCAAGAAACACTTGGCGTAACAGGCAAATTTGGCCTTGAAGTACAGAATGAAGCAGGGTAAAGGCTGATAAGAGTTTTGCCAAGAGAATGCACTGGTCATAGCAGACACCCTCATCCAACAATACAAGAAAAGATTCTACACATGGACATCACCAGATGGTCAACACTGAAAACAGACTGATTATATTCTTTGCAGCCAAAGATGGAGAAGCTCTATACAGTCAGCAAAAACAAGACCAGGAGCTGACTGTGGCTCAGATCATGAACTGCTTATTGCCAAATTCAGACTTAAATTGAAGAAAAAAGGGAAAACCACTAGACCTAAATCGAATCCCTTATGATTACACAGTGGAAGTGAGAAATAGATTTAAGGGACTAGATCTGATAGACAGAGTGCCTGATGAACTATGGATGGAGGTTCATGCCATTGTACAGGAGACAGGAATCAAGGCCATCCCCATGGAAAAGAAATGCAAAAAAGCAAAATGGCTGTCCAAGGAGGCCTTACAAATAGCTGTGGAAAGAAGAGAAGCCAAAATCAAAGGAGAAAAGCAAAGATATAGGCATCTGAATGCAGAGTTCCAAAGAATAGCAAGGAGAGATTAAAAAGCCTTCCTCAGCAATCAGTGAAAAGAAACAGAGGAAAACAACAGAATGGGAGACTAGAGATCTCTTCAAGAAAATGAGAGATACCAAGGGAACATTTCATGCAAAGATGGGCTCAATAAAGGACAGAAATGTTCTGTTTGACCCAACAGAAGCAGAAGATAATAAAGAGAGGTGGCAAGAATACACAGAAGAACTGTACAAAAAAGATCTTTACAACCCAAATAATCACAATGGTGTGATCACTCACCAAGAGCCAGACATCCTGGAATGTGAAGTCAAGTAGGCCTTAGAAAGCATCACCACGAACAAAGCTAGTGGAGGTGATGGAATTCCAGTTGAGCTATTTCAAATCCTGAAAGATGATGCTGTGAAAGTGCTGCACTCAATATGCCAGCAAATTTGGAAACTCAGCAGTGGCCACAGGACTGGAAAAAGTCAGTTTTCATTCCAATCCCAAAGAAAGACAATGCCAAGGAATGCTCAAAATACAATTGCACTCATCTCAAACGCTAGTCAAGTAATGCTCAAAACTCTCCAAGCCAGGCTTCAGCAATATGTGAACCGTGAACTTCCAGAGGTTCAAGTTGGTTTTAGAAAAGGCAGAAGAACCAGAGATCAAATTGCCAACATTCGCTGGATCATTGAAAAAGCAAGAGAGTTCCAGAAAAGCCTCTATTTCTGCTTTATTGACTATGCCAAAGTCTTTGACTGTGTGGATCACAATAAACTGTGGAATATTCTGAAAGAGATGAGAATACCAGAGCACCTGTCCTGCCTCTTGAGAAACCTATATGTAGGTCAGGAAGCAACAGTTAGAACTGGACATGGAACAACAGACTGGTTCCAAATAGGAAAAGGAGTACATCAAGACTGTATATTGTCACCTTACTTATTTAGCTTCTATGCAGAGTACATCATGAGAAACGCTGGACTGGAAGAAACACAAGCTGGAATCAAGATTGCTGGGAGAAATATCAATCACCTCAGATATGCAGATGACACCACTCTTATGGCAGAAAGTGAAGAGAAGCTAAAAAGCCTCTTGATGAAAGTGAGAGAGGAGAGTGAAAAAGTTGGCGTAAAGCTTAACATTCAGAAAACGAAGATCATGTCATCTAGTCCCATCACTTCATGGGAAATAGATGGGGAAACAGTGGAAACAGTGTCAGACTTTATTTTTTTGGGCTCCAAAATCACTGCAGATGGTGACCGCAGCCATGAAATTAAAAGACGCTTACTCCTTAGAAGAAAAGTTATGCCCAACCTAGATAGCATATTCAAAAGCAGAGACATTACTTTGCCAACTAAGGTCCGTCTAGTCAAGGCTATGGTTTTTCCTGTGGTCATGTATGGATGTGATAGTTGGACTGTGAAGAAGGCTGAGTGCCGAAGAATTGATGCTTTTGAACTGTGTTGTTGGAGAAGACTCTTGAGAGTCCCTTGGACTGCAAGGAGATCCAACCAGTCCATTCTGAAGGAGATCAGCCCTGGGATTTCTTTGGAAGGAATGATGCTAAAGCTGAAGTTCCAGTACTTTGGCCACCTCATGCGAAGAGTTGATTCATTGGAAAAGACTCTGATGCTGGGAGGGATTGGGGGCAGGAGGAGAAGGGGACAACTGAGGATGAGATGGCTGGATGGCATTACAGACTCAATGGACGTGAGTCTGGGTGACCTCCAGGAGATGGTGATGGACAGGGAGGCCTGGCGTGCTGTGATTCATGGGGTCGCAAAGAGTCGGACACGACTGAGTGACTGAACTGAAGTGAATCATGTTTGAACATCATTAACGATACATAAAACTATTAAAGAAACATTTACTAGTTAAAGAAACATTTGCTATTAAAGAAATATTTACTAGTACCATGCTAGTCATGAAAGACATACAAATTAAAGCATGAATGTGGGAGCATTTTCACCAATTAAATTAGCCAGGCATATAGAATAAAAAAATAACCAATGCTAATCATTAGTGATAGCTATATTTTCTTTAATGGTAAGTAGTTGCTATAGCACTGCTTAGAAATCAACATAATATTAATAACAATAAAAAGAGATACTTGACATAGCAATATCATTTCTAGAAATCTATCCTAGGAAAATAATCACAAATAAGGAAAGTTAGATCCACAAAATGCTCATTTGCATCCTTGACCTACTGTAAAGTGTACATGTGAGCATGCACTTATGTTTATGTGTATGCTGATGTCTGCCTGTGTGCACAAAAAAGACTGTGTAAGAGAAAAAGAAGAGGGATAAATGAAAGGTATTCAAAAGATAAATTTGCTCTTTACCATCAATGGGCTAAATTAGGTAAAATATGTATTCTATGAAAAAATCTATATAATTTGTTATATTTAAGTGCAAATAAAGAACTATAATTTAAGTGTTTTGCCAGAATACAAAATAATATATTAAAATTGGAAATCCCAAATGTCAGATTCCTTACTTGGATCATTATGTAAATTATGATAAAGCACAGAATAGAAATGTAACTTTTAAGTATTATAAGTAACATATTTGTGAATGAAATATTAAAAAATTGACAAGATAAAAGGCTTATATGGATAGCATAGTGAATTTTTATTTTGTAGAATCAGAACCAATGGAATCAAAGGGATTAATAAGTTTTTAATTTTTTATTTATTTTAGAAATTAATTAAACATATGTGGTTTTTTTTTTTTTTTTCCTGTGCTGGGTCTTCGTTGCTGCCTGTGGGCTTTCTCAGCACAGTCTGCTGTCAGCTTGTGGTGCATGGACTTCCCACTGCGGTGGCTTCTCTTATTGCAGAGCATAAGCTTCCATAGTTGTGGCATGCGGGCTCCATGGTGGTGGCATGGGCCTAGTTGCCCTGCAGTATGTGGGATCTTTCCAGACCAGGGATGTAACAGGTGTCCCCTGCGTTGCAAGGTGGATTCTCAATCACTGGACCACCAGTTGAGAGGCAGTAATCAATTTTTCAAATGGCATAAGAAGGCAGAGGCTGTCAGTGTTTGTATAATAAGGACTAAAAAAATGTGACCAAATCCAGATTTGGTAAAACAGATTAGAATGAAAGATATATAAAGCCCCATTGGTTGGAGTGTGGTGAAATTAGGACTCCTCTGCTGGTAACAGTAACTTTGGGAGCAATTTGCCAAAACTATATTAAAAATCTACATACCTTCAATATAACAAGTTCAGTTTTACAAGTTCATGTTATATGCCAACCAATGTATAGAATTTATGTATAAGGATATTTTTGTTTTTGGTGCATTGTGAATAGTATAATTTGAAAATCTGGTGCATCTATTACCTTAATAATTATTTTACATTATTTTAAAAATTCATAGAACCATAGAAAATAGTCTATCCATGTGTATGTTGGTGGGTTTTATTTTTTCATTTTATAGCTTTATTGATAAACAGTTCATGTACCATGCATGTCTGCTCAGTCCATAAATCCACTTATTTAAAGTTTACAGTTCTATGAGTTTTGGTATATTTACACAGTTGTTCATCCATCACCATGGTCAAATTTTAGAACATTTCCAGCACTCACCTAAAACATCCAGCACATATTAACTGTCTTTCCCCAGGCCCCAAACATTCCTCCCCCAGGCCAGAGCCCAAGCAATCACCAAATTCTATCTATCTCTGTGGATTCACCTATTCTGATTATTTCATATAGTTGAAATCATAGACTACATGGCCCTTTATCACTGGCTTCTTTCATTTATCATAATATTTCCAAGATTCATTCATGCTCTATCATGTATCATGACTTAATTCTTTTTTATTGATACAAAAGCAAAATGGCTGTCTGGGGAGGCCTTACAAATAGCTGTGAAAAGAAGACAAGCAAAAAGCAAAGGAGAAAAGGAAAGATATAAGCATTTGAATGCAGAGTTCCAAAGAATAGCAAGAAGAGATAAGAAAACCATCTTCAGTGATCAATGCAAAGAAATAGAGGGAAAGAACAGAATGAGAAAGACTAGAGATCTCTTCAAGAAAATTAGAGATACCATGGTAACATTTCATGCAAAGATGGGCTCAATAAAGGACAGAAATGGTATGGACCTAATAGAAGCAGAAGATATTAAGAAGAGGTGGCAAGAATACACAGAACTGTACAAAAAAGATCTTCACGACCTGGATAATCATGATGGTGTGATCACTAATCTAGAGCCAGACATCCTGGAATGTGAAGNGACAGAGGATGAGATGGCTGGATGGCATCACTGACTGGATCGCTGTGAGTCTGAGTGAACTCCGGGAGTTGGTGATGGACAGGGAGGCCTGGTGTGCTGCGATTCATGGGGTTGCAAAGAGTCAGACACGACTGAGTGACTGAACTGAACTATTCATTATATGGGCTTCCCTGGTGGCTCAGACAGTAAAGAATCCACCTGCAATGCAGGAGACATGGGTTGAATCCCTGGATTGGGAAGATCCCCTGGAGGAGGGCATGGTAACCCATTCCAGTATTCTTGCCTGGAGAATCCCCATGGACAGTGGAGCCTGGAGGGCTATAGTCCATGCTCACAAAGAGCTGGACACGACTAAGTGAGTAAGCACAGCACAACACATTCATTATACAGAATACTGTATTCTGTTTATTAGTTTTGCTGAATTTTAGCATGTGGTGATAGTCACTCAGTCATGGCCGACTCTTTGCAACCCCATGGACTGTAGCCTACCAGGCTCCTCTGTTCGTGGTATTCTCCAGGCAAGAATACTGGAGTGGGTTGCCATTTCCTTCTCTGTTTAGCATGTAACAGCATACATAATAGGTTGTTTTTCTGCTAATTTAAACAAGATCATTTTTATCTATCCTACTTACATATGAAAAGAGCATATTTTAGAAAAATGCTTTAAAATAAACAGTTCCCAGAATTTTCTAAAGCTGTGAGCTTTTATGAAATCAATAAGAATAATTCATGATGATTGAGAAGAAGAAAAAACTAAGGGATATGTTGGTAAGAAAAAGAAACAAAGAAATTATTTGCTCTTATATTCTGTGAAATTTTCTTTTAAATTAATTCTGGGGTTTATTGTGTTAGAAGTTTACATTTTAATGAAACTATGGAGCTTTCCTGTCTCCATTATTTCTTTAAGATAACAAAGGAAAAATTGAACATAAATGACATTTTCCTAATAATCCCTAAATGTCTTGGGACACATTTTAATTTCCTTCACTGTGGCTAAAAGTTAATTTCTAGTCTCCTCCCTGGCTTACTTTTTAGAAGAGAGTTTTATGAACAGTGTAAAATTCAAATTATAGTGGAGCTTATGTGCAAAATGTAAGGAACATTCATTTCAAAAGGAATCATGTACTTGGATATATTCCTCTTTCTAGTCTCATTTAATTAATCTAGTGAATAAATCTAGAGTATACCATATTATCAACAACTAATTTTCAATTGGAAACAATGTACTGCATTGTACTTATATTTAGGTAGTAGTATCTGAAGTTCTGCACCCAGTGGGGAGAGTTTTTCCCACATCACCAAGCAATCCTCTGACACCAGTGCCATAGGACTCTCCCAATCCTTCTTCAGATGCCAATCACAAGCCCAGGTTGTCACTTGTGCTTTTGACCAGCTGGCTATAGATTGGAGATTGATTTACTAAAGCAGCCCACAGAACTCAGAGAAACATTTTACTTTCAAAATGACTGATTTCCTATTTAAAAAAAAAAAGACTCAGGAAGAGCCGGGTGGAAGAGATGCACAGGACAGGTATGGGGAAAAGGTGTGTAGTGTCTTGCCCCTACTCCTAGCACACTACCCTTCCCAAATCAGCATGTGCTCACCTGCCTCACACTTTTTAGGTTTTAATGAAGACTTTATTACAAAGGGAAATTGATTAAGTTATTGTCCATTGGCAATTAATTCAATCTGTAGCTCCTCTCCCACCCTTGAAGTCAGGGGATGGGACTGAAAGTTTCAATTCTCTGATCATATGGTTGGTGTTCTTGGTAACCAGCCCCCATCCATAGGTGAGGTCCAAACCACCACATTAACATAGCAAGACACTTTTGTCAATTTCACCACTTATTAAAAATTCCAATGGTTTTAGGCATTCGGTTTCAGAATCAAAAAGACAATATATTTCTTACTATAAATGACATTATTGCAGTACTTCATTTTAAAAGTCTCTCATAATAGTTCTACTAGGTTTACTTTTCAATGAGAATATATCAGAGCAATACCAAGAAATGTAAAAATCATTCTATAAATTAATTCATAATTAGTGTATTAATCTATCATAGGTTAATAAATAAGATAAAAGGGAAACAAATAATTATGAAAGATAAAGGAAACAATGCAGATGAATAATTTATAGTGTAAAGTGTCCAGAACTGCAGAAGACTTACTTTTAAAAAATTCTAAAACATCATCATCAACAACAACAAAACTATCAGGTCATGGATCATGTTTATAGACTTGCTCAGTATTTGCCAGTTCTCAAATGCTGTGTCTAATGTGGTAGAATTTATATTATTCTTCCTTTATGACACACACTACATCATATGCATTGGAAAATCTCTTCATATGGCTTCCTCTTCCTATTATATATGTCTATGACCAACCTAGACAGAATATTAAAAAGCAGAGATGTTACTTTGTCAACAAAGGTCCATTAGTCAAGACTATGTTTTTTCCAGTGGTCATGTATGGATGTGAGAGTTGGACTAGAAAGAAAGCTGAGTGTTGAAGAATTGATGGTTTTATACATGTATTCCCCCTCCTGAACCCCCTCCCTCCTCCCTCCCTGTACCAAGTAATTAACCTCCACTTAAAATAAATAAATTAAAAAACAAAACAAAACCATAAAAGAATTGATGGTTTTGAACTGTGGTGCTGGAGAAGACTCTTGAGAGTCCCTTGGGCTGCAAGGAGATCCAATCAGTCCATCCTAAAGGAGATCAGTCCTGGGTGTTCATTAGTAGGACTGAGTTTGAAGCTGAAACTCCAATCCTTTGGCCACCTGATGCGAAAAGCTGACTCATTTGAAAAGACCCTGATGCTGGGAAAGACTGAGGGCAGGAGGAGAAGGGGACGACAGAGAATGAGATGGTTGGATGGCATCACCAACTCAATGGACGTGGGTTTGGGTGAACTCCGGAATTTGGTGATGGACAGGGAGGCCTGGCATGCTGCGGCTCATGGGGTTGCAAAGAGTCGGACACGACTGAGTGACTGAACTGATGGGTGAAGATTCATCTTTAGAGCCCTAGCCATCAACATACCACCCATGTTTTAGGCAGTCAATAGGGATTACAGAATAGAATGTTATGTGGGAAGAACTCTGAATAAGTCCTCAAGAGATCCAAGTTTCAGTGTGAAATTTTGAATTTGTGTCTGTGATTCTTCACATCATTTATTTCATTCCATATCTGAAAAATAGAAGAGTGCACCAAAGAATTTAAAGATACCTTCAGGTTCTAACTTTGAAGCCCTTTTTCTACACTATTTACATTCTTTTGGAAGCCTTTCTGGACAGACTGCTTCTCGTGCTAGCTTTACTATTGCTTTGCGTACACATATCTTTAATCAAAGAGATGGATTCTGTGTATATATTTTTTATCACTTGTAATTGTCTGTGTTTAGTCTCTCATGTGGGGAGCTGTTACCAAAATTATAAGCTTTCATTCTCAGCCTATATTTGTGCAACCTGTAAGTATGAGTAAATGTCAGTTGCCCTGAAAATCTAGTTTGTTAGTTACCTGTTTTTTTTTTCAACTAAGGGAAGATTTTTCTAACTTGTTCCCAGGAGAATTTAGTATTTCAGATGGCAACTTTCTGAGAGCAGCTCCTCTTCTTTATCATAGACTTCACTTTGGAAAAACCATTTTCAGAACCTGTTCTAATACTCAAATTGATAGGGAGAAGCATGATGTTCCCTGATCTAGTGTTTCTATCTGGCATTGTGACAATCCGTGTAGTGGACCTCCATAACCAGAGGATGCTAAGAGCTGGAAACTGCCACCGGGGTGGTTTTTTTTTTTTTCCACTGATAAAAAAATAAACAATGTTCTCCTAGTGAAAGCAAAAATTTTTTGCACATACAATATTCCCTAATTTTCATTCCACTTTCGGTTATAAAGTGTGTCAAACCATTAGCTTACAGCTTAAAAATATAATCACCTAGAATTATACAAAGGATTATATATATATATACACACATACATACACACATATATGTGTATACACACAACACACACACACACACACACAAACACACACATGCCTATTTTTTCATCTTCTCCAAGACTTTTGAATGTACTGGAGAGAAAAAATTTCCTCTACTCTTCTAGGTCCTTCTGGATGATTATTAAATTGACATGAAACAGATTAATGGGAGAAAATAGAATTTTAATTTCATAAGTACAAGAGTTTACAGAAATATGAGGCTCAAAGGAGTGATCAAAGCACACAGCTTTTAGACCTTTTACATAAAGAAACAATAAATTTGGGAAGACAGACAAACTTAAGCTTGGGTATTAACAAGAGAAGAACTAAGCAGAGTTGGTTTATGTAGCCTTCTTGGCCCTGAATTCCTGATCTCCAGCAATAAGGCTGCCTGTTTACCTCCTGGTGGGAGGAGATCTTTCACTGGAAGATGTATTTCACGCTTCCAGGGGGAACAGACAAGATGGTCAGAATATCCTTCTTGCTTTTGCTGAGTAATTTTATTCAAAATAATGAATCTGCCAAGAGGCACGTTTTGAGCTGGGCTTTTCATTTTCTTTTTTAAAATTTATTATTATTTTTCTTCTTTTTTTTTTCTTTTTCTTTCTTTTTTGCTCAAACCTTTGTGTCAAGGGCTGACTTTCAATAGATCACAGCGAGGGAGCTGCTCTGCTACGTACGAAACCCCGACCCAGAAGCAGGTCGTCTACAAATGGTTTAGCACCAGAGTCCCCATGAAAAAAAAATTATTTTTAATTGGAGGATGATTGCTTTACAATGTAGTGTTGGTTTCTGCCATACATCAACATGAATCAGCCATAGGTGTATATATGTGCCCTCTCCCTCTTAAACCACCCTCCTACCCCATCCGATCCCTCTAGGTTGTCACAGAGTGCTGGGTTGAGCTCCCTGTGTCATACAGCAAATTCCTACTGGGGAATATACATTAAATATGTAACATTGTACAGAAGGAAGTGACCAAACCATCCCAAAGAAAAAGAAATGCAAGAAGGCAAAGTAGTTGTCTGAGGAGGCTTTACAAATAGCCAAGGAAAGAAGAGAAGCAAAAGTCAAAGTAGAAAGGGAAAGATATACTCAACTGAGTGTAGAGTTTCAGAGAATAGCAAGGAGAGATAAAAAGGTCTTCTTAAGGGAACAATGAGAAGAAATAGAGGAAAACAATAGAATGGGAAAAACTAGAGATTTTTTTCAAGAAAATTAGAGATACCAAGGGAACAGTTCATGTAGAATGGGCATGCTAAAGAACAGAAATGGTAAGGACCTAGCAGAAGTAAAAGATATTAAGAAAAAGTGGCAAGAATACACAGAAGAACTATGCAAAAAAGGTCTTAATGATCCAGATAACCATGATGGTGTGATCACTCACCTAGAGCCAGACATCCTGGAGTGTGAAGTCAAGTAGGCCTTAGGAAGTATTACTGTGAACAGTGGAGGTGACAGAGTTCTAGCTGAGCTATTTGAAACCCTAAAAGCGGATGCAATTAAAGTGTTGCTTCAATATGTCAGCAAATTTGAAAAACAGCAATGGCCACTGGACTGGAAAGAGTCCAGTATTCATTCCAATCCCAAAGAAGGGCAATGCCAAAAAATGTTCAACTACTGTACTATTGCACTCTCACATACTAGCAAGGTAATGCTCAAAATACTTCAAGCTAGGCTTCAGCAGCAAGTGAACCGAGGACTTCCAGATGTATGAACTGGGTTTAGAAAAGGCAGAGGAACCAGAGATCAAATTGCCAACATTAGCTGGATCATAAAGAAAGCAAAGGAATTCCAGAAAAACATCTACTTCCACTTCGTTGACTATGTAAAGCCTTTGACTGTGTGGATCACAACAAACTGTGGAAAATTCTGAAAGAGATGGGAATATCAGACCACCTTGCCTGCCCCCTGAGAAACCTATATGCAGGTCAAGAAGCAACAGCTAGAATCAGATATGAAACAACTGATTGGTTCCAAATTAGGAAAGGAGTATGACAAGGCTGTATATTGTCACTCTGCTTATTTAACTTATATGCAGAGTACATCATGTGAAATGTCAGGCTGGATGAATCACAAGCTGGTATCAATGTTGCTGGGAGACAACCTCAGATATGCAGATGATACCACTCTAATGGCAGAAAGTGAAGAGGAACTAAAGAGCCTTTTGATGAGGGTGAAGAAGAGAGTGAAAAAGCTGGCTTAAAACTCAACATTCAAAAAACTAAGATCACGGTATCTGGTCCCTTCACTTCATGGAAAATAGAAGGGGAAAAAGTGGAAGCAGTGGCAGATTTCTTAATCTCCCAAATCACTGTGGATGGTGAATGTAGCCATGAAATTAAGATGCTTGCTCCTTGGAAGGAAAGCTATGATAAGCCTAGATAGTATATTAAAAAGCAGAGATATCACTTTGCCTTCAAAGGTCTGTATAATCAAAGCTATGATTTTTCCAGTAGTCATGTATGAATGTGAGAGGTGGACCACAGAGAAGGCTGAGTGCCAAAGAATTGACACTTTTGAATTGTGTCAGAGAGACTCTTGGGAGTCATTTGGACTGCAAGGAGATCAAACCAGTCAATCCTAAAGGAAATCAATCCTGAATATTCATTGGAAAGACTGATGCTGAAGCTGAAGCTCCAATACTTTGGCCACCTGATGCAAAGAGCTGACTCATTAGAAAAGATCCTCCTGCTGGGAAAGATTGAAGGCAAAAAGAGAAGGGGACAGCAGAGGATGAGATGGTTAGAGAGCATCACTGACTCAATATTGGGATAAGAATTTGAGCAAAGTCTGGGAAATGGTGGAGGACAGGGAAACCTGGTATGTTGCAGTTCATGGGATTGCAAAGAGTTTGGACATGACTTAGTGAGCAAAAAGCAATAAACAATGTATATGTTTCAATGCTGCTTTTTCAGTTCATCCCACCCTCTCCTTCCCTGCCTTTGTCCGCAAGTCTGTTCTCTATTGCTGCCCTGCAAATAAATTTGAGCTAGCCTCTTCTGAACCTCATCAGTTTCCTCTCCTGAAACTTCCCTGAAAGCTTCATACTTACAAGATGAGCTGGTAGCTGTGAAGCAAGAATTAGGCTAGTAGCTGAGTTATTGATTGTTCCGTGCTTCTTTGTTCCATCAATTGTTCCATGGTTCCATGCTTTAAACCAAAATTCAGTCCTGAGACTAGGTTAGTTCAGTTAAACAATTGTGATTCATAACACGGGGCACATTTTAAGACAGTATTATATAATACCAATAACCCAATCTCACTGACATGTTTGAGGGCCTCAAGAGCCAAAATTACAGCAAAAATAATCTTAAGGGACAAGAGATTCAACTTTCAATTTGTACTTGATATAAATTTATCAACTGCTTAGATGGAAGTTGAGGCAACTGAGTGAAAGGAGCAGACCAATAGTCCAAATAAAATTTATTATTTTCCTTAGCAGATGAAAAAAAATTAAGGTACAGTTTTATGTAAAAATACTATTGTCATTAAAGCTTATTTTCAAAAGCCTTATAATAAATTTATTCAATTGTATTCACCTTGAACATGCATAAATTACTTTCCCAATATTTCTTTTTCACAAACCTATCAATTTTCATGTCCACTATCATTTGTCCTTGATTTTTCAGCCTCTTCAGAAATAATAAGCTTTACTTTAGGAAAAATTACTTTCTCTCTCCTCAGAAAAATGTATCTCCATTCTTCATACCCTTTCTTAACAAAAAACATATAGTCTACTTTTTTTCCAAACACACATTTGTTTCCCTCATTAGTTCTAGTAATTATCATCAGATAACTCATTAGAATTTTTAATCTTAAATACATGAAATTCCAGTGATATCTAAGAAGTAAGCAAATGTGAACTGTCAATTATTTCTATATCAGCAGTCTTTATATTGGCAGATTTATGTGTTTATGTGCTTCCGTTAAGTACAATTTTTCAGTGTGGCATAAGTTATGTTTCCTAAGAGACCCAAGCATCTTTAGTCTTTGTAATAAGAGGTCAAAAGTTGTTAAACTTAGATGTGTTTAGCATTTAAGATTTCATTATCTTATCTTACTTAAAATAATCTGGACTTTCAATGAACCTCCATCATTTAATTAACTTAGCAAACTTCTAAGGTCAGAAGTGACCAAAGAGATTTGGGAAACTATGTAAGGAGATATATTATAAAACAATCATTGCTAAATATCTACCTTAAAACTCTCATCTTGCTTACATCTATTTAATTCATCTGTTTTTAACAATTATGCTTATGAACATTTTATAAGATATTAAAGCAGTTAGCCATCTTTTTATATTATTTTTCTTGCTAACAAATTTTGTAACAGAATTTGCATGAGCTTATTTGACTTTTAGTGAACCTATGGTAGGATAAAAGTATTATTCTTCATGTTGATTACATGTCTGTATTACTTAAACCAACAAACTGCTTTCTATTTACTGAAAATTATTCGACAAACATAAACTTTGAGGACATTTGAGTTGATTTCTATTGTATCTCTGAAATTTAGAAATACTTAATTCATAAGCATTTATTTTTAAGCCAAATAGAGCCCTTTCTCAAATTAATATTGTAATACCATCCAGAGGTAGGGGGGTACCATAACTCTGATGTGCATACATAGATGCACATACAAACACAAAGCTCTTATAGCTTTTGTTGTAAAATTTTAGCCATGAAGCAAGTATAACAATATAAAACTCATGAGTCTATAAATAACAGTTGAAATAAGTTGTTTATCTATTCATCTGATTGAAGCTTTCCTCTATTTGTGGAGGCTGTTTTAAGAATCATATTTGTCTTTGATATCAATCATATTGGTAATTACCAGTCATATTGGTAATATTAAAGTGGCTGTGAACTGGATTTTGAAAAAAGACCTTTCCAGCAGTTTGTATTTTAAAAGGCTAGATTTCCTCTTTTTCTTTTCTTTTTTCCCTTCAGACTTTACCGACTGAGCTAGCCAGACTCAGTTGCAGGCAACTGTGAGAAGGAGTGTTTATATTTAAAAACATGGTACAAGTTACAATTTTAAGGGACAGTGAAAGGATGGATTTTTCTGAGCTCCCTAAATCTGGTAAAAATCCTCTGAAGTGAAGGTAAAAGGGTTTTATAATTTAAAGGGTCTGCTGCTGTCCAGGGATATAAATTCTTTGGGGGTCTAAGACTTATTCACAAAAGATATTGCATAGGAAAGTCTGAAGCTGGCAGGACCTGATTATAGAACCCAGGAAAACAGATCTTATGTTTGAGACTTACTGCTTGTTCTGAATGTTTCTGTTAAATTTATTTCCTGACTTGTAATATTTACATGAGTGACCTGTATATCCTGTAGGTCTAGACATTAAGCTGTTGTGTTCTCTGTAAATCCTGTAGCGAAGCAAAGTTAAAATAGCAGCTGGGTGTTTATTGTCTTTTTCCTAGGGAAAATGGAGGAGTTTGGGGAGTTAAGGGAATTTGCTAATGAGATGTGTTCAGATTTCAATAAAAGGAATTTATATTGAATGGGGATTTTAATTTTGTTCCAAGTTTTCTTTTCTTTTTTTTTTTTCACATTGTTAAGAGAGTTCCTAAGGCTAGCTGTTAGATTTCTTGTGTCCTCTTTTTAATTTGGCCATCCCATTTGTACCAATAAGACAATTTTTGAGAATAAGAGCTTTCCTTTTCAAAAGAAATATTTATTTATTTGGCTACACCAATCTTAGTGTCAGCATGCAGGGTCTTTAGTTGCGGCATGAAAACTCTTAGTTGCGGCATGTGGGATCTTGCTCTCTGACTAGGAATGGAACCCCGGTCCCCTTGCATTGGAAACATGGAGTCTTAGCCACTGGACCACCAGGCAAGTCCCAAGGGGGTTGTGTGTGTGTGTGTGTGTGTGTGTGAGTCACTCAGTCGTGTTCAATGTTTGCGACCCCATTGACGACAGCTCGCCAGGCTCCTCTGGATGAGAGCTTTCTAAAAATGTTTTCTTTCTTTCTTAAATATAATCAGTTCAAAGAATCTATCATCTGGCCATTGGCAAGTCAGATCTTTTAATCTCAATAGAGACTCAAACTGATAAGACTTTTTATGGCTTAACTAAGGGCTTAAGAGGAGTCTGGGCTTCCCAGGTCACTCAGTGATAAAGAATATGCCTGCAATGCAGGAGACATGGGTTCGATCTCTGGGTCAGGAAGATCCTCTGGAGAAGGAAATGGCACCCACTCCAATATTCTTGCCTGGGAAACCCCATGGACAGAGGAGCCTGTTGGGTTATAGTCCATGGGCCTCACAAGGGTTGGACACAACTTAGCGACTAAACCACTACCACCCAAGAGGGGTCCACAATAAACTGCAAGAGCTGTACCCCTCACAAGATCCATTCACTTCACTCCCAAAGATAGCCTAAGAAATCAAAGGCTTTGTCATACAGGTGGTAAGGATGCTGTAGAGAAAAGAATGTCTTCAGCCCCACATGAGAAGTTGTAAAGCCTCCAGTTACAGGCCTGCTAATCTCTAACTGGGGCAGATGCTACTGGAATGGGGATTTTTCTAGCCTCAGGAAATGAAGGTTGAGACTATAAAGGTCTCTTATGGACCTGATGTTCTCACAGGTCACAAAGCCAAACTCTTAAGAAAAGAACAAGACAAAAGGAAAACTTCATCTTATAGTTTTCCTCCTTATGACAAATGACACAACAGACAGTGAAACACATGGAAAATGGTCAGTAGAAAACAAAAATTCTCAATTTTTTTACCAGAAGCCAAATAAGCTAGTTTGACAAATATTTTCTCCTGCTAATCTAAATTTAGCAAAAGAAAAGAGTTCTCACTATTCTCATTTCCATGGGGCCCTGCAGGTAGAGATTTAGGAGACTGACAGGTGTGAATCCTTACCTTCAGCCAGGGCTCCTCAGAAGTCCCAGATTTCTCAGCTACAGTAGCCTCAGGGCAAACAGCATTCAGCTAGTGAAGTTTATCCTGCTGACTGTTTATCCAGCTGTTGGGGAAGAAAATTTTTTCTTTACACTTCTGAGTTCTTCTGGCTGGTCTGACAATTAAATTCATATGAGACAGATTACAGAGGAAAATCAAATTTTAATTTCATACTCTCAGTTGTTTATAGAAATATGGGACTCAGAGAAATGATCAAAGCAAGCAGCTTACATACAGTTGACCCTTGAACAACACACATGTTTTAACTATATGGGTCCACTTACATACCAATTTGTTTCAATAAAAATTTGAAACAAATTTTTTGTTGGCCCTCTTTTTTCAAATCCATGGGTTTTGCATACACAGATTCAATCAACCACAGATTTCAAGCCATGGTTGGAAGAATTCATGGGTGAGAAATCTACAGATATGGAAGGCTGTCCCATTTTATGTAAGAGACTTGAGCACTCATGGATTTTAGTACACACAGTGACTCCTGGAACCAATTCCAATGAGAATAGCAAGAGACTACTGTAACCTTCTAGACAAAGTAGAAATTAAATTTTGAAGAACTGACAAGACGAAGAAGTTCAGGCCTGAGTACTAGTTAGTATAAAAGCTGAGCGGAGTTTGTTCATGTAGTCTTCTTGGCTCTGAACTTCTGATCTCTGGCAGTAACGATGTCTATTTCTGGTGTGAGGAGAGTACCTTTCACATGAGAGATTTTCCTTCTCTCAGGAGGATGGAGCCAGGTCAGAGCACCTTCCTGTCACTAGCTGTTTCTTCAGTAACTTTAATTCAAAATGACCAATATGCCAAAGTGGCATATTTGGGGTGACCTGCTCTGACCCCCATTAAATGTCTCTCATTTTTTCTCTCTCTCTCTCTTTTTTTTTTTTTACATAGAATGCCTAAAAAGAAACCAAAGAAATTGCCCTTGATTGCCCTTGAGGGAAATGGTGATGAAGGAAGTATAGGAAGGGAGCAAAAGAGAGGCAAAAAAGCGAGGAAGGAAGGAAAAGATTTATAACTATTTACAAATATATGGTAAAGGTGATGTAAAGAAGACCTAAGCCTGGGGAAATAATTGAAGTTTGGAAGTCTCAATAATGGGTAGACACATAGTTACATTTTTCAATCCTAGGGAAATTATAATTGCCAAAAACGACTACTTTCTAAAAATCTCTTACATTCGTATGTATAAATGTAGCATTGATGTTTTTTAACTGATGATGTTTATAATCATGCTTTCCATTAATACACTTCTAACTCCAATTCTGACACTGCTCAAAATAAAAATTTGTTATTATTTTAAGCTCACAAAGTGGATACCCACAGTAAGCTTTTAGGTAGTATAGAGTTCCATGATTTAATTTAGAAGTACATTTAACTTCCTTCCTCCCCCCAGAGGCCATTTTGATGGCATCATGTTGATGTCATTTTGCCTTTTGGAGGTGAGAAAGACATCCTTAATCTCTAATCCTAGAAAGTCAGCTCTAGAAAGTCAGCTCCGGAGAAGGCAATGGCACCCCACTCCAGTACTCTTGCCTGGAAAATCCCATGGATGGAGGAGCCTGGTAGGCTGCAGTCCATGTGGTCGTGATGATCGACTTCACTTTCACTTTTCACTTTCATGCATTGGAGAAGGAAATGGCAACCCACTCCAGTGTTCTTGCCTGGAGAATCCCAGGGAAGGGGGAGCCTGGTGGGCTGCCGTCTACGGGGTCGCACAGAGTCGGGCACGATGCAGCGACTTAGCAGCAGCAGCAGCAGAAAGTCAGCTCAGTAACCTAGGCTGATGGCGGTTTGGGAAGGGTGGCTTGTATATATTATACAATTTTTTTTATCAGAGTTAAAATCCTGAGTGATTTGGAATTGTTCAGTTATAAAGTGTTTGGTGTCTTTTTGTGGGTTGAAAGAGAAATCATGGTTGTTCAATAAACCCTAACCTCAAAATGAAGACACTTAACAAGAAAAAAAAAAAAAAAAAAAAGAATGAGCAGAAGCTTCACTTTGTTGTTTCAGACCTTTTATATTCAAGAAGTACATTAAAAATATAAATGAACAAATATGGAACCAAAGAGAATTTTCAATATACCTTGAAGATTTGTGTCATATTTGCATTATGGTTAAGAACTCTTCCTAGATTCTTGTTTTTAAGTTTCATTTGTAAATTAGTATCATCTTCTCCCTTTAGTTTATGCCTCTAAGATTCTTGGCTCAGCCCTTCTATAGTCTAGAACACAGAGTCCATGTAGAAGTACATCCCTTTCAGATATAAGTATCTTTTCTTACCATATCTCCTCCTTCAGCACCAGAAATCTAAGACAATACTCTAGGGGCAATCTGGCAAATTTGTCCCTTTGTATGACTAATATTAGAGATGTCTCTGTATTTTAAGTCAAAGCGAGCTTTGTTATAATTTCCACCCTTCAGTTAGTTCAATTCAGTCCCGCAGTCGTGTCCGACTCTTTGCTACCCCATGAATCGCAGCACGCCAGGCCTCCCTGTCCATCACCAACTCCCAGAGTTCACTCAGACACGCCCATCGAGTCGGTGATGCCATCCAGCCATCTCATCATCGGTTGTCCCCTTCTCCTCCTGCCCCCAATCCCTCCCAGCATCAGAGTCTTTTCCAATGAGTCAACTCTTTGCATGAGGTGGCCAAAGTACTGAAGTTTCAGCTTTAGCATCATTCCTTCCAAAGAAATCCCAGGGCTGATCTCCTTCAGAATGGACTGGTTGGATCTCCTTGCAGTCCAAGGGATCTCAGGAGTCTTCTCCAACATGACAGTTCAAAAGCATCAATTCTTCGGCGCTCAGCCTTCCCCTCAGTCCAACTCTCACATCCATATATGACTACTGGAAAAACCATAGCCTTGACTAGACGGACCTTAGTCGGCGAAGTAATGTCTCTGCTTTTGAATATGCTATCTAGGTAGGTTTTGCCAAAGTCACGGAAAATTATTTTAATCTTTCATCTAGACTACTATCCTTCAAATATTTGAGGACAATGGGTTTCTATTTTTATGTTATATACAGTCATACAGACTAGAGTAACCGCAATTTCCTTTGACCATTCTCCATACAGAAAATTTTCCATACAGAAAATTAACTGTTTCCATCCAGAAAACAGCCTCTTGAGCAGGTGGTACTTTCAACATGGATGGAATGTCAGTTACTCTCAGCCTATGTTTATCAATAAAGCCTGAAACAGCATTTACTTTCTGGAGAGCTTCTTCATTACAGTAATTTATTTTAAGCCTAAAATAAAATGTCTCTAATTCTTTGTCACAAGCTGTACTCTTAGATAACTTTTCCTCACTCTGTATTTATCCAGAAGATTTTGTGACCTAAATATAGGGTTCTGTGTTCATCCATGCATTTCTTCCTGATTTCATTTTCTTTGTTTCAGCTATCATCTCAAGCTGTTTGTTCAGTGGTGGTGAACCTACAATTGACTTCCTACAATGTATTACAGTAAAAATTGCAAACTTCCCTCTGGATTAGTGGCAGGAGGTGGTTACCCTTGATTTCTTTGGTCCTCTTTGGAGATTAGTGCACAGTTGGTGCCAACAGCTATTAGGCAGCATGAAATAACATGATTTAATTATTGAAAATGTTTGGATACACACTAAAAGTTTCTTGTCTAGTGTTGTAATTGAATTCATCAATGCCTAAAAATAAAATAACAGTTTGTGAGTTTTCAAGTTTTGTCTTTTCATGAGATTTTATAAAAATTACTTTTTTCCCATTACTTTTATGAATTTATTTTTCTGGTCTGATACTAAAGTTGAATTGTATATTGTAGAACTATGGGATGGCTCTGCTGACTCCTGACTCATGCCCTAAATTAAGGGATGGCTCCGAATATTTTCTCAAGGGTAACTTCTGCTTCTGCACTTGAACTACAAATTAAGACAGGCTTTGAAAAAGATGCTGGGGCTTGAAGAACGTTTTCAAGGACAGAAGTATAAAAAGACAAGCTGTTGTTGATAGATTCAAAATGAGATGCAAATACTGGCCTGCAGACAATTTGTCCTTCATTGGGAAAAAGTTCAGGAAAAAATCCTCTGTGATTCAAGCAGACTCTAGGGGAAGTTGCAGGATTTTTTTCTTTTTCTATCTCACTTTCAGCATTTTTAAAATGCCTGATGGTCCTGACTTCAGTCATATTAATTAAAGCATCCACCTGTAGTCTTGATTTAGTTTCCTTTGCTTTGATCTGAGAATTCAAAAGGGATTATGTGAGAGCGGAGGTTTGGCACTTTTTTTAAAAATCATCTCTTGTGTTTAAATCCTTCCTTCAAAACCCAGCAATGGAAACGTTGGCCAGGTTGTGAAATTTACTTCTGGAAATTTAGTTTTCTCCGTGTAACATGGGTTTTTCTGTGAGTAGAAAATAACGTAACACATCTAAGTCACTTGATGGAGTATCTTGTATATTGCAATCATTTGCAAATTTTTGTCCTTTTCTTCTAGGTTCAAGCATTCTTACAACACTCTTCTATTTTACCCCCATACAGATGAATATAAGAGTTTTGTTTAAGAGAGCTTGTTATAAAATATTAACAAGCTTACTATAATATCAGTGAAGATACTGTTTAAAGTAGCCCTGGTATTCCAGTCCATATTTCTTAGATGCTTTTATTTGTTTTGTTATCATTGTTTTTATTGCATAATTTTATTTCTCAATAACAGGAAGAAAATTAATCTGCCCCCTTTGAAAACTAAAAGAACATTTTGTCTGACTAGAACTAGACGTCTACTTACATCGAAATGATTTAGATGCTGTTTTAGAATATTCGATAAAGGAAAATACCTTCTCTTTGGAAGGAGGAAAACAATAGGGTTAGTAACAAGGACAATGGCTGTTCACTGATGATAGAGGATATTTATTGATGTTACTCTACTTGGGAAATAGAAATGACCATGGATTTCTGATACCTTTTAGTGGAATAAGGAAGAGAGAAAAGTTGCCTACCAGGGTTTTTATTATTGTTAGGTTGAAGTCCAGAAAAGGCGGACCCAATTTGCCTTCCCAGTGAGGTATCTACAAAAAAGTTTAAAAATATGCTAAAATTCACTTCTTTCTGAGTTTTGAGATATAAATTAAAGATAAAATTAGACACATTGGTGACAAGTGACATTCTGTAAAAGCTACTTAATTATAACTCTGTAAGTTCTAAGACTAATTTTTAAGATAACACTATTCTGATATTTTTCATCACCAAAATTCCTTCTTCCCTTGCTATATTTTCTGTCCATATTCCAAAACCAAGACCAAGCAGCATGGTATATGCTCTGATCTCAACCTGTACACACTTGCCCTGTCTAGTTTCCCAGAAGAAAGGTTCTGTCCTTGACTAAGAAGTAAAGGAAGTTCTTTACATGCCCTTACAACCTGCACAAAAATAAACACAGAATGGCTTAAAGACTTAAACATAAGACAGAACATCATAAAACTCCTAGAAGAAAGCATAGGCAAAACATTCTCTGACATAAATCATGGCAATGTTTTCTTAGATCAGTCTCCCAAGGCAAGAGAAATAAAAACAAAAATAAACAAATGAGACCTAATCAAACTTACAAACTTTTGCACAGGAAAGAAAGCCATAAAAATGAAAAGACAGCTTACAGAATGGGAGAAAATATTTGTAAATGATGCAATTAACAAAGGGTTAATCTCCAAAACATACAAACAGCTCATACAACTCAACAACCAAAAAACCAACCCCACAGAAAAATGTACAGCTACCTTAATAAACATTTCTCTAAAGAAGACCTACAGATAGCCAACAAGCACATGAAAAGATGCTCAGCATCACTAATTCTAGAGAAATGCAAATCGAAACTACAATGAGGTACCACTTCACACCGGTCAGACTGAATAACATAAAAAGTCTATAAATAACAATTACTGGAGAGGTTGTGGAAAAAAGGGAAGCCTCCTATGCTGTTGGTGGGAATATAAATTGGAGCAGCCACTATGGAGAACAGTATGGAGTTTCCTTAAACTAAAAATAGAGCTACCATGAGATCCTTCAATCCCACTCCTGGGTATATAATCCCAAGAAAACCATAATTTGAAAAGATACCTACACCCCCATGTTCATTGAAACAGGAATGCTTCCAGGTTGCTTCCAGTACATGAAACCAACCTAAATGGGGGAGGGGAGGGAAGGGAGAGGGCTGTTTTTGGAGAATGGGATTGGCAGTTTCGAACTATTGTACAGAGAATGGATAAACATCAAATCCTACTGTTTGGCACAAGAAACTATATCCAATTTCCTGAGATAAACCATAGTGGAAAAGAATATTTTAAAAAGAATGTATGTATGTATGTATATAACTGGGGGTTCCCTGGGGCTCTAGGTAAAGAATCTGCTTGCAATACAGGAGACCTGGGTTCGATTCCTGCATTGAAAAGATCCCCTGGAGAAAGAAATGGCAATCCACTCCAGTATTCTTGCATGGAAAATCCCATGGACAGAGGAGCCTGGCAGGCTACAGTCCATTGGGTCACAAGAGTTGGATATGACTTAACTAAACCACCACACTTATATAATTGAGTCATTCTGTTGTACAGCAGTGATTGGCACAACACTGCAAATCAACTATAATTCAATAAAAAGTAAAAATAAAAATATTTTAAAAAGAAGTAAATGAAATTCTTTAAAGAATTTCAAGGTTTTCCTTTGTCAAGATATGATCAATAAAAGACACAGAAGGATTGATGCTTGTACATGATTGAAATCAGTATGATCTTAATCACTGTTTGGATTCTCTATGGAACAGAAATTACAATAGTTATACAATTAGAGGATTCCAGCCCTTTTGCGTCCTTTTACTTCTTGTGATGGTCTTCAGTGCCCATTGCTCTGGTCACCCTGCTCCAGTCCAAATGTCTCAGGACCAACTTGACAAATTCATTTTCAATAGATAATAAAGCACTAGTGTGGGGAAGAGACTTGTATTTATATATCACCAAATCTCTACTGGCTCAGAGGTTAAAGCGTCTGCCTCCAATGCGGGAGACCCAGGTTCGATCCTTAGGAAGATCCCCTGGAGAAGGAAATGGCAATCCACTCCAGTATTCTTGCCTGGAGAATCCCATGGACAGAGAAGCCTAGTACATTACAGTCCACCGGGTCGCAAAGAGTCGAACACGACTGAGCGACTTCACCGACCGACCGAAATCTCTATTAAATTTAACTCATTGTGAAGCATTAACAGGAGGGCATATTTTTTAGGTTAACAATGGATCTGCCTCTCACTAGGGAAAGTAGTGGAAAAGCAGTGCTCCAGGAATGTCAGGGTCAGTCCCACAAATTTACCTGCTCCCCTTGGTCCTGAATGCCCCTCAGCTACAACAATTCTGTAAACTGTTAAAGAATTTGCAAGGGCTCTGTTTACTCTGAGTGAAGTTTACTCTGCTCACTAGTATCTAGTAGGATGATTTTTTTTTTTTTATCAGCTTAACCCAAATAAGCAGCAGTTCTTAACTTTTCTGAGCCATGGACTCCTTTTTAAAGGGTACAGTGGAAATTATAGACCTTTTCTTCAGAAAAATACTCACACGCTCATACATGATATTGTTCCGAATTTCACATTATCAATGGACTATTTAGAGTATGGCAAAGAGACTTGAAAGAAATGATGCCTCAAATATTTCAGAGTCCTGGAGAGCCTGGGTCTAGGACAAAAGGTTTAACCAGCTTCCCTCGGGGAAGATGGACGACTGATGGGCAGACATGGGGCAGGGTAGGCTGTTCACCATCAGTGTCTGTTTTAATTTCTGGGCATCTGTTCTGATAGAGCCTGATTCTCACAGTGCCTTGCCTTTCTATTTTGGGGTGTGTTAATTTTGCCCCTTTTAAGGGAAACATCTTTGGATGAAGGAGGTCAGGGAGAAAGGCCAAAGATAAGAGAGTGTGGTGGGTACCATGAAGGATGGAGAGGAATTAGAGAGGGTATCACAGCTCTCAGTCCACTGGGAATTGCTCCCAAACCCAGCTTGGTCCCAGTGACTCACCATTCAGGAGGAGTGAGCATTACATGCTGGGCTGCAGGTCCCAGGTGGGCTATACTGACTGTGAAAATATCCTTCCTCTCACTCCACTCCCACTCTCTGCCACATCTATACTCTTTGCAAGATGATTTTTCTGCTTTTTCAATCATGAAGTAGAATCTATTTTTAATACTCTGAAGCTGGCATAAGTTTATGACTTGCTTTGGCCAAGGGCATGTGGTAGAAATGCGCATGTGCCAGTTTTGAGGCTAAGCTTCAAGCTTTGTCTCCATCTCCCCCTCTCTCCATCTCCCCCTCCCTCCCTCACTCTTCTCTTTCCTCTTTCCCTGCCAAGAAAATATCCTCAGATGAGCCTGCTGGAGGAGGCACACTGGTCAGATATCCCAGAGCCTGTATGTGAAAGAATGGCCATCTGAGATGTGAAAACATGCTGCTGACCATGGACACCTGAACAAGGTTTGTTGAATCGAGTTGGGATCTCTAGCAGCACCCAGGCAACTTGTATATATATGACCTGAAGTAAATCCTTGTTGCAATTCATGCTAGTGAGGCTTTCTGGTCCAATGTTATGCAGCATTACTACAGAATTAAATAACTCATACATCCAGGCTGGCTGGATATAGATCTGAACACTCAAGAGGATCTTCAAATGGACTCATCTTCCTCATAAGGCTTGATCTCGTGATCATGTCATGTGGAAAATTGGGATCATTTTTTTGAGAAGAGCAGTCTAGGCTTGGCACAGTCAAGTAGAGCACCCATTTAACACGATCATGCTAGGAATTGCATTTGGCTTTGAGGACAAGGTGGTGGTGGTGGGGCATGACTAATTCTGAGTTATCTTTTGGTGGAGTTGGGCTCAGGTTTCTTCAGGTCTTTAGTCTTGCTTTTGGGAAGCCAGTTGTTATTACTTAGACATTGTGCCTGTTCTATTCCCACTAAGAATTGTACTTCACAGGCATTTCTGGAAGATTCTACTGGCAGTAGTTCTGGGTGGGAACAAAGCTGTATGAGTGTAACCTCTTCGGAAGCTTTACTCTTAACCTGAAAGTGAACTCCAGCAAGAAAATCTCTAAAAGGAAAGAAAAAACTGCCAACTATTTGATGGTTTGACAAACTTGTGGTTATATTTCTGGGTTATGATTTATTTACATTTTGTTAGCCCTTATCTTCTTTCAGGTTTTAAGCACTTGGATGATGATTCACATGAGGTCAAACAGTGTTTCTTCCAAAACACAAAACTCTTGGGTGGAAGATGTGGGAAGACTGAGTGTCGGGTTTTCTGATCTTTGGTCCAGCGCTCTGCATCTGAGTTGTGTCATTCAAGGGGAATTGTTTGACCTCTTTGATCTGGTTTCCTCCTCAGAGACATTTCTTTAATGATGATTTGATTGCCTCATACAAGGAATCATGGAGAAAACAATGCTGTTGAGAACTTTGAGAGTTCTGTCTCACTCTAAAAAATAACGCTACTTTCTCTAATATTAAATTGAGGTTTTTTTTTTCTTTCAATCTGCAGAAATAAATGGCATAGAGACTTCTCTGGTGGTCCAGTGGTTAAGACTTCCCCTTCTGATGCAGGGGCCTCAGGTTAGATCCTTGGGTCAGGGAGCTAAGATCCCACATGACTGGGGGCCAAAAACCCCAAACATAAAGCAGGAACAATATTGTAACAAATTCAGTAAAGACATTAAAAGTGGAACTTGCCTGGTGGTGCAGTGGTTAAGAATCCACCTTACAATGCAAGAGACACCCGTTTTATCCTGGTCCAGGAAGATGGAGGAGCCTGGTGGGCTGCAGTCCATGGGGTTGCTAAGAGTTGGACACGACTGAGCGACTTCACTTTCACTTTTCACTTTCACGCATTGGAGAAGGAAATGGCAACCCACCCAGTATTCTTGCCTGGAGAATCCCAGGGGTGGGGGATCTGGCGGGCTGCCGTCTATGGGGTCGCACAGAATTGGACACAACTGAAGCGACTTAGCAGCAGCAGCAGCAGCAGGAAGATTCCACATGCCTCAGAGCAACTACTGAGCCCATGTCCTGCAACTGTTGCAGGAAAGTGGACCCCTTCCAGGGCCTGAAACTGGGCTCTTGTCTAACACTCAGAAATGAATTGTCCGAGGAGACACATGTGCTGACAAAGCAAGAGATTTTATTGGGAAAGGGCACCCAGGTGGAGAGCAGTAGGGTAAGGGAACCTAGGAGAACTGCTCTGCTACGTGGCTCACATTCTCAGGTTTTATGGTGATGGGATTAGTTTCCAGGTGGTCTTTGGCCAATCATTCTAATTCAGAGTCTTTCCTGGTAGCACACGAATCGCTCAGCCAAGATGGATGCTAGCGAGAGGGATTCTGGGAAGTGGATAGACACGTGATGTCTCCTTTAGACCTTTCCCGAACTCTTCCGGTTGGTGGTGGCTTATTAGTTCTGTATTCCTTATCAGGATATCCTGTCATAAAACAACTCATGCAAATGGTTACTATGGTGCCTGGCCAAGGTGGGCGGTTTCAATCAGTGTGCTTCCCCTAACACAACTACTGAAGCCCCTGTGCCCTAGAGCCTGTGATTTGTGTCAAGAGAAGCCACTGTAATGAGAAGCCTGCACATGACGATGAAGAGTAGCCCCCACGTTCGGCAACTAGAGAAAGTTTAAGTGCTGTGATGAAGACACATCACAGCCAAAAAAAAAGACGTTAAAAGTGGTCCACATAAAAAATCTTATAAAATTAATTCAGAAAAAAAAAAAAAAGAAATTAATGGCACGGATAGCTGGTTTGACCATCCAGCTCTCATTTGGTAGGAATGGCAAACACACAACACACATCACACACACATGTACACACACTTCTGCTTGCCACTAGGCACATCTACATTCATTTAAAAATCACTTTTATTTTATTTATATTCATTTCAGTTCAGTTCAGTTCAGTCGCTCAGTCGTGTCCGACTCTTTGTGACCCCATGAATCACAGCACGCCAGGCCTCCCTGTCCATCACCAACTCCCGGAGTTCACTCAGACTCACGTCCATTGAGTCCGTGATGCCATCCAGCCATCTCATCCTTGGTTGTCCCCTTTTCCTCCTGCCCCCAATCCCTCCCAGCATCAGGGTCTTTTCCAATGAGTCAACACTTCGCATGAGGTGGCCAAAGTACTAGAGTTTCAGCTTTAGCATCATTCCTTCCAAAGAAATCCCAGGGTTGATCTCCTTCAGAATGGACTGGTTGGATCTCCTTGCAGTCCAAGGGACTCTCAAGAGTCTTCTCCAATACCACAGTTCAAAAGCATCAATTCTTCGGCGCTCAGCCTTCTTCACAGTCCAACTCTCACATCCATACATGACCACAGGAAAAACCATAGCCTTGACTAGATGGACCTTAGTCGGCAAAGTAATGTCTCTGCTTTTGAATATACTATCTAGGTTGGTCATAACTTTTCTTCCAAGGAGTAAGCGTCTTTTAATTTCATGGCTGCAGTCACCATTTGCAGTGATTTTGGAGTCCCCAAAAATAGTCTGACACTCTTTCTACTGTTTCCCCATCTATTTCCCATGAAGTGATGGGACCAGATGCCATGATCTTCGTTGTCTGAATGTTGAGCTTTAAGGCAACTTTTTCACTCTCCTCTTTCACTTTCCTCAAGAGACTTTTTATCTCCTCTTCACTTTCTGCCATAAGGGTGGTGTCATCTGCATATCTGAGGTGATTGATATTTCTCCCAGCAATCTTGATTCTAGCTTGTGTTTCTTCTAGTCCAGCGTTTCTCATGATGTACTCTGCATAGAAGTTAAATAAGCAGGGTGACAATAGACAGCCTTGACGTACTCCTTTTGCTATTTGGAACCAGTCTGTTGTTCCATGTCCAGTTCTAACTGTTGCTTCCTGACCTTCATACAGATTTCACAAGAGGTAGGTTAGGTGGTCTGGTATTCCCATCTCTTTCAGAATTTCACATTATATCCCAAAATACATAGACTCCATGGTCAAATATAGAATTTGTGTCCTCTGAACAGAGCAACATTAGACTAAATTCCACAGCTCTACAAAATATTTTGTTGCAAATTCATAGTTTTCAAACTGAGCTGAGCATTTGAACTACTTATCAGATATGGTGACTGGGCAGAACATTTGAAATCCAGACTCTCCTACAATACCTAGGAAGAAGGTCAAAGTTCAGTGTATGATGTGAAGATGTGACAGCTGTCAAGAATTCTATGTTGAGTGAGGTTGCCAGAGATGAGATCTTTTTTTTTTAATTGATTAATTTTTTATTTCAGGATAATTGCTTTACAGAATTTTGCTGTTTTTTGTTAAACCTCAATATAAATCAGCCTTTTGAAACTTCCTCCCATCTCCCACCCATTCCACCCTTCTAGGTTGATACAGAGCCCCTGTTTGAGTTTCCTGAGCCATACAGCAAATTCCCATTAGTATTTATTTGACATACGGTAATGTAAGTTTCCTTGTAACTCTTTCCATACATCTCACCCTCTTCTCCTGTCCATAAGTCTGTTCTCTATGTCTGTTTTTCCACTGTTTCCCGGCAAAAAAATTCTTCAGTACCACTTTTCTAGATTGCATATATATGTGTTAGAATATCATATTTATCTTTCTCTTTCTGACTCACTTCACTCTGTATAATAGGTTCTTGGTTCATCCATCTCATTAGAACTGACTCAAATGCATTCCTGTTTATGTCTGAGTAATATTCCATTGTGTATATGTACCACAACTTCTTTATCCATTCATTTGTCAATGGACATCTAGGTTGCTTCCATGTTCTAGCTATTGTAAATAGTGCTGCAGTGAACAATGGGTTACACGTGTTTTTTTCAATTTTGGCTTCCTTGGGGTATATGTCTAGGAGTGGGATGCTGGGTCATATGGTGGTCTTATTCTTAGATTTTTAAGGAATCTCCATACCATCTCCCATAGTGGCTGTATCAAATTACATTCCCACTAACAGTGCAAGAGCGTTCCCTTTTCTCCACACCCTCTCCAGCATTTATTGTTTGTAGACTTTTTGATGAGGGCCATTCTGACTAGTGTGAGGTGACATCTCATTGTGGTTTTGATTTGCATTTCTCTAATAATGAGCAATGTTGAGCATCTTTTCATGTGTTTGTTAGCCATCTGTATATCTTCTTTGGAGAAATGTCTGTTTAGGTCTTTTTCTTATTTGTTGATTGGGTTGTTTTTCTGGTGTTGAGTTGTATGAGCCACTTCTATATTTTGGAAATAGATCTTTTGTCAGTTGTTCATTTGCTATTATATTCTTCCATCCTGATAGGTGTCTTTTCACCTTGCTTATAATTTATTTTGCTGTGCAAAAACTTTTAAGTTTAATCAGGTCCCACTTGTTTATTTTTGTTTTTGTTTCCATTACTCTAGGAGATGGGTCATGGAGGATGTTGCTTTGATTTATGTCATTGATTGTTCTGCCTATGTTATCCCTAAGAGTTTTATAGTTTCTGTTTATCATATTTCTGTTTATCATCATTATCATATGGTTTTTAATCTTTCAGTTTGTTAATATGGTGTATCACATTGATTGATTTCTGTATATTGAAGAATCCTTGCATCCCTGGAATAAGCCCAACTTGGTCATGGTATATGAGCTTTTTGATGTGTTGCTGAATTCTGTTTGCTAAAATTTTGTTGAGGATTTTTGCATCTATGTTCATCAGTGATATTGGCCTGCAGTTTTTTTTTTTAGTGTTATCTTCGTTAGGTTTTAGTATCAGAGTGGCCTGATAGAATGAATTTGAAAGTGTTTCTTCCTCTGCAATTTTTGAGTTTTAGAAGGATAGCATTAACTCTTCTCTAAATGGTTGGTAGAATTCTCCTGTGAAGCTGTCTGGTTCTGGGCTTTTGTTTTGGGGGAGATATTTTATCACAGCTTCAATTTCAGTGCTTGTAATTGGGTTGTTCATAATTTCTATTTATTCCTGGTTCAGTCTTGGAAGATTGAACTTTTCTAAGAATCTGTCCATTTCTTCTAGGTTACCTGTTTTATTGCCATATAGTTGTTCATAATAGTCTCTTATAATCCTTTGTATTTCTGCACTGTCTGTTGTAACCCTTCCTTTTTCACTTCTAATTTTGCTGATTTAATTCTTCTCTCTTTTTTTCTTGATGAGTCTGGCTAAAGGCTAGTCAACTTTGTTTATATTCTCAAAAAACCAGCTTTTAGTTTTATTAATCTTTACTATTGTTCTTTCATTTCTTCTTCATTTCTGCTTGGATCTTTATAATTTATTTCCTTCTACTAATTTTGAAGGTTTTTTGTTCTTCTTTTTCCAGGTGTTTTAGGTGTAAAGTTAGGTTGTCTGATGTTTTTCTTGTTTCCTGAGGTAGGATTGTATTGCTATAAACTTCCTTGTTCAAATTGCTTTTGCTGCATCCCATAGGTTTTGAGTTGTCATGTCTTCATTGTCATTTGTTTCTAGAAATTTTTTAATTTCCTTTTTTATTTTTCAGTAACCTGTTTGTTATTTAGAAATGTGTTGTTTAGTCTCCATGTGTTTGTGTTTCTGACACTTTTTTTTTCTAGTAATTGATATCTAGTCTCATAGCATTGTGGTTGGAGAAGATGCTTGATACGATTTCAATTTTCTTAGATTTGCTGAAGTTTGATTTTTGACCCAAGATGAGGTCTATCCTGGAGAATGTTCCATCTGCACTTGAGAAGTAGGTGTATTCTTCTGCATTTGGATGGAATGTCCTGAAGAAGAGCAATAAGATCCATCTCATTTAGTGTATCATTTAAGACTTGTGTTTCCTTATTAATTTTCTGTTTTGATGATCTGTCCATTGGTGTCAGTGGGGTGTTAAAATGTCCTACTATTATGGAGTTACTGTCAATTTCTCCTTTTATGTCTGTTAATGTTTTTCTTGTGTATTGAGATGCTCCTATTTTGGGTGCATAGATATTTACAGTTGTTATGGCTTCCTCTTGGATTGATCACTTGATCATTATGTAGTGGCCTTCCTTATCTCTTGTAATCTTCTTTATTTGAAGATCTATTTTGTCTGATATGAGGATTTCTACTCCAGCTTTCTTTTGCTTCCCATTTGCATGGAATATATTTTTCCATCCTCTCACTTTCAGTCTATATGTCTTGAGGTATGAAGTGGGTTTCTTGTAGACGACATATATATGGGTTCTTGTTTTTGTATCCATTCAGCCAGTCTGTGTCTTTTGGCTGGAGCATTTAATCCATTTACATTTAAGTAATTATATATATATATACACACATATGTGTATACACATATATGTATATATATATTCCTACTGCCATTTTCTAATTGTTTGGGGTTGATTTTGTAGATCTTTCTTCTTCTCTTGTATTTCTTGACTGTGTAAGTCACTTTAATATTTGTTGTAAAGCTGGTTTGATGGTACTGACTTCTTTTAACTTTTACTTGTCTGAAAAGCTTTTTTGTTTCTCCATCAGTTTTGAATGAGATCCTTGCTGGGTAGAATAATCTTGGTTGAGACTTTTCCCTTTCAGTACTTTAAATATATCTTACCATTCCCTTCTGGCCTGCAGAATTTCTGCTGAAAAGTAGCATATGAGGTTTCCCTTGTATATTACTTTTTGTTTCTCCCTTGCTGCCTTTAATATTCTTTCTTTGTATTTAGTCTTTGTTAGTTTGATTAGTGTGTGTCTTGGCATGTTTCTCCTTGGGTGCCTCTTATACTTGATTGACTGTTTCCTTTTCCATGCTGGGGAAATTTTCAACTATAATATCTACAAAAATTTTCTCATACCCTTTCTTTTTCTAATCTTCTTCTGACACCCCTATACTTCGAATGTTGGTGTGTTTGATATGGTTCCAGAGGTCTCAGACTATCTTCAACTCTTTTCATTGTTTTTACTTTATTCTGTTCTTCAGAAGTTATTTCCACCATTTTATCTTCCAGTTCACTGATTTGTTCTGCTTCAGATATTCTGCTATTGATTCCTTCTAGAGTGATTTTAATTTCAGTAATTGTGTTGTTTGTATGTTTATTCTTTAATTCTTCTAGGTGTTTGTTAATTGATTCTTGCATTTTCTCCATTTTGTTTTCAAGATTTTTGATCATCTTTACTATCATTATTCTGAATTATTTTTTAGGTAATTTGCCTATTTCCTCTTCATTTATTTGGATTTCTGTGTATCTTCTGTGTTCCTTCATTTGTGCAGTACTTCTCTGCCTTTTCATTATTATTTTTTTAAGTTATTGTGTTTGAGGTCTCCTTTTCCCAGACTTCAAGGAAAGTTGAATTCTTTCCTTGAAGAAGGTTGAAGTCTTTCTTGCTTTTTTGTTTCTGCCCTTCTAAGCTTGGTCCAGTGGTTTGTGTGAGAGTAGCATAGGGTGAGGAGAAGGCAATGGCACCCTACTCCAGTACTCTTGCCTGGAAAATCCCATGGTTGGAGGAGCCTAGAAGGCTGCAGTCGATGGGGTCGCTGAGGGTCGGACATGACTTCACTTTCGCATTTCACTTTCATGCATTGGAGAAGGAAATGGCAACCACTCCAGTGTTCTTGCCTGGAGAATCCCAGGGACAGAGGAGCCTTGTAGGCTGTTGTCTGTGGGGTCACACAGAGTCAGACACGACTGAAACAACTTAGCAGCAGCAGCAGCAGTATCGGGTGAGATTTGTACTGAGCTCTGTTTGTTTGCTTTTCCTCTGACAGGCAAGGCTGAGTGAGGTGGTACTCCTGTGTGCTGATGACTGGGTTTGTATTTTTGTTTTGTTTGTTGTTTAGATGAGGTGTCCTGTGCAGCATGCTACTTGTGGTTGGGTGATGCCTGGTCTTGTATTCAAATGGTTTCCTTAGTGTGAGTTCTCACTATTTGATACTCCCTAGGGTTAGTTCTCTGGTAGTCTAGGGTCTTGGAGTCAGTGGTCCCACTCCAAAGGCTCAGGGCTTGATCTCTGATTGGGAACCAAGATTCCACAAGTGGTTTGTTATGGCATTAAGTGAGATTAAAACAAATATCCAAGAATGAGAAACCAAAGAGGAACCCCAGACAAATGACAGTTACAAAATCAGGCAAATAATAATTAAAATAATGTAATATACACATATACATATATATCCATGAGCAAAGTGAAAACAGTCCAACAAAAATAAAGTACAGTAGATTGACCAGGTGAACAAAGGAAGTCAAAAATTATACTTACCAGTTAAGAACAAAACTAACTTAAGCACTAACTGGAAAACAAAACTAAAGCAAGATGCCAAGTGGAGACTAAAGCAGTGAAAGCAAAACTAACAAATATGTTGAGTGGAAAGGAAAGAAAGAAAAGAAAGAATAGATATGCAAAGTTAAACAGAGGTAGATAAAGAAGATTTATGTACATTAAAGATTAACTGCAAGGGGAAAAGAACAGTAAGAAAAGCAAACAAAGGAATAAATGTAGAAAAAGTAATAATAGATTTAAAAAATTAAAATTAAAAAAAGACAAAAGAAACAAAAGAGGAAAACTCCACAGAACTGCAAAAGCCCAATGTACAGGCAGAGGTTTACAACAACAATAAAAAATGTAATGAGAAAAAAAAAGTTCAAAAACTTAATTGAACTTCTTAATGCCAATAAAGTTGACAACTGCAATAGAGGAAGGGGAAAGAAAAAAAAAAAAGAAAAAAAATTTGAAAGAATCTACAGAATAAGTAAAAAAACAAAAATAATAAATGTTTTCCTTGAGTAAGTGCTGTCAGAGTCCTTTCCATTGCTGGGAGTCACAGACCACCTCACCTCCCTAGGGATGCCCTTCAACACTCTGCTGCTCTCTGGACCTGCTGTGGGGGCAGCTCAGATTCTAATCTGGTCCTACTCCTGTGTGCTCTTGCCTCCAATGTCCACAGCTATCCAAGTTAGTGTGTTTTCTTTTGTGGGAGCTCTCAAAGGCCTTTTATATATTCCATAGACACGGAGTTGGCTTAGTTGATTGTGTGGATTTAATCTGCAGCTGTACAGCTGGTGAGGTTTTGGGTCTTCTTCCTTAGTCACACTGCTCTTGGGTTTCAATTATGGTTTTATTTCCACCTCTACATGTGGGTTGTCCAGTGGAGTTCAGCTCCTGAGGCTGCCCTGGAGGGCTTGGGTTTGACCTTGAGAGGGCCAGGTATGGAGGTGGTGCAGCTCCTTGGGTCACAGGGGTTCTGGCAGCACCAGCGACTCAGGGGGCTTGGCAGCTAGGGCAGCAGAAAATATAGTGCTCTGGAAGGGTTATGGCAACCAGTATTGACCAATATGCTCCAGTATTCTTGCCTGGAGAACCCCTTCTCTGACAGAGAAGCCTGGCAGGCCACAGTCTACAGGGTCACAAAGAGTTGGACATGACTGACGTGACCCTGTCCATATAGATGCAAGACTTTTCTGCCTGTTGCAGCTCTGCCCCAGGGAGGGTTGAGCACGAAAGCTGTGCAGCTGCTTGGATGGCACGTATCTTGGTGGCGTCAAGTGTGCAGGCACATGGACTGCCTCCACTGTAGGAGTTATGGCCCGATCAGAGTCTTTTTTCCAGCCTCTTGTAGCTGGTGATCAGAAGGCCTCTTTGGCCAGTCTTCTCTGTAGCTCAGCCTGTTCAGGCACTTAGAGGGACCCCTTGTCTGGGGTCCTTCTTTGTTATTCCATGTGTTAGGCACATAGAGGGGTCCCCCCTGGCTGGGGTCCTACTCTGTAGTTCAGTGTATCAGGCATTTGATCGGCCAGCCTTCCTATTGTTCAGCTGCCAATGCTGGCATGTGGGGAGAGAGGCTATAGTGATTGCTCCACCCCCTATGTGTGACTCAGCAGTATCGCCTTGCTTCCATGGCTGCCTGGCTTTCCTCCACCAGTATTTCCCACTAGGATCTCCTCTCTCACATCCCTTCAATCAGTCTCTGCAGTTAGCAGCAGCCCTTGCCCTGTGATTGCGCTACAATCCCTAAACTCCAGCTCCCAGCTGCTGCCCCTTCCAGGAGACCAGCGTTTCTGTCTGGGACATGTATGATTGTGGCAAGGACTGACTGATTCTCATTCCATTTAAGCTGCCACAGATCAGTTGTTTCACTCTCAGCCTTAAATGTTTCTTCTCTGACTCATACAATTGCCCCGTTGTGGGTTTTTACCCCTGCTTTGGTTTCTTCACCCACTGAGGGCAGATCTGGTCCTACTAACACTCCTGTTTTCCCCCCTATTTCCTTCATCCTACCAAGTTTTGCATGGTTCTATATATTCTTTTCCACTGGTCAGATATTCCTGTCTTCTCTCAGCTGGTGTTCTGCATGCACTTCTGTGTCTGAAGGTGTATTCCTGATGTATCTGCGGAGAGAGATGTACTCCATGTCCACCTACTCCTCTGCCATCTTGTTCTCTCAGAGATGAGATCTTTTCAGAGAGAAGATGGTGAGACAATGAGACACATTGAAAGTGAACTGTTTGTTGGACACTTATAGATGACCGATTGAGAGTTAAATGTGCAAATGTGAAACTCAGAGTAAGGGTCCTGGCAGCCCTCAGAGAAGCAACTTGCCTGCTGCCTCTGGAGGAAGATAATGATCACAATTCAAAAGATACACTGAACAGGACTTATCTGTGGGGATAAATTAGAATCAAAATCGAGTGCAATTGCTTCCTGTCTAGTACAGCCTGCCATTAGAGCCTGTCTTCTGCATTCTCTTTTTTATTCTGGATCCTGAATGGAAAGGGAGCCTGGGGAGGGAGGTCAGGTCTTTTCATCTCCCCTCAGGTTGGCAGGGGCAGAGTTATAAAATTCTAGAATTGAACAGTAGCTTCTTTACTATTAAGAAATTTCTGAGTTTCTGGTTGCTCTTGTTAAGACTGGATTTAAGTGCCCTGAAAACAATAGCAACAAAGTTTTGGTTTGAAATAGAAGTAAATTTGGTTTGAAATAGAAGTAAATAGCACTCTCCAAAATTAGAGTGCTGTTTTATATAGATTTTGTTAAGCAGAGAAAGCTATGGCACAGACAGTAGTAATGACTGACAGTCATTGAACATTACCAGGTCTGAGTGCTATTCTGTGTTTAACATATATTAACTCACTTGATCCTCAGTACAATTTTGGGGTATAGGTAAAATCATTTTACAGAACATGAGACAGACCCCAAAATCTAAATATTTAACCCAGAGTTAGACAGCTAGTAGGTGATCAAGAAAGATTTGAATTTAGTCTGTCTGGGTCTACAGATTATGCTCTTATTAAGTATTTAATATTTACTGTATTAATAAAAAACAAAGAACTTTGACTTCAACATAGCAGATGAAATCTATGTATTATCACAACACATAAAATAAATAGAGTGATAAACTACCACAGAAAAAGCTAATAGAATAAAGAAATAATTAGTGTGTTTTCCTCATTTAACCTAGGTTTTTACTCCACACTCTCTGTGAACAAAACTTGCAGTGCTAGTAGAGGATTCCCATCAGCATCTTTTGTATTATTCTGTTTCAGCTGTTTCCTCACCAGAACTCTTGTGTCATGTGGCCCACCATTCACACACACACACACACACACACACACACACACCCCTACACCTGTTGAAAATGACCTAGTGCAGAAAGGTCTTATTTATATATTAAGGATAGTTGTGATTAAGAAAGCGGATTCTTATGAGAAATCTACTTTTAGGAAGAGGTTCAGTTCAGTTCAGTCACTCAGTCATGTCCAACTCTTTGTGACTCCATGGATTGCACCATGCAAGGCTTCCCTGTCTATCACAACTCCTAGAGCTTACTCAAACTCATGTCCATCAAGTTGGTGATGCCATCCGACCACCCCATACTCTGTAGTCCCCTTCTCCTCCTGCCTTCAGTCTTTCCCAGAACCAGGGTCTTTTCTAGTGGTTCAGTTCTTCACATCAGGTGGCCAAAGTATTGGAGCTTCAGATTCAGCATCAGTCCTTCCAATGAATATTCAGGATTGATTTCCTTTAGGACTGACTGGTTTTATCTGCTTGCTGTCCATGGGACTCTCAAGAGTCTTCTCCAACACCACAGTTCAAAAGCATTAATTCTTTGGCGCTCAGCTTTCTTTATAGTCCAACTCTCACATCCATACATGGCTACTGGAAAAACTATAGCCTTGATTAGACAGACCTTTGTTCGCAAAGTATTGTCTCTGCTTTTGAATATGCTATCTAAGTTGGTCATAATTTTCCTTCCAAGGAGTAAGCGTCTTTTAATTTCATGGCTGCAATCACCATCTGCAGTGATTTTGGAGCCCCCAAAATTAAAGTCTCTCCCTGTTTCCACTGTCTCCCCATCTCTTTGCCATGAAGTGATGGGACCAGATGCCATGATCTTAGTTTTCTGAATATTGAGCTTTAAGCCAACTTTTTCACTCTCCTCTTTCACTTTCATCAAGAGACTCTTTAGTTCTTCTTCACTTTCTGCCATAAGGGTGGTGTCATCCTCATATCTGAGGTGATTGATATTTCTCCTGGCAATCTTGATTCCAATTTGTGCTTCATACAGTCTGGAATTTCACATGATGTACTCTGGATATAAGTTAAAGAAGCAGGGTGACAATATTCAGCCATGACACACTCCTTTCCCAATTTGGAGCCAGTCTTATTCCGGGTCTAGTTCTAACTGTTGCTTCTTCACCTGCATACAGATTTCTCAGAGGCAGGTAAGGTGGTCTGGTTTTCCCATCTCTTTCAGAATTTTCCATAGTTGTGGTCCACATAGTCAAATGCTTTGGTGCAGTCAATAAAGCAGAAATAGATGTTTTCCTGGAACTCTCTTGCTTTTCCCATGATCCAGCGGATGTTGGCAATTTGATCTCTGCTTCCTCTGCCTTTTCTAAATCCAGCTTGAACATCTGGAATTTCACGGTTCATGCACTGTTGAAACCTGGCTTGGAGGATTTTGAGCATTACTTTGCTAGCATGTGAGATGAGAGCAATTATGAGGTAGTTTGAACCTTCTTTGGCATTGCCTTTCTTTGGGATTCAGACGGTAAAAGTGTCTGCCTACAATGCGAGAGACTTGGGGTCTGTCTATGGGTCTGGAAGATTCCCTGGAGAAGGAAATGGCAACCCATTCCAGTACTCTTGCCTGGAAAATCCCATGGATGGGGAAGCCTGATAGGTTACAATCCATGGGGTTGCAAAGAATTGAACATGACTGAGCAACTTCCGTTTCTTTCTTTCTTTGGGATTGGAATGAAAACTGACCTTTTCCAGTCCTGTGGCCACTGCTGAGTTTTCCAAATTTTCTGGCATATTGAGGGCAGAACTTTCATGGCATCATCTTTTAGGATTTGAAATAGCTCAACTGGAATTTCATCCTTCCACTAACTTTGTTCTTAGTGATGCTTCTTAAAGCCCACTTGATTTCCCATTCCAGGATGTCTGGCTCTAGGTGAGTGATCACACCATTGTGGTTATCTGGGTCATGAAGGATTCTTATGAGAAATCTACTTTTAGCAAGATGTAGTTGAATAAAGAATTGCTGTGAGGCAGTTTTTGCATAGAGTCAGGAAAAGTGCTTTGAAAAATAAGATTAAAATATACATTAAATATAAATTCAGTATGATCACATTTATCAAAAAGCACCAGCTGTTTTAAATAAAAATAATAATAGCTAACATTTTTTAAGCACTTACCATGAGTCTTTTCTTGCTTTGGGTTCTTTTAGTGGCTAACTTAGTCCTTTTGATGGTCCCATCAGTTAGACTCATATTTTCCCACTTTGTGGATGAGGAAATAAGAAAGTTCAAGAACTTGCCCAAGAACACAGTTAAAAATTTAAAGAGAATATTATTTAGGTGATCATTCAAATCATATTTCTCTTCTATTATTTTATTTCATCATGATTTTTGATTATTAGAAATACAATTTATTGCTGATAGGTATAATTTGTGCTTATAATTTTATTTTTGCTCCTCTTCTTTGGTGCCCTTTTTGTGACTAGAGCAAAATTCTTGAGACAGTAAGCATACTCAGTTCTTTTCTAATGACACCTTAACATGCATTATTGTTGCATTTTATGCAAATAATTTTGATTGAATGATTTTCCTATGCAAGTTTCACTAATTGCATTTACTTGCCAGATATACTTCAACATTTTCAGTTCATGTTGGCATTAAAAGTCCGCTGAAAACACAATTCAATACTCAACTCAAAATACAACTTAAGCTAGATTTCATTATGTATAAGGAGCCTGAAAACCTGAATTACAAGGAAAACTAAGGAATAGAAATCTAGAGCCAGGTTTCAGACAGCTAAAGTTTTAGATAAAAATTCCTTTACAAGGTCAGTGTTTGTATAGTTCTTAGCAAAAAGCATTTTTCATGTTTAGAAAGTGTACCTATAATTTCACATGTATGTATTTTGTTTTGTTGAATTTTTATTAGCTTTAAAAAGATTATTTTATTCTTTTATGATTGCCTTAATATCTCTCTTGATGTTTTTCTGTTATCATATTGTTACTATGGTTGCCTATTTGGAAAAAGACTATTGAAAGTATGACTTCTGAAGGTACCTTCAGAACATAGTAAGTCCTATGGTAATAGTATCTATAGGACTTACTATCTGTAGGTAATTGGTTCTTACATATCTATAGGTAATTGGTTTTTTGGAAATAAAACATAATGATTGGAAATTAATCTAAGTTCTAAATTCAAATATTAATGTATGAATTTTGAAAATTTTTGATTGGATTAGAATAAATAACATGAGATATACCCTCTTTTACAAAATATTGGAGTATAGTGATTTACAATGTTTTGTTAGTTTCAGGTGTACAACAAAGTGAATCAGTTACACACACACATATATATTCACTCTTTTTAAGATTCTTTTCCCATATAGGCCATTGCAGAGTATTGGATAGAGTTCCCTGTTTTAGTTATCTATTTTATATATAGTAGTATGTATATGTTAATCGAAATCTTCAAATTTACCTCTCTCCTTGACCACCTTTCCCTGGTAACTGTAAGTTTATTTTTTACATCTGTAACATGACTTCTGTTTTCTGGATAAGTTCATTTATACTCCTTTTTTTTTAATGGATTCCATATAGAAGTGACATATTTGTCTTTCTCTGTCTGATATCACTCAGTATGACAATCGTTATCTAGGTTCATCCTGTTACTTCAAGTGGCATTATTTCATTCTTTTTTGTGGCTGAGTAATATTCCATTGAATATATGTCCCATATCTTCTTTATCTATTCATCTTTCAGTGGACATTTAGGTTGTTTCCATGTCCTGGCTATGGCAAATTGTGCTGCAAGGAACATTGGGTGCATGTATCTTTTCAAATTATGGTTTTCTCAGGATATATGACCAGGAGTGGAATTACAGGATCATATGGTAGCTCTATTGTTAGTTTTTTTGCATCTCCTGCATTAGCAAGAGGGTTCTTTACCTCTAGTGCCACCTAGGAAGTCCCCGTTTTTAGTTTTTTTAAGGAACCTCCATACTCTTCTCCATAGTGGCTGCACCAATTTACTTTCCCACCAACAGTGTAGACAGTTTCCCCTTTCCCCACACACTCTCCAGCATTTATTATTTGTATACTTTTTGATGGTGGCCATTCTGAGTGGTGTGAGGTGATACTTCATTATAGTTTTGATTTGCATTTCTCTAATGTTAATGATGTTGAGCATCGAGCATTTTTCATGTGTTTGTTGGCCATCTGTGTGTCTTCTATGGAGAACTATTTAGATTGTCTGACCATTTTTGATTGGGTTGTTTGCTTTTTTGATATTGAGCTGCATGGACTGTTTGAATATTTTGGACACTAAGCCCTTTTCAGTTCCTTCATTTGCAAATATTTTCTGAAAAGGGCTGTCTTTTCAACTTGTTTATGGTTTCCTTTTTTGTGCAAAAGCTTTTAAGTTTAATTAGGTCCTATTTGTTTACTTATTTATTTATTTTCATTATTCTAACAAGTGGATTGAAAAAGATCTTATGTCAGAGAGTGTTCTGCTTATGTTTTCCTCTAAGAGTGTTATAGTTTTGGTCTTTAATGCATTTTGAGTTTATTTTTGTGTATGGTGTTAGAGAATGTTCAAATTTCATTCTTTTACAGGTAGCTGTATAGTTTTTCCCAGCACCACTTCTTGAAGAGACCATCTTTTCTCCCTTGTGTATTCTTGCTTCCTTTGTCATAGATTAGGTAACCATAGATATAATCTTTGAACTTTCTATCCTGTTTCATTGATCTATATTTCTGTTTTTGTTTCAGTAACATACTCTTTTGATGACTGTAGCTTTTAGTATAGTCTGAAGTCAGTGAGCCTGATTCCCCCAGCTTCATTTTCCTATCTCAAGAAAAATGGGCAGAAGATCTAAATAGACATTTCTCCAAAGAAGATATACAGATGGCCATGAGGTACATGAAAAGATGCTCAGCATCACTAATCATTAGAGAAATGCAAATCTAAACTACAATGAAGTATCCCCTTATACTGGTCAGAATGGCCAACATAAAAAAATCTGCAAAGAATAAATGCTAGAGAGGGTGTAAAGAAAAGGGCATTCTCCTACACTGTTGACGGGGGAGTAAATTGGTGCAGCCACCACGGAGAATGGTATGGAGGCTCCTTAAAATACTAAAAATAGAGCTACAATATGACCCAGCGATCCCACTCTTGGGCATATTTCCAGACAAAAATCATAATTGGAAAAGATACAGATTCTCCCAGTGTTCATTGCAGCACTATTGGCAATAGACAGGACATGGAAGCAACCTAAATGCTCATGAAAGATGAGTGGATAAAGAAGATGTGGTATATATATACAAAGAAATATCACTCAGCCAGAAAAAGAATAAAATAATTACATCTGAAGCAACATGAATAGATCTAGAAATTGTCATACTGAATGAAATAAAGTAGATAAACAAATATTATATGATATGTGGAATCTTAAAAAAATGGCATAAAATGAACTTATTTACAAAACAGAAATGGAGTCACAGATATAAAAAGCAAACATGGTTAACAGGGGGGAAAGGAGAGTGAAGGATAAGTTGGGATATTAGGATTGACACATACACAATATTATACATAAAACTGATAAATAATAAGAATGTATTGTATGATACGGGGAACTCTATTCAATACTCCATACTGAATGATCTATATGGAAATAGAATCTAGAAAAGAGTGGATAGACATATAGCTGATTCACTTTACTGCAAAGACTAATACAACATTGTAAATCCATTATACTTCATTAAATTAAAAATTAATTTTAAAAATCTGGAAAAAGATAAAATCTAATTGCAAGGAGGAAGAAAAAGAAAATTATTTGAAAAAATCATAAGTGGTATCAAAATATTTATTCTTTTGAGTAGGTTTGGCTCTAGAACTAACCTTCAGTCATTATCAAAGACAGAAATGTTTCTCAGGAAATCGGACAGGTCAGCTCATGTAGGTATGTGCATGGGCGTGTCTTCTAAAAGAGCTCTGAAGTTGCTATGAAAAATGAAAGCATTTCTGGAATTAGTGTCCGGCTCCTAAGATGATTCTTTTGAAGAAATATTCCTTTGGTTGTACAGTTTACAAATATAGTAGTTGAGTCCATTTCATTTCCTTTAAAAATTACTTTACAGTGTAGCTTTTTGGTCTGCTCTATTTCAAAGTCTGATTACACGTCCCCAAGCCTCGAAGACTTTCCTACTTGTGGCCTTCACTCTGTCCCAACTACATAAGAATGGTCAGCATCAGAAACTGTGAAAACTGTTTGCAGAAACTGCTTCAAAATTCCATTGGTTAGTTTACCTTCCTCTCTTCACCTTTTGTTTTTCAGAGTCAATCTGACCCAGGATCCTGGATTTCAGAGTTAACCACCAATGATCATAACTGTCTACGTTTATGGTTTTTTCTTTGCTCCCGAATGTTGACTTATTCATGGGATTACACATTATTTTAGTTCTTTGTGGGATTACATGTTTATGTAGTTTATTTTAATTCCTAAAATCTTACAACTTCCCATGCGCGCTTCTGGATCTGAAGTTCTTTGACTTCCCTGTGAATAAAAGTCAGCTGTGTTCCTAGCCCTCATGAAGCCCAGAGCCCTGTTCCCACACCAAGATGAATGCAGATCATTAATTCAAAACCTTAATAGCATTTATTCCTAGAAATATGACTGAAGATCTTGTTTCAACTTTCCATGTCTCTTTCTCTCTGTTTCATGATGACTTGAGGAAAAAAGTGTGTGTCTTACACCATCTGCACTGTCTTCTCCTCACTGCTAGTTGCTTAGGCCCCCCACATCTGCAGCTTCCTTTAGAAACAAAATAAAACCCAAATTTCTTAACAAATTCTACAGGCCCTATGTGAGGGTCTCTCTTTTCTCTTCAACCTGTCTCCCTCCATCCTTCCCCTTATTCACTATCTGCCAGCCACTCTGACCTCTTCTGCTGTGAGAACAGACTTAGCTTGTTCTCAATTTTAGGATTCTACATTCATGTGTCTTTTGGAAATACTTGATTTTTGGATTTCTGCATGGTTGCCTCTTCTCAACATCCAGACCCCAACTCTTGCCTTCTCTACCCACTGTGGGTTCCTGCCTCTCATTGGTGGTCTTCCTTTCTCACATGAATCAGAAGTAAGCCAGATAGCTGCTTTAAGAATTTTTGGAGCTCTTGTGGCCTCTTCCACAGAATTCTGAAAGTTACAACCTAGCTTATTTTCTTCCTGTATTTGGACTTGCCTTGGTTTTTAAAATCTCTCTTGGCTTTGTACATTGAGCTCCTTAGCTGAAGTGTCTGGTTCATAGAATTTGGACAGTTTTCTTGATTCTGAACTTCTTTGCTTATAAACACTGTGTGGGTTTGTTTACTTAGCTGGTGTGAGCAATCAGGCTGTACCACGGCATGGAGTCATGCGTCTTCCCTTCATCCTACTCTGGCCCTGGCATCTAGCCCCTCAGCTCAGAAGCCGGAAGAGTCAAAGTCTTAGGTGTCATCAGCAGCTTTCTTACCCAACACAAGAAATGTCTCTGTCACTTCCTGCTACAAGGCCATCCAGCTTCTCTGAGCATAATTCTGGGGACCTGAAAAATCTCTGTTTCACCAGCCAAACCATCGCTTCGTGAAATCCTAAGACATCCTAGAGACGTTATCCTTATGTTTGTCTCTTTCCTGGAAACCTCTACAGAATGATTCTAATTCTGCATCTTAGATCACATAGTATAAATTCCTGTCACATGCTGACCATCTGGCTATGTGGTTAAGTATGAACAGGATAAATTTATAACGAGGATAAGATCATAAGGGGATGAAGGCATGGAACTGAGAGGTAAGGGATCAGCCTAGATAAGCAAGAAAAGCAATTACAACAGGATCACAGTGTCATGGTTTGGCAATTAAGGCACCATGTCTCCGTCCTCATGATCTGCTGATGCCGTTAATTTTCCCCTGAGAATTCAGGAATAAACAAGGGTGCTACCTCTGAAAGGAAAGAGGCTCCCAAGAAGCACTGAAGGGAGAAATGAGGAAGAAAAAGCCTTAAATCTTTCTAAAGGTGATTTATGACATCCTCAACACCTGCTCTCTCTTGTAGAAAATCAATTACACTCAATTTTTTTTCAATTACACTTTAATGTTTCTATTTCCTACAGATTGGAACCAAACCACTTTGAGCCTCAGTTGTCTCTTATCTCTGTCCCCAAAGAAATTTCTCAAGAAATTTCCTAGTTGAGTTCTTATAACACAGCTTTTTTTTTCCTTTCTTTTTTCTTTTAGGCCTCACTGTGCAGCGTGTGGGATCTTAGTTCTTCAACCATGGATCAAACCTGCTTCCCCTGCATTGGGAGCTTGAGTCTTAACCACTGGGCCACGAGGGAAGCCCCCAATGTAGCTCCTTAATATTTTTCCTTTGAAAGTCAGACATCTGTCTGTCTTCCCTTATTCCACCACTGTGACATTTATTGAGGCAAAAATGTCAAGCTTATACCTGTCTCTTGAGGTGTTGTGGCCCAGATGTTGGTGGTCTCTCCTTCTCTGATGGTGTTATTCCTCACATGCAGGACCATTTTTACCTCAGACAGAGGGGTCGGACAGAGTCGAACACGACTGAAGTGACTTAGCAGCAGCAGCAGCAGAAGGGTCTCGGGACACAATTTTCATGAAACATGAATGCTAGCACACAGCCTGTGGTCACCCACTCAGCTTAGAGGATTTACATGCATCAAAGAATCTCTTCTAGGCTTACTTTTCTTCCTCCTCCATGGTTGGTTCCTTGACTTTATTTTCTTGCTAGTTAATCAGTCCTTTCACCCTGTAGCACGAGACTCAGTTTTCTTTTTTGGTCCCTTTAAGTCCCTGGAAGAACTAAGTTCTCTCAGAGGGGCTTGAAACCCAAGGGCAGCCCTTGAAGTCAAAGTGAAGTTTCTCTCCATGGTCACATGAATAGTGTTGGAGGATAGAAGCCCCTAGAGTGTGGCACTGGCAATTGTGCTCTTAGTCTTCTCTCTGCTTTAAGAATGAGATTCTAATCAGTCCGGTTTGTGAAATATTTCTAACTCAGTCCTTCCATCCTGAATATCTTCTGTCTTGTGTTTTATTTCTATTCTTCTTCCTTCTTTTCTGCACTGCAAAGCTGCTTGGCAGTGATTTTGCTTTATCATCTATGAGTTCCAACGTGCAGCCCAGGGAGCAAGTGAATGAATGTACTTCTCAAAGCTCTCAATTGCTTGTACATCAGCATCCGCCTTCCTGCCTCAGCATCTTTTTCCAACCTCACTCTGGGGTCATTCAGCCTCCTTTTCTGGAAACCACTTGCATTTTGTCAAGCTATAAGAACACATATCAATAGCAGTAGACTCTTTTTCTGGTTTGATTGATCCACTTAAACCAACACATCTCTACTTCATTATAATTCACCTGGATCCAGCCAGAAGAAATAGCCTCCTCTTCCTTCTTTTTCTCCTACACCACCTCACCTTTACTGTGCACACTGTTCCAAGGTCAAAAACACTGAAAGACTAAGGAAAAATTCCATAGAAGTAATGTTTTTCTTCCGGAGTCTAAAGAAATGGAGTGAGTGATTTCCTAAGAAACTCATAAAAGATTAGCCACAGGATGTCTCAATGAAACTCTTTATACTCTGGGAATTACACATCAGTGGTTGAATTTATGATACCCCTAAGGTCTGCATCTCGTCACATGAGACATTTCACAAGGAGAAGAGAAATTTTAAAAAATAAAATTGATGAAGCCAGAAGACCTCCCCCAGATGTCATCACATTATCCCATCTCTGTCCGCAGCTCCGGGTCCCCTTAGTTTGTATCCCACTCTTCCCTTCTTCAGACACCAAGACAAAACTCAGCATAGTTACTAAAGCAACTTTTATTTTGACAGCTTTAGTATTTCATCATTAAGCCTTCATTTAGATGGAAAATGTCCTCCCACGCCCTTGACTGAAGATGCCTTTCTCATTAAGCCCAAGTTTTGCCTCTTCTTACATAGCACACGCATACACAACCCACCTGCTTCGGGTTACTGTCCATCTGTTCTTCGAGAAAAACCCTGTTGCATGCAAAAACAATTTTTTTTTTCTTTTTATGGACACTATGTTTCTGTGCAAATGGAATCTGTAATCCAATTGGGTCATCATTTTAGACATACAAAAAAAGAAGTTTCAAGAACTTCATGACAATTTATTTATGAATATCCTTGTTATAAAAGGATAATAAGTTTATTTGTTTATAAGGAAATAGTTCTGGTGGACAATAGACAGTTTCGATTTTTTGATATATAATCACTGAGACTGTAGGTTCAACAAAAAAGGGAGTTTCTTCCTTCATTGGAACTCTCAAGTGGAGCTGGAAATCATGCAACCTGTAGGTTTTCAGAGCGACTGGACTTTGGGAAGGTCTGGCATGCTCCTAGCCTTGAGGATTCGAAAAGGAACACATGGACCCTCTTCCCAGCACATGCACATGCCTCCAGAATTCTTCATTCTGTGTTGGCAGCTCTTGTGTCCTCTGAGGTAACAAATCACAGGTAAAGAACATTTGCTTTAGTCCAAGTCTTCATTTAAATTTTTTTTAATTAAAAAATTGGAGAATAATTGCTTTACAGTGTTGTGTTAGTTTCTGCTGTACAACAGTGTGAATCAGACATATATATACATATATCCCCTCTCTCTTGAGCCTCACTCCCACCCTTCTAGATCATCATAGCGCTTCAAACTGAGCTCCCTATGCTGTGCAGCAGCTTCTCACTAGCTGTCTATGACAAAGAAACTGAAGCTTATTGAAGCTCACTGACTTATTTAAAGTTCTAGTTATTTAAGCCTGTGTCCTGAACACAGTTGGAGCTTCCTACCGAGGTTAAGTGTCTTATTCAGGTTTAAAGCCTAGGAATCATGTTATTAACAGAACAACAATTTCCTTACTCTAATAGATTGTGTTTTCTTATTTAAAGAATATGTTTGGATATTACATCTGCTTATTTTTTTAATCAATGAATAAATTTATAACATTAAATTCAATCACCTTTGCAGTAAAGGATACTGTATCCCCAGGGGTTAATTGATCTTCTACAAGTCAGTTATCCATGGAGAAATATTCAGAATATTTTTCAAATGTTAGCTGCTCAGTCATGTTCGACTCTTTGTGACCCCATGAACTGTAGCCCACCAGGCTCCTCTGTCTATGGAATTCTCTAGGCAAGAATACCAGAGTGGGTTGCCGTTTCCTTCTCCAGGGGATATTCTGGGCCCAGCGATCGAACTCCAGCAACCGGCATTGCAGGCAGATTCTTTACCATCTGAACCACCAGGGAATAGTCTCTGTCATTACCTTGTCCTTTGTGTTTCGATGATCTCAGAACTTAAGCAGGTGTTCATTACTAAAGTTATTATTTTCATTTGTAATTTATCTTATTTTTTTTAATTTATTTTTTAATTGAAGTGCAGTTGATTTACAATGTTGTGTTAGATTCTGGCGTACAGTACAGTGATTCAGTTATATCTATTCTTTTTCAGATTCTTTTCCCTTATAGGTTATTATAAAATATTGAGTATAGTATATTACTCAGCCATGAAGAAAAATAATGCCTTTTGCAGCAACATGCATGGACCTAGGGACTATCATACTAAGTGAAGTAAGTCAGACAGAGAAAGACAAATATCATATATCACTTGTATGTGAAATCTAAAGAAACGTTACAAATGAACTTATTTACAAAATAGAAATAGACCCACAGATTTAGAGAACAAACTTACAGTTACCAAAATGGAGAGGAAGGAGGACATAATTTTATTTCATAATAAAGAATTTAAAGAGACCATAAGGCCTGCAGATTGATATTGCTAAAGGCAGCACTGATTTTAACCACCTCTGAGACTGTCGGCTCTGCTTTCCGCTATTGGATCGCATCAAGTATTAGAGGAAAAGAGTGTTTGGAAAAGTACTCTAAGAAAGATGAGGTGAAAATTAGAATTTCACAGCCTTTCTCTCTTCCGTTATGTACATAGTCTAATTCCTGTCTCTCTAACATGAGGTTGCACAGTGATTTAGGGCCACTTTAATCATTTTAATGTTCTCGCTCAGTTGTAGGGGAAAATGAAATAGCTGAGTTTATGCTAAAAATAAACCTCACAGCTTTGCTGGATTGCACAACCTTGAGTGTAAACAACTGTCCCCCCTCTTGGAAACTAATCCTGCCTGGCTTTTGACTTTCCCAAGAGATTGCTCTAATAGATTTTTTAAGCTGCATGTTGAATAATTGTTTCCACAACCAGCACAGATTGGTTTTCTCAAAAGAAAAAATGAAAATGAAAGTTCTATCCAATTAAAAACGAGCTATTAATACTCTGCTGGTCTGGAAAGGAAAAGCCTGCGCTTCAGAAGCCTGTGCCATTTATCACAGAAACAAATTTTCACAGCAACTGAAAGAGGGGGTGAAAAATTAGAAGTTTTATGAAGAACTAGAAAACAGACACTTTAGCTGTTTTTAGTTGGCATGGAGGAGAATATTAACATCCCTGGCAGAGGGGAGCAGATGCCTTCATACTGGCCCCAGCAACTTTCCACCACAGGGAAGACGGCTCAGCATAGAGTGGCCTGAGTTCACCCTGGGCTCTTGGTTATTGTACCACATACATACAGCTGGCCATGTCATAGGGTGTCTAGATTTAGAATATTCTTTATTTTACGATCTGATAAATGTTCCTTTCAATTAAATAATTTATTGCCTGTCAACAAAAAGCTTTGGAATTTCTGATTGTCAGAGAATCTAACCATTTGGTGTTTCTTTTAACACTCTGCATTTTTAAAAGCTTATTTATTTATTTTTGGCTGCATCAGCCCTTAATTGCTGCATGCGGGATCTTTGGTTATGGTGCGTGAATTGTTTATTGAGACACCTGGTCTCTCTAGTTGTGGAGCAAGGACTCAGTAGCTGCGGTGAATGGCTTAGTTGCTCTGAGGCATGTGAGATCTTAGTTCTCTGACCAGGGATTAAACTTGAATACCCTGCATTGGAAAGTGGACTCTTTAACCCCTGGACCATCAGGGAAGCCCCACCATTTAGTATTATTAAGCCCAAGTCAAGGAAAATGCCTGTGTGAATTTATATTCAAGCTTTAAGGGTTGGGGTGCAGTCAAATGGTTGTTAATGCTCCTATCAGTCAGTGCAGTTCTAGTCCACCAGCCCATTTATTATTTTTTTAATATAAATTTATTTATTTTAATTGGAGGCTAATTACTTTACAATATTGTATTGGTTTTGCTACGTACACCCATTTCTTAACCCTCTGGTGCAAATGGACCCAGAGTTCAAGAAGGATAAACACACCAGTATCAGCTTAAAAATCAGGGTGAGTGAGGACTTATGTTTCTCAAATGTGGTCCCCCAACCACCTGCATTAGACTTTTTGCTTGGTTTTTGTTTATTTTTAAACCAAATTCCTGGACTTTATCAAAATCCAAAGAATCAGAATATATTAAAACAGGTACCAAGAATACATAATTTTAACAAACACACTGTGGGAATCTCATAAAGAAAAGAAGGACTACCACCCTCAGGTAAAAGGTAGGAGGACAAGCAATGAAATGTGGACAGGCTTTTGTGTCCTGCCCTGAGATGGTAGAGATTTCTGGGTCACAAAATGGACCCTGCAGCTCCTGTGTCATGAGTTTATCATTAGTAGAAACTTTGAATGTGGCAGAAAGTGAAATAAAAATATTTTACCCATTTAGGTCTTCATGACTCATTTTATTTTAAATTCATTAAAAAGAATGGAGTGCCTTTCTGATAACGATATCCCTCAAGGAGCCTAAAATACATTTCAAATTTGAAGGTAGACATACTTTTTATTCATATTTAGACATTATAAATGAAAACTTTATGATAAATACACTGTTGAAATGTAAAAATTCATTAAGCATGCCTGATAAGTAACTTCATTCATATCCAACTCTTTGCAACCCTGTGAACTCTAGCCCACCAAGTTCCTCTGTTATTGGAATTCTCCAGACAAGAATACTGGAGTGAGTTGCTGTGCCCTCCTCCAGAGGATCTTCTTGACCCAGGGATTGAACCTGTGTCTCATGTCTCCTGCACTGGCAGGTGGGTTCTTTACCACTGGTGCCACCTCAGTTCAGTCACGCAGTCGTGTCCGACTCTTTGCGACCCCATGAATCGCAGCACACCAGGCCTCCCTGTCCATCACCATCTCCTGGAGTTCACTCAGACTCTCGTCCATTGAGTCTGCGATGCCATCCAGCCATCTCATCCTCGGTCGTCCCTTTCTCCTCCTGCCCCCAATCCCTCCCAGCATCAGGGTCTTTTCCAATGAGTCAACTCTTCGCATAAGGTGCCCAAAGTACTGGAGCTTCAGTTTCAGCATCATTCCTTCCAAAGAAATCCTAGGACTGATCTCCTTCAGAATGGACTGGTTGGATCTCCTTGCAGTCCAAGGGACTCTCAAGAGTCTTCTCAACACCACAGTTCAAAAGCATCAATTCTTCGGCGCTCAGCCTTCTTCACAGTCCAACTCTCACATCCATACATGACCACAGGAAAAACCATAGCCTTGACTAGACGGACCTTAGTCGGCTAGGAAGCCCAAATATTCACTGTGTCAAGTTCAAAATCACATGAGTATTCACGAAGATACAGCATAGGCTGGCCCATGAAACAAGTTGCAGCACATTTCAAATATCTGAACTCTTAGGAGTGTATTCTAAATAGACAGATGCCTTCTCTATATTGCCTAAATATATATATATATATAATATTATATATGAAAAAAATGTAACTATAAAATCATCATCAGATACTCAGAAAAGGTGGATAAGAAACAGGGTATTTACAGTCTTGACTTATCCCCTCAAATTACTTGTTAGTTATGAAGGGAAACTACAGAATTTAAAGTGATGGATCATGGCAAATACTGCACTCATCAGTCACCAAAGTTAACGTGTCCAACTAAAGGGCAAAACAACACAATGCTCCTTTAGTTGTGAGGCACAAAGGAGGACAGTAAAAAGAAGAACTGGTCATATCACGAGTTGGTGAGGATGTGAAGCAGCTGGAATTCTTTGCTGTTGGTATGAAAGTACATGGTTACAATGACTGTTTTGGAAAATTGCAATGTGCTCTCAAAGTTGAACATGGGAATACTGACACCCTAGCAGTTTCACTTCTCAGTAAATATCTGCCAAAAGATAAGTACATAGTAGATATCTTAATAATAGCCCCAAACTGGAAATAACCCAAATAAACAAGTTGATAAATATATTTAAACAACATTAAATTGTTATACCATGATGCAGTTATACTATGTTATACCATGAGGAGCCTGGTGGGCTACAGTCCATGGGCTTGTGAAGAGTTGGACATGACTGAGTGACTAAGCACACAGGTTTAAACTTCCCTGTAGCTGATTTGGTAAAGAGTCTGCTTGCAATACAGGAGACCAGGGTTCAATCCCTGGGTTGAGATGATCCACTGGAGAAGGAATGGTAACTCACTTCAGTATTCTTGCCTGAAGAATCCCGTGGACAGAGGAGCCTGGTGGGCTACAGTTCATGAGCTCTCAGAGTTGGACACAACTGAGTGACTAAATACACACACCCAAACTGTTATACCATGAAGCAGTTAATTACTGTGACATAAAACAGTATGAAAGCATCTTATCAACATAAACGGTAAGTGATAAAATACACAAAAAACTATGTTTTATACAATTCCATTGTCATAAGGTCTAAAAGTCAGCAAAGCTAAGGTAGAATCTTAGAAATCAAATTGACATCTACTTTGGGGAGAGGGAAGTTTTTGGGGGGATGGGGAAAGAGGGAAGCCTCTGGGGTTCTGATGGTATTCCTATTTTTTATTCAAATGGTGATTACATGGATATGATCTTGTTGTAATAATTTACTGAGCTATTCACACAAGATGTGCACATGTCTCAGTTGTATGTTACTGCATATAATAAGCAAATAAGTAAGTAAATCCATGTTAAAAATTCTATCAAAAGACAAAAAGTCATAAATATAGGTATAAACACTGTTTGTGATGTGCATAATTTAACATGGTAAAGATATCATTCTTTTCAAACCAGGTTATAAATTCAATGTATTTCTTGGAAATATTTTGGAAGAATTTTTTGAAGAGTAGAACAAATTGGTTAAGAAATCATATGGATGAAAAAAGAGTCCACAAACAATAAAGATTATGAATAAGAGGAGCGAAGAGGGAAACTCACCCAAAGATGTATGAAGACATTTCATAATGCCATTGCAATAAAATAAAACAAAATAAAATAGTATGGTTTTGGCATGGGAACAAAAAGATTAAAGGAATGCAATATAGACACGAGAGTCTTGTTTGTTTAGGAAGTTTTATGGACTCAATCTCTACTGTTATCATTAACAACAAAATCATATTTAGTAGATAACTTTATGGGATTTCCTTATACGGAGAAAAATAAACTCTCAGAACATATAAACAAAACTAATCTCCAGATGGATTAAAGTCCTAATTTGGCAGCTAAAATTAAAGAATACTAGAAGACACTAAGGGACAATAAATTTACGATATTACAGTTGAGAAATGTTTCATGGAGAAAAAGAGGATACTCAATGAAAAAATGAGTGAATTCACTACACAGACGGTTGAAAGGGGACGGACGCTTGAAAGGGTAACCAGTATGTGGGATAAGACACCAAAACATCAAGAATCCGAACCAAATGAGATGAATGTGGAAGTTTAAATAGTGAAATTCAGGAGGGGCAGAAGAAAATGGGTGTCCTTGCGCATGTCTGGTGGGAATGCAACCCGGGTTCAGATGTGGAGCTCAATCCCACTTTAGTTAGTGAAAGGAATGGGATCTACCCAATAACAGGTTCTTCCAGAAAACCACCCTGCAACTCTGTCTTTCCGGGTTATGTCTATTTCCTAGGACATATACCAGCTCACTAGCAGCAAGATGGGAGTGATGGTGGGGATAAAGAAGAAAATAAAAGGCAGAGTCTACCTTACAGATGACTGTCTGAACAGTACAGATGACTGACTCCCTTTTGGCACCCAAGTTCTAGGTGGGGAAGGGGAAAACAGAAAGCATTGTTATTTACAAACTTTCTTACTCATCATTTATCTTACTGCAGAGACAACTTATGTTTAGAGAGAAAACAAAGTAATGACAATTTTATTTAATTGTATGAATTCTGTGTTTCTGAGAAAAATGAACTATTAATATCCCTGTGAAGTGGTAGCTTTTCCCACACATTCAAAGCTACAAACGTTTTAAAAAGAGTCAGTCACAGTCCTTCAGATCTGGCTCTGGACCTCCTGTTGCCACTTGGTCTTGTAGAACAGCGGTCCCAACTTTTTTATCACCAGGGATTGGTTTCATGGAAGACAATTTTTCCACAGCCTGAAGAAGGGGATGGTTTGGGGATGATTAAAAAACATTACACTTATTGTGCACTTTATTTCTATTATTATTACGTCAGCCCTGCCTCAGATCATCAGGGATCAGATCCCAGAGGTTGGGGACCCCTCTAGAGCCTTGGTTTCCTGAACTGTGGCTATGTAGGCAACTTATCTGGCAAAATACAGGTAATACAGCTAATAACATAGGTGGAATTATAAGTAAATATTTCAGCCATGAGCCTCCCACACCAAGCCAGTTTCTTAAAAGATGGTTAAGACTAGAGAATGGATCACTTAAGGTAGAAATCTGATTTTTCATATGGTTCATCAAATGTGTTACATTGAGGGATTCATCAGGTATGAAAACACGATATTTGGTTTGAATTAGGCCCAGGTACCTCCTTGAGATGCTGTAAGGTATCAAGGGCCTTGTGGTTTTTGTAGCACCACCTTTTTCATCATAGAAATATCAGAATTCAATAGGCTAATAGCCTGGTTACTGTCATTTAAAGCTTGGTGAGTGAAAGTTATTAGGGCTTCAAAGCTATGAAATAATCACAATAATTGTATCCAGTTTATAAAATTGGATGGAGGTTAAATCAAATAATTCATGCACAAGACAGCATATAGTAACCTTTCAATACATATCAGGTACTATTTGGGGATTTTGTTAAGAATATCCTGGATATTTTCTGGGTTCTTCTTAGCATCCTACCTATATCTGAAATGGATTTATTTATAGCCACCTCTGTGAATCATGAAGACTTAGAAGCTTCTCCTGACACATTTCAGGATTACAATTTTTCCTAATCTACTCTCCAAAGTCTTTTCTTTTTTTCTATACCTGATTCTATACCTGATTCTATACCTCATAGTTACTGAAATTTATTTTTCCCAGGCAGACTTTTTGAAAAACAAATACAGGGAAACTTTGAAATGTTTGGTCAATATTAAGGAAAAATACAGTTTTCTGATCCTAGTGAGTGTATTTTTATTAGTAGTGAAAAAATATGCCAGAGGTTAAATAAATATGGCTTTTCCTAAGAACGGCAGCAATTCCAATAAATGTTTTATTACAAAAAACTTCTGCACCTACTCTTTAATCTGGAAAGTGGCCACATGAGACAGCTGACCAGATTCTTTCTGTCATTTGTACAGTCACTTAATGTTCCAAAATTAAAATAGGAAATGGTAACTTAATAAGTAATCTGTATCAAAGAGAACTCATTCTATTAAGAGCTTTTCTTTATTCAAGGAAGTAAACTTGATAGGTGTTCTCGTGGGACAGGAGAATTGTACTGTTTGTAGAAATAGAATGAGTTAAGCAGTGTTAAGAAGAATTTAATAGGTTAAAGGGTGTGTGTATGTGCTTGTGTGTGTTTTAATCTTTCAAAATGAGAATTAGAAGATTGATGAGTAAATGGCTTCACCAAACTATATGGGGTGGCTTTGCCAGACTATCCTTTGTGCAGAGCAATGTCACAGTGACTCGGAACTTCTTTGATACTATTGAAATCTTTCTGTTTGCAGTGTGTCATTCTTGTAAGCTTTGTCTTTCATGGGCATTATGTTTGCTCATGGAGGAACACACTGGAAATACCTGTTCTGGGACAGGGTTTGTGCTGAATGGCCCATTGTGGGTGTTTATGTTCACTTGTTTCCCTGAAAATGCCACCTGGATAAAAGTGTCTGCTGCAAAAGCTATAAGATCCCATTTTCAAAATAAACCAGCTCCTTGTTCTGAAAAATTTCTCTGCCTTTGTACACTTCAAGCCTACATCACTCAAAAATTCTTTATCCATTCTTCATCTTTACATCTCATTACTTTCTACAGATATATGATCACCCCACTCTTACAAGCATCATTCTTCCCTAAGAGCTCCACATCATGGATCGAACTGTGTCCTCCAAGAGGATGTGTTGAAATCCTAAGCCCCAGCACCTCCATGTATAGGCTCACTGCTGATGCAACTCATTGAGAAGATTATCCTAGAGCAGGGTGGCCCTAACCCAACATGAGTGGAATCCCTGTAAGGAGAGGATGTGAAGATACAGACACAGAGGGGAGAGGGAGATGGAGGCAGGGAATGTGGCTGTACTGCCACAAGTCAAGGAGTGCCTGGCCCCTCAGAACTTGGTCAGATGAAAAGCCTGCTCCACTTGGCTCTTCAAGGGAGCAGGACGCTACCAACACCTTCTCCAGCCTCTGACTTTCAGATAGGGAGAGAATGAACCCCTGCTATTGGGAGTCACATAGGTCATGGTGCTTGGTTTCAGCAGTCCTGGGAAATAAACACAGTCCACAGGGAGGGGGCTGGTTAGGACATCTGCCCTTGGACCCCCACTGCTCAGCCCAGAGTGGAATGATGCTCCATGCTTGCCTCTGTTTTACTTCTACTAGACTGTAAGTCCTACGAGGCCAGAGACTATACCTGATTCATTTCGGTCACCCCTGAAGAAAGTGTCCTCCCCAGATGGGCCTTGAATTTCTTGTTAAATGAGGATATGAAGAGTCTTAATTTTTATGTTCTTCATAATAGTGCATTTTATTGCCAAATAAAGTCATGAATAGGTAATGGAAGCAGTCATACCCAGGAAATCCTGTTTAGCTCTGTTTACATAATTTCCTTAGTTCTGTCCCTAGATGGTGGAGAACTTCATATTTATGACTATTCCCAGAATATTGAAAAAAATAGGACAGTCTCTTGGGCTGCTCGTATCTGTGAGGACAGGCAGTGTTCTCACAGTCCTCAGCTGGGTCATCACTGGTCACTGTCTGAACCTGGAGAGAAATGTCCAAGTTTAGTTTATGTTAGCAAACCCGTTGCTTCCTGAGTGCTTCCCTTGCCCCCATCAGCCATTTCTCAACAGGAAAGACAACAAACAGCCCTTTTATTGCCATGGCTGCTAGCAGTCTCGGTGGCAGAAGAAGCTCAGTCGAGTTTATTACTCACTAGTAATAATAGCAAGAGGAACAAAAGAGGATCCCCAAGGATGAAGTCACACAGCATCAGTATTTTCATTATTCAGAGACCAGAAGCCACAGCACTGCTGTTACCATAAACATGTCTCTTTCTTATTGGCAGATGTTTCATTTAAATAAAAATAATCAGGATTTGGGAAGATTCACCTTGGCAGCAGCTAAAATGCTAATCTCTTTGTGTCCCAGTTGTTACTCCAGCTGCTCTGGAAAAGCACTTGTGGAGGGGTGGTTGTGGGTGGAAGCTGGGCGAGCCTGATGAGCTGTTCACAGCTCCACACATGGGAGGAGGTTTGGGGTACTTTTAATTCCCTCATAATGTGCATAAGTATTTCTTTATTTCATAGTCTCCTACAATCCCTCCAAAAAGTGCTGGTACTAAGAGGAAGGTAGTAGCAATTTTACAGTCCAGTCACCATATTTTGAATTCCTTGTGCTTACATGATGAGTTTAAGGGGATATTATCCTTTCAGTTATCAAAAACTATTGATGTCATAGAAATATTTGGAAGAAAGAGAAACGTGCTCATGCTTATTATGTTAAGAGTCAGTAGGGTGCATGCACCCCGCCCCAGTGTTCACTGCAGCACTGTTTACAATAGCCAAGACATGGAAGCAAGTCAAATGTCCATTGACAGAGGAGTGGATAAAGAAGATATGGTCCATATATACAATGGAATATTACTCAGCCATAAAAGGAACAAAACAGTGCTTTTGCAGAGATGTGGATGGACCTAGAGATTGTCATACAGCGTGATATAAGTCAGAAAGAGAAAAACAAATATGGTGTAATATTGCTTATAAATGGAATCTAGAAAGATATAGTAGAGATGAACTTATTTTCAAAGCAGAAATAGAGTCACAGATATACAGAACAAACTTAAGGTTACTAAGTGGGGAATGGGGAGTGGGATGGATTGGGAGATTGGGACTGACATATATGCACTACTGTATACAAAATAGATAACTAATAAGGAATTAACTCTATAACACAGGAAACTACTCAATACTCTGTGGTGACCTACATGGGAATGAAATCTGAAAAAGAGCGATGTAGGCATATACACAGTTGATCCACTTGGACTTCCCTGGTGGCTCAGTCAGTCAAGAATCTGCCTGCAATGCAGGAGACTTGGGTTGAGAAGATCCCCTGGAGTAGGGGGCATGGCAACCCACTCCAGTATTCTTGCCTGGAGAACCCCATGGACAGATGAACCTGGCGGACTATAGTCCATGGGTCGTAAAGAGTTGGACACAACTGTGTGACTAAACACAACACACAACACACAGCTGTATAGCAGAAACTAACACAACGTTGTAAAGCAACTATACTGCAACAAAAATTAATTAAAAAAAAAAAGAGTCAGTGAGCAGTGAGTTGTGGCTGGGCTGAGTGAAGCTTCTGACCTCAAGGGCGGGGTCTGGACATGATCCATAAGGAGCCTAAGTGCCTCCTCTTTCTGCCCCTTATCCCTGCCCACCCTGTTCTCTGTAGACCAGAATGCCCCTCTATGCTCTCTCAGCACGACAGCCCTGAATGACTCCCCTGATTTCCAAATTTCCATACTTCCTGTGTTTAAGGGCCACCATGAACTGATGCTAAGCTTCTGTGCATCTTAGTCCAGTTCCTGAGAGAGTCAATCCCAATAGCTCAGCTTATGGACCAGATGGCCATTCCATCCAAACAGCAAACAGGACAGAAGAGCCCCAAAGTGTTCCCTGGCCTGTGGAGAGGAGGCCAGTGGAGAGCAAGTAGGCACTTGCGGTGGACTATGGAAAGTGCTCTAAAGATGTTTAGCAAATAGAATCCTTTCTGATTGCAAAGTGTAGTAGACATAAGTTGCACATTGACCTGGTGACAGCATTGATTTATCCAGCAACTGCTCCAACATTCTAATATAATGTTTTCTAAAACCTGGAAAAATTTACATTTTGTCATTATAAGAACAAAGTGTAAATTTATAAATCAGGGATAGAATCCTATTTTCTTTAGAATTATTTCACTTGGTAATTAGCATTTATATTATCTCTGTAAAAAAAGATTAAGCAATTCTCATGATGCTTGACTATTAAGATTCATCTGGTATAGATTTTTCCTTCTCTTGCTTCTATAGAAGTCATAAATTCACAAGTTACTTTGCAGTTCCTGAGAAAATTGAAGTTATTCCCCTTAGGAAAGTAATTTCTTCTGTATATTATGTCTTCACCTATTAATTTTTCTCTCTGCTGCCATTATCCAACTCAGTTCTGTGCCTGTAGATCAGGATTTATAATCACTCCTCTAAAAGAATGTTTTACTTGATTAAACTCTGTTCTTCCTGAAATCATCTAAAGTAATCCACTCAGAACACAAAATAGTGATTCTCTTTGATTTATATGCTGCACATAGAAACAAGAGTGGATGTACAATACATTTTAAAAATTAATTTACAGAGATCCAGAATATTTGAGTATGAATGTCTAAATGAAAGAGGTCACCCTTAAACCTTATACCAACCAGAACGCAAAGCAACAAAGTACATCATGTTTATAAAAATAGGAAGTATAGACAAATTATTCTTCCTCCAGGGTTTATTAGTGTATGAAAGTGAAAGTGGTAGTCGCTCAGTTGTGTCCGACTCTTTGCAATCCCATCGACTGTAGCCCTCTAGGCTCCTCTGTCAATGGAATTCTCCAGGCAAGAATATTGGAGTGGGTGGCCAGTCCTTTTTCCAGGGGCTCTTCCCGACCCAGGGATCTAACCTGGGTCTCTCACATTGCAGGCAGATTTTTTTCCATCTGAGCCACCAGGGAAGCCCTTACTAGTGTATAATTTGTACTAATAGCTAGCAGAGAGAAAGAAAACCTGAGCCATGGTCTCAGGTATGTAATGCATGGTTTGTTTGTCATTTTATCTGTCTAATAGGTACCTGGCATCTTGCTGGTACTTAGTGTTTATTGAAGGAGTATGGGTAGATTCCCTCGTGGCTCAGTGGTAAAGAATTTGCTTGCCAACACAGGAGATGCAGGTTTGATCCTTGGGTCAGGGAGGTCCCCTGGAGAAGAAAAAGGCAACCCACTCCAGTATTCCTGCCGGGAGAATTCCAAGGACAAAGGAGCCTGGTGGGCTACAATCCATTGGGGTCACAAATGAACCAGACATGACTTAGTGACTAAACAACAAAATAGGTGGATTATTTAGGAGCTTGATGGGAACAGCACAAACAGAAAAAGCCCAGCACAGACTTTCTGTTAACATCCATCTGCATTGTCAAATAAGGTAACCAGGCAGACTATGCCATAAAGTGGGACTAGAATTTAGAATAGGATCCTAGGGTTAATAGAGCCCGTGTCAGTGTAAGAAGTGATGGTACAAAGACCCTCATCCCTGGGACCTGGATGATGGACTCGGGAATAAGGGCCCAAGTTGGCAGAAAGTGCCATTAGATGTTCACATTCACAAGAGACTGGCGAAGGCAAAACCAAAATAAATAAATAAAGGGGACGTTTCTGCAGACCCCCACCATGGACCACATAGTCACTGCCCAGAGAGCAGCAGTGTTACCTGCTCACATCCAAAAGGCACCTGAGTCAAATCCCTCATTCTGGGACAACGAGTACAGGGAACCAGCTCTTGAGTCAGGATTACTGAGACAAGTGAGGAATGACATCATCAAGTAGCTTTGCTACAGTGAACGGGAGGCGGCTGTGAGGTGACTGATGCGGTGCAGACCTCCCCTAACCACGTCTGAAGTAAAAACACTTTGCCTGAAGAGTTTTGAAAATAAATCCATCTTCTAAATCTGAAGATGACTGACAATCACACAGCAACAGAGAGATAACATGGGAACAGCATAAAGCTGGGTCAAGTTTTCTAAAGAGATCCATGAACAGTGGCTTGAGTCAGATCTTTGGGATGATATGTGTATTAAAAATAATATACAGGTAAACCAAATATGCTTGTACTTTTAGGAATTAGTATTAACAAGAGAACATCTTCTGCTATCTGTAAAATTTATTTTATTGAAGTATAGCTGATTTATAACATTGTGTTAATTAATGCTCTACACAAAGTAATTCAATTATACATAAATATACATTCTTTTTCATATTCTTTTCCATTATGATTTATCATATGAGATTGAATATAGTTCCCTGTGCTATACAGTAGGAGCTTCTTATTATTCATCCTATATGTAATAGTTGGGAGTGAACTGATGTTGAAGCTGAAACTCCAATACTTTGGCCACCTGATGCAAAGAACTGACTCATTGGAAAAGACCCTGATGCAGGGAAAGACTGAAGGCGGGAGGAGAAGGGGACACAGAGGTTGAGATGGTTGGATGGCATTACTGACTCAATGGACTTGAGTTTGGGTAAACTCCAGGAGTTAGTGATGGACAGGGAGGCCTGGCGTGCTGCAGTCCATAGGGTCACAAAGAGTCTGACACGACTGAGTGACTGAACTGAACTGAACTGATGTAATAGTTTGCATTTGCTAAACCCAATTCATCCCTCTCCCACCACCCACTTGGCAACAACAAGTCTATTCTCTATATCTGTGAGTCTTTTTCATGGATATATTCATTTGTGTCATGTTTTAGATTCCACATATAAGTGATATCATATTTGTCTTTCTCTGTCTGACTTACCTCACTTAGTATGACAATCCCTATGACAAGTATGACTTAGTATGACAAGTCCATCCATGTGTTGCAAATGTATGACTTCATTCTTTTTTTAATAGTGAGTAGTGTTCCATTGTATATGTGTACCACATCTTCTTTATCCATTCATTTGTCGATCATCCAAATAACAGATATTGTTCAGCTGCTGTGTATCACACTTGCTAATTTACGATCATTTATCATTCATACCTCCTTGACCTGCTCAGCTGGACTCCTGTGCTGAGCAGCAGAGAAAGTGCAAAACTGTTTCATATATTCCTATCCTTCCAATATATATCTAGGTAACCCTCAGGAAATACTGTTTAACTAACTTAATTATAACATAATGGATTGCATATTCTCCTTGAACTATTCCTCCAGTTCTGACAGGAGAAGGCGAAGATCTGTGCCTATAGGAGGAGCATTAGTGGTGGTGGAGGGGGCGCGTGCCTGGCTGGGTTTCCTTGGTGACTTCCAGCTCTCTGGGTCTCAGTCCACTGTTATGGCACACACAAGGTTTAGTCCGTATGGTCTCCAATCTCCTAGTCTCTGAGATCTAGAAATTCACATTGTTAACAGGACACAGAACCTCATTGACTAATATTCTAAGTCAGTTGGGCCATTCAAGACCTGTACTGTGTTGAACCAGAAAAAGATGTATTTCTCATGAAGATATGGGGGTGTAACTTCAGGTCTCCTTCCTCATCTAGACCCCTTGAGATTCAGGAGTTGCTGAGAGGTGCAGCATTTTCCAGAGAGGGGGAGAAGTCAGGCTGTACCCAGGGAGCACAGCTGGGAAAACTTTTTGGGTAAACTGATTAAACATATTTCAGGAAAAGGAAGAATTGCTAACTCCAAAAATTAGCTGTCTTTTCTTTTGTCATTCTAAATTAGTGTTTACATTCATAGCTAGTTCTGTATTTGTAACCTTATATTTTTTCTCTTTGTCTCTTAAGAGAACTATCTCCCCCAAGTGTATAAACTTCAGGCTGTCCACCACCTGAATGGGGTCCCAAGAACACATGCTTGTAAATATTTCCCTGACTTGTCTTCATTTCTAACCATGGATGGGTGCTTTCTCATCTCCTACACCCGTAGGAGATGTTTCCCATGCTTGTCCAGTTTCCATTTCACCATCCACTGAGATCTGAGAATCAAGGACTGTCTGAACTTGTATGGCAGTAAGTCATTTGGAGACTGAATGTCCTGACTGAGGTTTCCTAATCCTGGGTTCTTGACCCTGTTCTTGTGGTTCCCTGGATTTTCTCAGAGATTGTGCCTTGAGTTTGAGGACTAGTCTTCATGTAAAATGAGCACTTGGCATGTATTCTAAACTTCCCAGGAGGAGCAGTTGCATAACAGCCTTCCACAGAGTGCCTGGTATGTACCTGATGTGACATTTGGTCTGACAACTCCATCCTTATCAGGAGGGCAGTGCCCCCTTCCCTGGTCATGTCCGGTCCTTTTCTCACACCTGTATTGGCTTGTCATCCATGGCATATAACTGCCAACATTCTGACAATACATCAATCTCTTGCTTCCTCAGGACCTTCTTCTTACATTTTTCAGTAACTGACCCATCAATCTTATGTTTCAAAAGATTGCATGGAATCAAATAAATCCTGGTGACAGTCATTTCAGGAGCAAGATGCAGAGAAATTGATTGGCACGTGATACTTAATGATGTTCTTACATATGAAAACATTTTTCCCATCACTCAATGTCAAAAAATTCTGAGATATTTTTTATTTTTCCTGTTTATACTTCTCTTTGCTATTTTGATGTCTGTTGTTAAATAATTTTGTTCTTTGTATCATTTTAAAGAAGATATTTAAACTTAAAAGCAAAACTTTTCCATTTTATTTGCCAAATGATTCTTTTTAGCTCAGAACACTAAAATGTCAATTTTCAGTGTGATTTTCAGAATACAAAAGAACACATATTGGGGAAAGATATATTTTACATTTCATTTATACAGTTTTATAAGCCAGTGTTATACATAGAAATGTTTATTATTTTAAGGAAAACAGAAAGTTCAAGAAATCATGTTATATCAATCAGGAGAATACCATGGCCCCTACTACTAACTAAATAGTTCTGTTTTTAAAATTTACGGCATAGAACTTGTAAATTCAGAATATTGTATTCTTAGAGTGTTCAGGTTAAGATTTTCAAGATATTCAAGAAAAGAGAAACAGAGTGTTGTGGGAAATCAGTATCCCTTGGAATGGCCAGAAAGTGCACCCACCAAGTAGCACTGGATGCCACAACCACCTTTGAGGTGAATGTTTGAGAGTTCCTGAGTTTATGGAATAAAAGACTACGGTGTCTCCTGGTAATGTTTATCTGGAGTCCTAAGCAAACCCAGGAAAATCTGCTAAATGGGATTTGAATTCATTGGTACTGTCCCTTACATGGTTTGTCTTCTCCTGTGGGGGTGGATGGGCTTTACAGGTGGCACTAATGGTAAAGAACCCACCTGCCAATGCAAGGGACATAAGAGAAGCAGGTTCGGTCCCTGGGTCAGGAAGATCCCCTGGAGAAGGACATGGCAGTCCACTCCAGTGTTGTTGCCTGGAGAATCCCATGGAGAGAGGACACTGGTGGTCTATCATCTATGGGGTTGCAAAGAGTCAGACATGACTGAAGTGACTTAGCACACACGCATGCACAGGGGAGTGGATAGGTCAAATATTTTAGGTTGAATTTTGTCTCCCATTCAGTTCATACATTGAAGTGTTAATTCCCAATACTTCAGAATGTGACCTTGTTGGGAAACATAACTGTGGCAGAGGTAATTAGTTTAAATAAGGTTCAAGTGGAGAGTGGGGTGGGTCCCTGACCCAATGGGAGTGGGGTCCTTATAAAAAGAGGAAGTTGGAACACAGACATGCACACAGAGAGAACACCCTGTGAAGATGAAAGTAGAGATGAGGGAACGCAACCAAGGGAAGGAAGATCAAAGATTGTCAGCAAGCCCACAGGTGCCAGGAGAGAGGCCCCAGACTGACTTCCTTGTAAGTGTCCAAGGGACCCAAACCTCTAGGACTGTGACACAGTTCATTTCTCTTGTAGAAGTCACCAAGTTTGAGGTCTTCTCTTGTTCTTAAGAAAACTCTTTCAAAGTTGTTACGAACTTTTCTGAAGAATAAAATGCATACTTGCCTTTGGAACAAACTGAGTGGTACCCAAGTCTGTCCCACCTAATGTCTCTTTCTCCAGATCCTCTGGTTTCTAACCCTGTTCATGTTAGCATTGCTGTTTATATTAGTATGAGAAACATATTTGCTTGTATCATCAAAAAAAGAATTTGGAATTGGATTTCACCACAAGCCAATAATTTCTCAGCTGAACAAATTAGTAAAATCCTCACAATTTCTTGCATCATTGGAGTGTCCCCCATAAGCCCAAAAGGGGCGGCAGCTTTTGCCAGAGCCCCCATGCTGTGCACCTTCCAGACCCCGAGGAAGAAGCATTGTCAGCCCTGGGGGCTTCTCACAGTCCACAAACTGAGCTTCCCTCCCTCGGGCAGATGGCAGAGAAGTGCTAGAAATTTCTAGATTTCTTTCTTTTTTTGACATTACATTTGACAAGAAACAAAATGTAGGTGGATCACTTGGAAAGTTATGGAAATTAGAGTTTTGTTTATAGAGTGTTTCCCTCAAGTTCTGTGTATTAATCACTGTCACTTAAAAGAGCTTCAAATAGTAATACAGCCTCAGTCAGGGTCACATATAGATGTCTAAGCAGGGAGTCAGACGGCAGGGCAAACCTGTGCTTCTCAAACAGCGATCACGCTGGTTCAGGGATGTTTCCAAGGAAAGCATGCAGACAAGGAGGGCATGGCAGTGCATCTGGGAGGAGAGAGACCACTGGTGTTCAGAGGGCAGGATCTGAATGTTTGTTTCTTATAACAAGTAGGACAGTTTTGGTGAGAACACAAGCTCGGACTAATGCCTCCTCCAGTTGCACATGGGTTGGTGTTCTTCCTACACTGAACCTCCCCCAGGACCACAGCTAGGAGATGTTGATGGATCTCCTTTAGGTCTTTCCAAGTCATGACAAACATGGAAAGTGAATGGTGCAGGGTAGCAGGAATGGAATTCATAGTTTTGCCATATGAATTAGAAATGGAGGGATTTCCCTGGTGGTCCAGTGGTCAAGAATCCACCTGCCAATGCACTGGACATGGGTTCAATCCCTAGTCCAGGAAGATTCCCCATGCAGCAGAGTAACTAAGACCCTGTTCTACAACAAGAGAATCTATTGCAGTAAGAAGCCTGAGCATCACAACTAGAAAGTTGCCCTCACTTGTCACAACTAGAGGAAGTCTGCAAGTAGTAATAAAGACCCAGCACAGACAAAAGAAAAAATAAAATAAATTAGGAATGGAAGAACACTGATGCTATCAAAGTATTATTTTTCAACAAGCTATGTACAATTACACTGACACTTGAAAAACACGTATCCCCTAGCATTTTTTTTTCCAGTATGAGTTTTTAGGTAGATTCAGTGAGATCTTAGATGAAAATGACTGCTAAAATCATGTTTGCTACATTTCAACCACTTAAAAAATCTGTTCTTCAAATTTTTCTTGTTCATCCCCCATGCGTGGCCCTTGGATTTTGAACAGTAGGAGATAGACATAAAGCTCTAGAAGAGGTTCTCCAAACCCAGCATAAAGAAGTCAGAATGCATCTTACTGTGAGAGAGGTTGGGCTTTCCAGATGGCTCAGACAGTAAAGAATCTGCTGCAATACAGGAGATCGGGTTCAATCCTGGGTTGGGAAGACCCCTTGGAGAAGGGCATGAAAACCCACTCCAGCATTCTTTCCTGGAGAATTCCATGGACAGAGGAGCCTGGTGGGCTATAGTCCATGGAGTCGCAAAAAAGTCAGACACAACTGAGTGACTAACACTTTCACGAGAGAGGTTGGGTATTTATGGATGGGAGGTGAACAACTTGTGGACACACAGTGTACAGTGTCAATATGAACCAGGGACAGTGCCCTGCAGGAAATAAAATGTACCCTTTCTGTGTGATTGTCAAGAATAGTAATGTTTCAAGTGAGGTCTTGGACAGTCTCCTGAAGAGACATACAGTAGGAACCCCTCAGATGCGGATGCAAATTAAAGAACTACTTTGGTGAAGACTCAGTTATCAGACAGAAGTGTCTTCCAGTCCCTGCTCCTGGCAGGACTTCCATCCAGGTCTCTAGGACCACCTGCCTTTGATTGCATCTCAGCTCCAGCATCTGTACGCTGCTCCCAGTTGGATGATCCTGAACTGGATGGTCTCTGTGTTCCTGAGAAGAGGACTTCTCAGCGTGTCCTCTTTCCTCTGTCCCCTGAAACTCTGCTATCATGGGCGGGCTCAGCACTTCAGACTGACTGCGTGGGAGTTGGCAGAAGAGATGCACTCAAGTAAAGCGACCCTCCCAGCCTGACCTGCACTCAGCCTCTGAGTCTGTCTCTGCTGTTATAGGATGTAATTGTTTGACAGAGTCACGAATTTTGAGCCCCTCCCCAGAGAAAAGGTCTAAGCTACATAGGTGGCCTTGACAATGAGAAGCTCTCGCTGAAAAATGGGGCTGTTGAGCTCAGCTGGAATGAACTTTCTGAAGTAGATGCTGTTTGCTCCACGTCCCTCACTCAATGCAGTCATAGAGAGGGTACAGGTCCCTGTGACCCTGTGGTCCCTGTGAGCAGGTGCAGTTCCTGAGAAGGAGAAAGCACCAGCTGGGAGCCAGCAGGCTCAGGATTTTATTTTGGTCTTTGGTGGAGAGCAGAGAGAATAGCAGTTGGGAACAAGGGCTGGATGCCTGGGACTCCAGGCACAGACTTCAGGGTCTCCATCTGCAAACAAAGAGCCCAGGAACCCAGAGCTGGAGGGCCCCAGCCTGCAGAGTGGGGCGTCTTATTTTTAACAGCTGTAGCTGAGTAAACAGATCAGAGGACAACAAGCTGCAGGGCCAGGGGCCACATCACAGCTTGGAAATGATAAGAGCCCCAGGTCTGTCTCATCTCTGGGACAGAGGCAGCCAAAGGCTGGTGAGCAGAGCTGTGGCCCCGCAGGCGGAAGCAGGCCCTCCCTTGGGATCTGAGGCCCTCCCATTGCATTCCTCAAATTCTTAGCAGTTTATCTTTGAATTTGTGTTTTGAAAGTGACAACTGATGGGAAGCATTTGCCAGGGGCTTCAGACCTCAGCTCAGGCCTTCACTGCTGCCCTTGGCCCAGTGAGGATCTGAGTGCAGGCACAGCAAAGGTGAAGGTCAGATGTGCACGGGCCCAGGAATAGAACAGTCTGCACAACCCGGGAGGGAGTGTCTCCGGGCCCAAGGGAGTATAACAAGAAAAGTAGAGAGACCTGCGGACCATAGAGGAAATAAAAAAAGCATCCTTCCTGGTTTTTGAGCAAAGTGTCTCACATTTTGATAATCTCAAGTCCTGAAACATGTCACTGACAGGCACCATCACTGTGATCAAGTAGTTGTCTGCATTCCCAGATGAGGTGAATGGCGGGGCCAGCCCATCCCTCATGCACAGGGCTCTCATTACTGACGCTCATCATGGAATTAGGAATATTAACAAATGCTTATGCAGCAATCAGTCGGGGTCTACAGAGGGTTCACATCTCAGGGAAGAAAAAGAGCTTGCTTTAATTATATCTAGCTCCCAGCTTGGTAAACTCTGCTATTGTTCCAAAGGCAATTATAACTAAATAGAACATTGCAGGTTGGGGATTTTATAAAAAAAACTTTCAGGAGGATACACATTCTAAACAGAGCTGCTCATTTTCATTATTGAGTCGAGTCTAATTTCTCAATATGTTTTTCTTAATAGGTATTGTTTTTCCATTATATTTATAAAGTGATGTAGTATATGGATTTCTGGACATGAGCTTCATATGTTATGTGTATTTATTTTTATAGATTTGTACACATCTTCATGAGGCCCCTATAAAAACTTCCAGGTATAAATCATATCTATGTTCATATCTTTATTCCTCCAGTTAAAACAAAAACCACTTATGAAAACAATTATTCACATTTTCTTAAGATGACTTCTAAGGCTTTTCAATAATTTTTTCTCTCTCAAGTATTGCCATTTCTGTCAGTTTCTGTGTGTATTTAAATTTTAAAACTTCCAAGCCCATTGTGAAGTCTGACCACACCACCTATGCAAGATTCTTTCCTGTTTTACTTCATGTTTATTTTTCATTGATATTTAGTTGATTACAGTGTTGTGTTAGTTTTAGAAGTACAGTAAAGTGACTCAGTTATACATATACACACATATATGCATATATATTCTTTTCCAGGTTCTTTTCCCTTATAGGTTATTGCAAAATATTAGGTATATTACTTTATGTTTAAATTACATAAAAAAAAAACCAACTATCAAGTACCCTTATCCTCAGGACACTCTTAAGTTTTGTTCAAGTAGTTGTCAGATACAGTCAATATTTTCTTTATGAAGCCCCTGCTTCCTTCAAGGAGTGGAAGCTATTTCCTGGCTCTGTGATTGGCCATGTGAACATTTTCTTGCCAATCGAATATGGCAGTGGAGACACTACTGCATTTCAGAGTCAAGAACTCAGGAGGCTTCCTCTCTCTGAAAGCTGCTGCCTGCCCATGCTGTCCTGCTGGTGGAGGAGAGCCCACACAAAGTGGGATGAGTCATTTAGCTCAGGTCCTCCTGGACCAGCCAGCTGACCACAGATGGAGGCAGGAGCCTGGCCTCCTATCTGATTGATCATGACTCCATGTCATCTCTGTACTCTCAGTCAGTTCAGTGGCCCAGTCATGTCCAACTCTTTGTGACCCCATGAATGCAGCATGCCAGGCTGTCCTGTCCATCACCAGCTCCTGGAGTTTACCCAAACTCATGTCCATTGAGTCAGTGATGCCATCCAGCCATCTCATCCTTTCTCGTACCCTTCTCCTCCTGCCTTCAATCTTTCCCAGCATCAGGGTCTTTTCAACAAGAAAAGACCCTATACTCTAGTCAACAAGAAATAAATACAAAGAAAAAATCAGATTGATTTATAGTCACAATCAGTTTGTTAGGGGAAGCACACCGATTGAAACCGCCCACCTTGGCCAGGTACCATAGTAACCATTTGCATGGGTTGTTTTATAACAGGAGGTCCTGATAAGGAATATGGAACTAATAAGCTACCTCCAACCGGAAGAGTTTGGGAAAGATCTAAAGGAGACACCGTGTGTCCATCCACTTCCCAGAATCCCTCTTGCTGGCATCCATCTTGGCTGAGCAATGCGTGCACCACCAGGAAAGACTCTGAATTAGAATGACTGGCCAAAGACCACCAGGAAACTAATCCCATCAACATAAGACCCGAGACTGCCAGCCACACGGCAGAGCAGTTCTCCTGGGTTCCCTTACCCTACTGCTCTCCACTCGGGTGCCATTTCCCAATAAAATCTCTTGCTTTGTCAGCACATGTGTCTCCTTGGACAATTCATTTCCAAGTGTTAGACAAGAGCCCAGTTTCGGGCCCTGGAAGGGGTCTGCCTTCCTGCAACAAGTTCATAATTTAACTGGCTTGTGGACATCTACATTTTGCAGCAGCAATGCTACAAATATGCTCAGGTAGTTTAATCCAAAATTGTCAGGTGGATTCCCAAAGTACATGCTTGCTTGGCATCTGTGAGGACAGCATTGTTCTTGGGAGAGAAAGAGATGGAAACAGAAATAGAGACAGAACAGACAGAACAACACAAACCACTAATGCACTCAGGGACCTGGAGATAGGTCTACATGGCTGGACACAGACACAGAAGAAAAGTGGGAGCTCATTGAGAAGCAGACTGGAGAGCGTGGGCACTGAGTCTTGAGGTCTTTTGATGTTCCTTACTATGCATCACTGTGGCACCTTGGGGTGTACACACATGCTTCAAAGCATTGGGTGTGTTAAAAGAGGTAGAGCTGGTAACACTGGGCATCCCAGTTACATTGTTCTACATTTGCTTATAAATCCAAGCCACAGACATCCCCCATTCAAAGTCACTTTCTCCTATTTCAAATATGGTGGTAAATATTTGGGGTTGGGGTGAGGAAGAAGGATATCTTACCATCTCCCTTGAGTTATCTCTGTGGCTTCTCTGTGCCTCTTCCAACTTCTGTATAAAGCTGCTCTCAGTACCACCCCCTAAATGGGTCCTGACCCCTTGTTCACACAACACTGGATTGTTGAATGTCTGTCAGGCCACATTGCCCTTCTTGACATCAATTTTTATATGCTGTAATACAATCACAAGAGGCTCTATGGGTATCATATGATATCTCTATGGGTATCAAGAAATGAAAAGATTCAGTTCAGTTCAGTTCAATCGCTCAGTCGTGTTCTACTCTTTGCAACCCCATGAATCGCAGCACGCCAGGCCTCCCTGTCCATCACCATCTCCCGGAGTTCACTCAGACTCACGTCCATCGAGTCAGTGATGCCATCCAGCCATCTCATCCTCTGTCATCCCCTTCTTCTCCTGCCCCCAATCCCTCCCAGCATCAGGGTCTTTTCCAATGACTCAACTCTTCCCATGAGGTGGCCAAGTACTGGAGTTTCAGCTTTAGCATCATTCCTTCCAAAGAAATCCCAGGGCTGATCTCCTTCAGAATCGACTGTTTGGATCTCCTTGCAGTCCAAGGGACTGTCAAGAGTCTTCTCCAACACCGCAGTTCAAAAGCCTCAATTCTTCGGCGCTCAGCCTTTTTCACAGTCCAACTCTCACATTCATACATGACCACTGGAAAAACCATAGCCTTGACTAGACGGACCTTAGTTGGCAAAGTAATGTCTCTGCTTTTGAATATGCTATCTAGGTTGGTCATAACTTTTCTTCCAAGGAGTAAGCGTCTTTTAATTTCATGGCTGCAGTCACCATCTGCAGTGATTTTGGAGCCCCCCAAAATAAAGTCTGACACTGTTTCTACTGTTTCCTCATCTATTTCCCATGAAGTGATGGGACCAGATGCCATGATCTTCGTTTTCTGAATGTTGAGCTTTGAGCCAACTTTTTCACTCTCCTCTTTCACTTTCAACAAGAGACTTTTCAGTTCCTCTTCACTTTCTGCCATAAGGGTGGTGTCATCTGCATATCTGAGGTGATTGATATTTCTCCCAGCAATCTGGATTCCAGCTTGTGTTTCTTCCAGTCCAGCGTTTCTCATGATGTACTCTGCATAGAAGTTAAATAAGCAGGGTGACAATATACAGCCTTGATGTACTCCTTTTCCTATTTGGAACCAGTCTATTGTTCCATGTCCAGTTCTAACTGTTGCTTCCTGACCTGCATACAGATTTCTCAAGAGGGAGCTCAGGTGGTCTGGTATTCCCTTCTCTTTCAGAATTTTCCACAGTTTCTTGTGATCCACACAGTCAAAGGCTTTGGCATAGTCAATAAAGCAGAAATAGATGTTTTTCTAGAACTCTCTTGCTTTTTCCATGATCCAGCGGATGTTGGCAATTTGAGCTCTCTTAGGCAGTCCTTAATTTCAAACTCTGCAAAAGGAAATACCACAGAGAAAATAGAAGACAGCAAGATCACTGCACATAAAGTGTGTGTGTTAGAATCATAGAATCATAAGGATACGCTATTTTTTAGGTCAGAAACAGCTGTATCTTACTCAATCTCCTATAAATTAATCGATTTCTGATTTAACATTGAAAAATATCAGTACACATATATGTCCCTTTCTTTATCCTGGTTCACAGATTAAACATAAATAGTTCTAGTTATTATATTACCTGGCATCCCCCAGCACCCCATCATTGGCGTGAGTAAGACTCGCTCCCAAACCAAGTGCTAAACATCTCTGCTCAGCCTGTTTCCAAGTCAGATATTGTAAATGGCTCTTTCTTTTCTCTTCTTCCAATCTGTTTATAGTTGCAAGTACAGCCTCTGTGTCACAGAGTAAAAGAATATAAAGGAAAGCATATTTATGCTTCATAGGAGGTTGGACGCAGAAAACAATCCTGCCCTCTGAGAGCTGGAATCCTTCATCCATTATAAAAATATCAGTGAAGCCCCTTTGGCCAACCGCTTGTGCGCCTTGAAGAAATACAGTCCTCAAATAAACTCACGGTTTGTGGAGGGAATGAAATACCAGACATGCTAGGTAAGTACCGGTTATCAGAACTAGAGCCTGCCCAAAGAATTCGAGGCAGGACACCAGCTTCACGCTGGAGGGAAAAGCAGATAAGGCTTCCTGGAGAAGAGGCTTGAGTTCCCCTTTGCCAAGGGGCAAGGGGGTCCGTACACCACACAAGACTTCGCAACACTGCAAGAGGATGGGATGTGAGTGCGTTTGGAGATGTGTGCGCCTGCAGGAGAAGGAGGCAGGGGCTACGTTATGAAGGGCTACGCTGAAGAGCTTGGTCTTCATCCCTTTGAGAAAACCCCAGAGAGCCTTTGACAGTAGATACCCCTTATCAGCTGTCTCCAAGCAGTGCCAGCCAGGCCGGGAGACAGCCCCCCTCCGGCAGCGTATTAGTCATCCACTGCCACATGACAAGTTACTCTAAAACCTGGCGTCCTGAAACCACAAACACTCATTATTGCACAGCTTCTGTGAGTCAGGAATGCAGGTGGAGTCCTGCTGCTTGCCTCTGGCTCAAGTTGGCAATCACGTTGAGACTGAAGGGAAAGTACTGGAAAGTGGCTGAGGGGTGTGTCCGCAAGCTCACTCTAGTAGCCTCTCAATGTAAGTGGTGGCTTCCCCCAGAAGAAGTATCCCAAGGGGAGACTCACTCACGGTGAAGGACTTCCCAGACAGAGCCGCATGTTTTTAACACCTATTCTCATAGGCGACTTCCCATCACTATTCCCATCTTTTATCCGTTAGAAATGAACTATCAGATGGATCATTGCAAAGCAGAAATAGAGACACAGACAAAGAGAAGAAACGTATGGAAACCAAGGGGAGAAGTGGGGGATGAATTGGGGGCTTGGAATTGACACTTGCAGTATTGCTGTGTGTGTGTTAGTCACTCAGCTGTGTCTGACTCTTTGCAACGCATGGGCTGTAGCCGACCAGTCTCCTCTGCCCGTGGGATTTCCCAGCAAGAATACTGGAGTGGGTTGCCATGTATGCGTATATGTGGCTGGCACACTTTGCTGTGCGGCAGAAACTAACAACATTGTGAAGCACCTGTACATCAATTCAAAAGAAAGAAAGCAGCCACCAGGTGCAGCTCTCTGTCTAGGGGAGACTTTTACCAAGGGTGTGAAGACCAGAAGGCAGGGGGCCCTGGGGGCTAGCTAGCCGGCAGCCCAGCACTGGGGGGTTTGGGCTGGCATATGTGCCCAGCAACATCCTGCCATCCTGTCATCCTGCAGGGGAGGGGAGGACAGTGGAGCGTGCTGAAGTCACATTCACAACTCCAAAGACATTTCTCGCGTGCTTACTAGGACTCAGGCATGATAGCAAACTCGCCATTTACTCTAATTCTTGGAACAACTGTGTGAGCGAGGAAGTACTGTCTTGTTTCCCAGTTGAGAAAGGTGTCTTTAAATTACCCAACGAAAAACAGGCACCAAATGTTAAGAACACGATAGGGATTGGGGTTCAGACCTAACCTAACCTTAGTATGTCTCTCTTCAAAGCTCACTGGTTTTATCATTGTGCCAATAGCCTCCAGTAACTTGGAGTTCGGAACATAGTTTAACAGTCATGATGCTCTAGGGAGAAAAATAAAACATCACCAAAAAAAATAAAAAATCAAAGTCAAACAGACCTCACGATGAGGGCTCCATGCCCTGAAGATGAGACTGAGTGTCGACGGTTTTACCACTGCTAAAAGTGCAAAATACCGCCCATGCACAAACTGAATCTCCGCTTTGCAGTACTAATCCTGCTGTACATAATTTCTCCCTGATTTAAAACCCGCCCTGTTGGCTCTCTATGTTCTAAGTAGCACTCTGAAGCTTTCAGAACACGGCATTCTGGACAAAACTGGTTGTATATTAATGCTATTTTTCTAAAAAAGACTAACAATTAGTAGTACAGAATTTTCATCCAAAATTCAACACAAAAATATTAATGACACCAAGCTGAACACGCACCAAAATATATAGATGCTCCCATAAGAGATCACTGTTACTCATCTATAAAAGCAAACCCGTTTTATTTTTTAAATCTGAGTAGTTATGAAAGAACCTAGTAAAGACACAGGGTCACATTAACTCCAACTGAGTGCCTGGTTCTCAAGCAAAACATGTTCAAATACGTTCTGTAATAACAGCTTTTATTTTATATGTATTCTAGGGAACTCAAGAGTACTTTGTGGAATGATTTCATGCCCAAGAGGTAGTAGGAGACGGGCATTATTAGGCGAATTCTGGATGCGCAGGCAAACGCTTCTTCCGTGGTGTCCTGGGCGAATCTGGACGGCGCCCCCAGGCTGTCCCGGGCCTGTCTGGGAAGGGGTGTGAGGCACAGCGCTCGACCCTGTGTTTGAGAAGATGCACCACGTGCGGGAGGAGAGGAAGCCGGAACCCGGAGGAACGGGCCTTGTCACAGAGCACTGCGGACACCCAGGCCCGAGAGGGAGTCGTTCCCCTGGGGCTGCTCAGCAACCCTGGTGGAAGGAGGCGGACCCTAAATAGACCCTGGCGGAGCAGGAGGCGGAAAGGAAGGGGGAGAGGGAATGGCACGTGCAAGAGGCAGAGGACGGGGCGGCCTGGGGCGGTCTCTCCAAAGGGGGTCCAGACACCAGCTCCTCTCCAGTCGTCAGTCTCATCCCCCGCGGCAGCGCAGCAGACAGACTGCCGCAGCGGGCCTTCTGCCTTCAGATTTATGAGTGTTGTCTTTTAGTTGAGGTTTTGTGTGCTGGGAAGGCTTGCGTGTGAGCCCTGAATATTGAAATCCCCATAAATGGATGTCAGCTGCCTATATGGGTCATACATTTCACTTTCTTCAGAAAAGACATTTTCCAGGATGGGAAGTCGTTCTTTACTTTGCTGGTGTCAGAGGCGCTCCCTGACCTTCCTCTCCTGTGTATGGTGACCCCTCATGACGCTGTCTGTCTGCTGCGTGCGTCCTGACAGGGCTACTCCGCCAGGTTCCCCTGCCCAAGCCCGCAAGGCAGCCGCCTGGGAGCTTCTGGAATTGCTGCGGCCCCACCGTCGACAGAGGAGCCTGGTGGGCTACCATGCATAGGGTCGCAAAGAGTTGGACATGACTGAAGCAACTTAGCGCACACACAGGTGAGAGGTCTTTGTAAAATTCCCCAGGACCAACACACTTTTTTTTTTTTAATTTTAGAATTATTTAAGGAAAAAGAACAAATCTAAAAAACACAAAAATAATTTCTCAACAAAAAATATCCTTTTTCTGGAAAATAAAAGTAAACTGGTCAATCACTGACCATCCTTCAGTCAAGGGTTATTTTGCAATGTAGAAGAGCAGATAATTTTTCCTTTTTAAACAGTTCTTTTTTTAAGGGGAAATGGGCCCAGGGAGACCAGTTAGGAGACAAGTACAGGTGTCCAGGCAGGAAAGGCTGACAGTTCAGGCCCCAGCACGGTGATGAGGGCAGAGAAGGAAGTAAGTAAGTGAGATTCCTAGGACTTGGTGAAGAGCTGAGTTCTGGCAAGTGGGAGGAAGCCAGGCTGGGATTTCTGGCTTAGGGGTGAGCAAATCACTCACCTCATTTCCTGAGATAAGGAATCCTGCTCGATTACAAGTCATTTGGGCAAGCTGACTTCTGGACACCCAAGTGGAGTTTAATTATCTCTTAGACTTGTTGCAGGAACCCAGATGAGCCAAACCTTCCATTCAGGCTTCAGAAAACAGATTTATCAAACCAGGAAGGATTTGGGAGGAGGAGAAAAATGTCTTTTCTCCTGCCACTTGAGCCAAAGCCCATGTTAGCCTTGCTTGTCTTTACAAAACATTTCTTTGTGCGATGTGCTGCTAACAAGACAATAAAAACTGTGAGATACTGTGAAGATCTATAAGGTAAAAGTTGCAAGGCTCAGGAGAGTCAAATATTCATTCATTTATTCTATCAGTCATGTAGTCACTTATTTCTATGTATGTTAGTATCCTCTGGTCATTATATTGTTATATCACTATTCAATTTTATTCCTTATGGTTTTCATATGTGTCTACTTTTCCTTATAGGAATAGAAGTTTTTAAGGATAGAACCCTGCTTTTAAACCCTCTCATTCCCCACAAGACCTAGACAGATGCTCTACTTACTACAGTCTCTCCATAAAGATCTGTCTAGGGCTTCCTTGGTGGTCCAGAGGTTAAGGATCTGCCTGCCAGTGCAGGGGACATGGGTTCGATCCCTGATCCCGGAAGATCCCCTGTGCCATGGGGCAACTAAGCCCGTGTGCCACAACGATTGAGCCTGCGCTCTGAGCCTGGAAACCACAACTACTGAGCCCACATGCTGCATGTACTGAAGCTCTTGTGCCCTAGAGTCTGTGCTTCACAGCGAGAGAAGCCTCTGCAATGAGAAGCCCCGGCATCACAACTGGAGAAAATCCTGCACAGCGACAGAGACCCAGCATTGCCAAAAATAAGTAAATAAATGGATTTTTAAAAAAGATCTGTCCAGTAAGTGGAAGTAACGTTAGCTAAGTTCACTAAAAAAGCTGGAAGGGGGCGTAAAAGCAGTCATTCATGAGTTGTGACCACAGCCTAATTGGCAGGTTTGCACGTGGCCTGTTTAATCCTGCAGAGACAAGCGTTTGCACACTGAGTTACTGGTGTATGCACACGACAAGCGTAGCACATCCACCGTGAGCAGGGCATGATGGTGGGAGTGGAGGGGATATGCCTTCCCGAGGGGTGGCCACTGGTCCGGGGGTGCTGGCTTGCCCTGGTGAGTGCGTGTCTCTTCAGACCAGACAAAAGCCACACCCTGTGCTCAGCTAGAAGCAGGAAGAAAGGCATTTTTCTCCTCCCCGATCCTCTAAGGCCCGATGTTCTGGAGCCAGACAGAAAACTCGGCTCCTCCGCATTCCTTCAGGTGTGGATAAGAGACACTTAAGTTGTGTAGAGTGACGATCCCAGAGGAGGCTCAGCGTTGAAGCTGAAGTGGACAGGAAGGTTCTTGTTCAAGTTGCTAGTGAGACGGACGGGAGGCACGCGCCCCTCCTTGCTGCCTGGCGGTTTTGAGATCTTTGGTGTGGCCATGTCATCACGTTTCCATGACTAACCCTCTGTTTGGAGCACAGCGCCTGCACTGCCAGCAGGCCTGGATGGAAGACTTGGGCTCCCCTTGGGGCAGGAGGGGCTGGGGTGGGGGCTCTCACAGGAGCTGCAGAGGGCAGTTCCTCCCCAAGAACGTGGCTGTGTTCCCCAAGTCCACAGGGCAGAGCCTGGCTCTGCTGCCGTCTTGGAACCAGCATCCTATTAATAGATCAGGACCTTCCCCCCAAGCCCAGGAAGACATGCTTCACCTTCTCAACTGTTCCATCGTGATGGAGGTTTCACCCAACGCCAGAGGGCTGCGAGGAGAAATAGTACAAGGCTATAACATTCTTTCCGAGTGTCAGAGCATTTTGTACTGCACAGTAATTTTAATGGCCATTAGTATTCTTTCAGAGTCCCTTTGCAAGTAGTGGTCTATCAGCATTTCTGAACCTAGGGTAATTAAAGAAGGATGAAAGGGTCTTGCCCTAGGCACCTGGGCACCAATGTTAGGTACACACCAAGCAAGGTTAAACCAGAGAGCTGGTTTACTTTGGAAAATGCCTGGCTTGTTTTTCAAGGTGTAACAGTTTGTTGCAACAGACTAGAGAACAGAACTTGGCAATGATGAAACAGCAATCCATGTCCTTCATCAGTTCGCTGATTTGTCTTTCATGCCATATAGTTGTTAAAATGAAAGTCTGCCCTGGTCCAGGAATGTTTCATTCTTCTCATATGTGTATTGTTAGTTTTATACTTTTGATTATTTTCTTAATCTACTTTCCAGGCTTACTTATTTTATCAGCTGAAAAGCTGGAAAAAAATCTTATGACTAAATACTTTGCTGTTTATTATTTTACTTATTTTTTTAGCCAAACCCTATGATAACATTTTAATTTGATAATGTTCCATGAAACACATAAATAGGAGATGGAAAAATATAACTATTAAGGAACATTTTAGCAATTTTCAGTAAGATGCATCCTCTAGCATAAAAACATCGCATTTAGTTCTTTTTAGCTTCAGTAAATCTGTGACAAACTATTTATATTAATAAACTATATGTACGTACAACTTATTATCCATTAATGCCAGCATTATACATTATTAATATATCTCTGTATACATTTTTAAGAAGTTCAAATTAAAAGAAATATCATACGGACAATGCTTTGGGATGGTAATATGAAAATAAAAGACAAAACCTGATTCTGGGGCTTCCCTGGTAGTGCAGAAACCGCCTGCTAGTGCAGGAGCCACAGGAGACATGGGTTTGATCCCTGGGTTGAGAAGATCCCCTGGAGAAGGAAATGGAAACCCTCTCCAGATTTTCTTGCCTGGAAAATCCCATGGAAATCCCTGGGAAATGCCAAGGCTGTAGTCCATGGCGTTGCAAAGACCTGGACAGGACTTAGTGACTACACAGTACCTGATTCTAATACGTTTTGTCACATTCAGCAAATCATTGAAGTTATAAAAATGCATAGTAGAAATAATATGAATATGTTACATTGATGTCATCTCAAGGAACTAAAAATACCAATGGGTACCCCATAAATGCTATAAAAATAAGCGCTCACTTAGAACTTGGGTCTTAAACACATTTTATCTATTAAAAAATAAAACAATGTACTTGCCATTTCAGATCTAATTTTTAGGATATAGCTAATGTCCATCCTAAAGGAGATCAGTCTTAAATATTCACTGGAAGGACTGATGCTGAAGCTGAAACTCCAATACTTTGGCCACCTGATGCAAATAACTGATTCATTGGAAAAGACCCTGACGCTGGGAAAGATTGAAGGCAGGAGGAGAAGGGGACGACAGAATGAGATGGCTGGATGGCATACCGACTCAATGGACATGAGTTTGAGTAAACTCTGGGAGTGGGTGATGGACAGGGTGGCCTGGCGTGCTGCAGTCCATGAAGTCGCAAAGAGTCGGACACGACTGAATGACTGAACTGAACTGAAATGAATAATCAGACTGCATCTCATTATGCATATAAGATATAATAAACTGTCTTCCAAGAAAGGGAAATAAACTTGTTGGAACTGAAGCTATTATCTTTTTTGACAGCAAGGATTGAAATAAAGGAGAAAGAGAAATTCAAAATAATTATTTTCTGGTGATACTTATACATTTGAAGAAATCTCACAGTGAAAATAATCACGCAAGGCCATCTTTAACAAGGAACTTTGTGCTTAGACTTTACTGAAGTCAGAAGTATTTTTTTTTAATATATATTTCCTTCAACCCATTTTCCTAGTAAATGAAACTGTACTTTGAGTCTCAAGTTTTAAATTTAATTTTTCAAAAGTAGCTATGGAAGTCAACATCTGTGTGTCTATAAACAAATGTTGAGCAAAAACCCAGGAAACAGGAAGATTAAGTAATATCTACATGCATGAGTGCTTGCTAAGTTGCTTCAGTAGTGTCCGACTCTGCAACCTCATGGACAATGATCCACCAGGCTCCGCTGTCCATGGGGCTCTCCGGGAAAAAGTGCTGGAGAGGGCTTCTGCGTCCTCCTCCAGGGGATCTCCCAGACCCAGGGGTCAAGCCTGCACTGGCAGGTGGGCTCCTTGCCACTGGTGCCCTGGGGCGCTATTTACATATTGGGGCTTTCCAGCTGACGCTGGCTACTGAGTCTAGATCCATCACATGGACAAATGTCTTGACTTAAAGTAGCGAACATCTGAAACTAGACGTTTGGATGTTTTAGAAAAGTTTAACATTTCCTTTTCCCGGAGATTTTCTTTCCAAACAGGTTTGTTCAAGATAATTAGAAAATGGAACAAATCCTTATCAGTCATATATATATATATATATGTATGGCTTCCCTGTTGGCTCACCTGCCTGCACTGCAGAGACCTGGGTTCAATCCCTGGGTCGGGAAGATCCCCTGGAGAAGGAAATGGCCACCCACTCCAGTATTCTTGCCTGGAGAATTCCCTGGACAGAGGAGCCTGGTGGGCTACAGTCCATGGGGTTGCAAGAGTCGAACATGACTGGGCGATTAACACATATATTTTTAAATTTAGTCACAATCTATTTCTCCTGTGGTATTGTGAAATTGTTATTCTGTGTAATGAAAATTTATTGTGAGTGAAGCTTAAAGAAATATTATTGTTTAATATAATATCAACTGTTATAAAAATTTTCACTTTGCTCTGAGGGTGGGCACTGTTTGCTGGCTACCTTGTTCAAACTATTAAAATGTTTAATACTGGAAAAGGCAAAACTGTGCAGACAGTAAAAAGACCAGTGGTTGCCAGGGCTTAGGGGGAGGGGAGGGGAATGAGTGGCCGGAGCCCAGAGACATTTCAAGGATGGTGAAAACACTCCGTACGATGCTTGCTGTTTGGAACTCAGGGAGGGCCTAGGAGAAGAAAGCCTTTTCCCACAAAAGGAAAACGGGGCACAGAGGGGCTTTTGTACCTGAGAGGCCCCCCAGGGTCCCTTCTGCTCGGTTTCAGAATCTGCTTGTAACTGAGGTCAGCTTGTTTTTTGTTTATTTAACTTTTTATTTTATATTGGCATATAGCTGATTGACAGCGTTGTGATATTTTCAGGTGAACAGTGAAGGGACTAAGTTGTTGTCAGTCAGTCACTCAGTCGTGTCCGACTCTTTGCAGCCCCATGGACGGCAGCATGCCAGTCCTCCCTGTCCTTCACCATCTCTCAGAGTTTGCTCAAACTCATGTTTGAGTCAGTGATGCCATCCAACCACCTCATCCTCTGTTGCCCCCCTTCCCCTCCTGCCTTCCGTCTTTCCCAGCATCAGGGTCTTTTCTAATGAGTCAGCTCTTCACATCAGGTGGCCAAAGTATTGGAGTTTCAGCTTCAGCATCAGTCCTTCCAATGAACACCCAGGATATTCAGCCATACAATGCATATATCCATTCTCCTCCAACTCCCCTCCCATCCAGACTGCCACACAGCATTGAGCAGAGTTCCATGTACTATCCTGTAGGTCCTTGTTGGTTCTCCATTTTAAATAAAGCAGTGTGTACTTGTTGATCCCAAACTCCTTAACTATACCTTCCACCATCCTTCCCCAGGCAACCGTAAGGTCGTTCTCTCAGTCTGTGCGTCTCTTTGTGTTTTGTAAGGAAGTGCGTTTGTATCGTTTCTTTGTAGAGTCCACATATAAAGGGATGTCATACAATATTCCTCCTGCTCTGTCGGACTTACTTCACTCAGTATGACGCTCTCTGGCTCCATCCCTGTTGCTGCAAATGGCACTATTTCATCCTTTTGGTGGCTGAGTGATATTCCGCTGTGTATAGTCACACCTTCTTTATCCTCTCCTCTGTCGATGGACATTTAGGTTGCTCCCAGGTCTTGGTTGTTGTGAACAGTGCTGCACTGAACGCTGGGGTGCGTGTATGCCTTTGGATCGTGTTTTTCTCTGGATATATGGCAAGAAGTGGGATTGCAGGATCATAAGGTAGCTCTGTTGTTAGTTTTATAAAGAACCTCCATGTCAAGATCAGCTTTCGAAGTTCTCACTAGCTACGCACATCCAAGCCAGAGCCGAGCTCCAGTTCCTTTCTCATTAGTCTCACAAGTTCAAGGTTCATGAGTAAGTTCAGTAAGTAGGCAGGAGCGCTTAGGGCTTGCTCATCCCAAAGGCTTGGGGGTAGGTGGCTTATCCGGGCGGGCTCACCTTCAAAATGCATCCTTTTTGTTTACAGCTCTCGAAGGTGTCCTTTTAATAAGCTGGGAACACAGAGAGACAGATGTGCGTGTGGCGTGTCAGATGTCACCCACTCTTTGTGCTTCTTCCAGGAAACACGGAGCCCTCCTGGGGCCTGGGAATTGCAATGCCTCGTCCTGGCTCCTCAGGAGGAGTGTCCTGAAGGTAAAACTTTCCTTATTCGTTGGAAAGGGGAGGGAGAAAATACTCTCGTCCCTTTAAAATAAAATTCTAAACAAAATTCCAGTAAGTTTTTTGAAAGGTATGAGAGTCTGAAAGATTGAGAGCTTTATAATTACGTCTAATGAGGCCTTTTAGGCCTCCATCTCCGAAGGCCTCGGGGCTTGAGACGCTCCAATCAGAGTCGGGAGGAGCTCATTCCCTGGCTGTTACTAGGCTGTAATTATGTCGGCACGGGTAAGGAATGCTGGCCTGGTAGACTCGGAGGTTCTGGAGCAGGGAGCCCATCTGGATCTCTCTAGAGCCTTGTATCTACAGGTTGGAGGGTGGTGGAGTGAAGGGGGAGTAGAGAGCAGATGACTATTTCGAAACTGAATTAGTTTCTTGCCTCTGAAGGAGCCAGTCCCAACTACCAGGAGGTTTTAAAAGCTTTTGTTTTATTTTTCTCTTGCTTTTATCTGCTTTCTCCTCACAGGCAGTGTATGCTAGGTTGCTTCAGTCTTGTCCAACTCTTCGCAGCCCTGTGGACTGCAGCTCACCAGGCTCCTCTGTCCATAGGATTCTCCAGGCAAGAACACACAGGGAGAGCACAGACCAATTCATATTTGAGACAGTGTTCACTCATTCATTCATCGGATACACATTTGTGGGTTGACTGATGGATGACAGGTGGCCAAAGCACCAGGCAGGGAGGAAGGGATAAGACCAGCGCGTTTGACGTCCGCCTGCCAGGGGACATCCTCCCAGCTCCCACTTGGCTGTCACTCCACCACACCCCGCGGCCATCCCCAGAGAAGGGAAGTAGAGGCTGGGGAGGAGGGCATCAGAGAACTACTCCTGGAAAGAAGTGCCTTCTGAGAAGGTAGCACCTAAAATAGACTTGAGGAACAAGTAGGAAAGGGCCACTGAAGATGGAGAGGAAGCGTGTTCTAGACAGAGGTAGAAACAAGAACGCAGTCTGGCTGAGGGTGAGCTGGGTTGGATAGAAATGTGCTGTGGCTGGAGCCTAGTGAGAGAGGGGAGACTGGAAGGGGATGGGGACCAGGAGGTGGTCGAGAAAGACCAGGGAAGGCTTGCAGAGTAAGAACGCTGGGTTTCGTTTTTTCCTAAGTATTTGATATATGGGAGCCTACTTGCTGGGTAAGAATGTTGGGCTTCATTTTCCCTAAATGTTGATATAATGGGGGTCCACTGGAAGCATCTACAGAAGGGGTGAAATGATCCCCTCAGCATTTTCAGAGGTCGTCCTGGCAAAGCTGGTGAGATGAGAGGGGAGTGTTAGGGAGCAAGACTGAAGAGGAAGGACAGAGCAGCGTCAAGAGGAGATGATACTCCATGGACCAGAGGAGAGGCAGAGGAGATGAAGAGAGGTGGGTGGATGGGGAATTCACCTAGAGGAGGAATCGCAGAATTTGCTGATGGAATAGACCAACACGTAACTTGATTGTTCAAACAGGAACAACTGTGAGAGCAGAAGGGGATGCTACAGATAGATATCCCGGATCCACAAGTCTACATGACTGTTCCAGGCAACTCAGGACCCAGGGCAAGGGGGCGGGGGAAGGATGGGATGAAGAATGACTTCTGCTTGGGGTGGGGCCCCTGGCACTAGTGACCTGAAAGAGGAAGGGGACCAGCTGTGAGTGTGAGATGGGCTGAGACCGAGGAGATGTGAGGCAGCCTCCTATCAGCCAGGTTCTCTATAAAACAGAACCTGGAATAGATAAGTGGATGGACAGATGGATGGAAGCATAGACAGATGATAGACTTTAAGGAATTAACTCTATAGGGCAGGTTGGCAAGCTGGAAATGCAGGCAGGATTTCTGCAGTACCATCTTGAGGCAGAATTCTCTTCTCTCCTGGAAACCTCAGATTTTGCTCTTAAAGACTTCAGGTGATTAGATGTGACCCACCCACATTATTGAGAAGAATCAGCATTACTTGGTGGTTCAGATGGGGAAGAATCCACCTGCCAATGCAGGAGATGGGGGTTTGATCCCTGGGTCGGGAAGATCCCCTGGAGAAAAAAATGCCAACCCATTCCAGTATTCTTGCCTGGAGAATCCCATGGACAGGGAGCCTGGCAGGTTACTATCCATGGCGTTGAAAGAGTTGGGCATGGCTGAGTGACAAATGCTTTCATTTTTTTCCACAGCATTACTTAAAGTCAACTGATTGTAAACATTAGCCACATCTAAACCCTTTTCATAAAACCCCTCTGTGTCTAATAATGGGGTATGGTAGTCTCACCACATTGACACAAGATGGTCCCACCAGCAGAGATGCCTGACACAGAGGAGGATGTGCCAGTAGGAATCTAGCTGATGGACAGGCCTCGGATGAAGACAGTACCTTTTGTAAATCTAGGAAAGAGACTGAGACCCTTAAGAGAGAAGGAGGGTAAACAGAGTCAAGGGTATATGACTGAATCATGGAACATCTCCCTCATTCAGAGTTCAAGATAAGAATCATGAATCAGCAGATTAAACTGCCAATTAATAAAAATGTAAGTAAAAGAAATCCGGGAAAGAAGGATTTCGTGAAACCAAGGGTGAAGTGAAGCTGCTCAGTCATGTCCAACTCTTTGCGACCCCGTGGACTGTAGCCTACCAGGCTTCTCCGTCCACGGGATTCTCCAGGCAAGAATACTGGAGTGGGTTGCCATTCCCTTCTCCAGGGGATCTTCCGACCCAGGGATCGAACCTGGGTCTCCTGCATTGGAGGCAGATGCTTTAACCTCTGAGCCACCAGGGAAGATGAAACCAAGGGTAGAAACTGTTTTTCAAGAAGGATGTGGGCCACCTTGTGAAATGGTGCTGAGAGTTTAATATAAGATGGAGGAATGACTCTACCCAATGGATTTAATATGAAGGATAGAAAGTGTCTGAGAGGTTTGTCTGAAGGGAAACAAAGGAGTGTTATTGGGGGAGGGGAATGGTACCCATGCCTAGTCCAAAGGGTTGGGGGGATTTTCTAGAGGTGAGGGTCTAAGAACCGTGGAAAGCTGGAGGAATTTTGTGACATGTTAACCAGCCCACACTTTAGCTCCCAGACAGTGGGGACCCTGGGAAGAAGGATGGCTGTGGACAGATTTAAGTTTAATTAAATTACTATGGTTACCAGGCAAGTATGGATTCTGGGAGTGGCAGGCTGGGGGAGGGACAGTCGAGTCCATCTGCTCCGTAGTCAAGACAGGAGATACTGACTGACTGAAACACACAGGGATGGAAGCATGCTCTGGCAAGTGGCATAGTTGTGTCTTTGCCTGAACGCAGGTGTAAGGAGAGGAAAATTGCAGCAACTTTGATGCCATCACTGGAGATGGCGGGTATAAAGAGCCAGCTTTGTCCATTTCTCTTTGCTTTTTGTGTGGAAAGCTGGTGAAGTGAGTTTGGGGTCTTTGTGGAGTCTCCATAGCCGTGGGACAGCTGGATGCAGATGCCGACAGCCATTAGGTATTGACATCGGCAGTTCTGAAAACACCTTGTCTCACCATCAGATCACGAGTCTAAACCAGATGCTCAGCGCTTTGGAGTCGAGGATGAGTAAGGACGCAGCCTCGGCAAATTGTAGAGTTTCAGAGACTCGTGGTGAGGTTCTGATTGCCCGCAGACTGTTGGCTGTAAGTTTGACTAATGCAGATGGTCTCCCTAGCTGACTGGAAAGGACCAGATAAGGAAAAACAATTTGTAAATTAAATTAATTGAAGGATAATTCCTTTAATAATATTGTGTTCAATTCAATTCACTTCCGTCGCTCAGTTGTGTCCAACTCTTTGCAACCCCACAGACTGCAGCACGCCAGGCTTCCCTGTCCAACACCAACTCCCAGAGTTTATCCAAACTCATGTCCATTGAGTGGGTGATGCCATCAACCATCTCATCCTCTGTTGTCCCCTTCTCCTCCTGCCTTCAGTCTTTCCCAGCATCAGAGTCTTTTCAAATGAGTTGGTTCTTCACTTCAGGTGACCAAACTGTTGGAGTTTCAGCTTCAGCATCAGTCCTTCCAATGAATGTTCAAGATTTATTTCCTTTAGGATTGACTGGTTGGATCTCCTTGCAGTCCAAGGGACTCTGAAGAGTCTTCTCCAACACCATAGTTCAAAAGCATCAATTCTTCAGCACTCAGCCTTCTTTATGGTCCAGCTCTCACATCCATATATGACCACTGGAAAAACCAAAGCTTTGACTAGACGGACCTTTGTTGGCAAAGTAATGTCTCTGCTCTTTAATATGCTATCTAGGTTGGTCATAACTTTCCTTCCAAGGAGTAAGCGCCTTTTACTTTCATGGCTGCAGTCACCATCTGCAGTGATTTTGGAGCCCCCAAAAATAGTCTGTCACTATTTCCATTGTGATCCACACAGTCAAGGGCTTTGGCATAGTCAATAAAGCAGAAATAGATGTTTTTCTGGAACTCTCTTGATTTTTCCATGATCCAGTGGATGTTGGCAATTTGATCTCTGGTTCCTCTGCCTTTTCTAAAACCATCTTGAACATCTGGAAGTTCATGGTTCACGTATTGCTGAAGCCTGGCTTGGAGAATTTTGAGCATCACTTTACTAGCATGTAAGATGAATGCTAGTAAAGACGTTTACTCCTTGGAAGAAAAGTTATGACCAACCTAGATAGTATATTCAAAAGCAGAGACATTACTTTGCTGACTAAGGTCCATCTAGTCAAGGCTATGATTTTTCCTGTGGTCATGTATGGATGTGAGAGTTGGACTGTGAAGAAGGCTGAGTGCCGAAGAATTGATGCTTTTGAACTGTGGTGTTGGAGAAGACTCTTGAGAGTCCCTTGGACTGCAAGGAGATGTAACCAGTCCATTCTGAAGGAGATCAGCCCTGGGATTTCTTTGGAAGGAATGATGCTAAAGCTGAAGCTCCAGTACTTTGGCCACCTCATGCGAAGAGTTGACTCATTGGAAAAGACCCTGATGCTGGGAGGGATTGGGGGCAGGAGGAGAAGGGGACGACCGAGGATGAGATGGCTGGATGGCATCACGGACTCAATGGACATGAGTCTGAGTGAACTCTGAGAGTTGGTGATGGACAGGGAGGCCTGGCATCCTGCGATTCATGGGGTCGCAAAGAGTTGGACACAACTGAGTGACTGAACTGAACCGAACCGAGATGAATGCAATTGTGCAGTAGTTTGAGCATTCTTTGGCATTGTCTTTCTTTGGGATTGGAATGAAAACTGACCTTTTCCAGTCCTGTGGCCACTGCTGAGGCATGGGGTCGCGAGGAGTTGGACACAACTGAGTGACTGAACTGAACTGATTTCCATTGTTTCCCCATCTATTTGCCATGAAGTGATGGGACCAGATGCCATCATCTTACTTTTCTGAATGTTGACTTTTAAGCCAACTTTTTCACTCTCCTCTTTCACTTTCATCAAGAGGTTCTTGAGTTCTTCTTCACTTTCTGCCATAAGGATGGTGTCATCTACATATCTGAGGTTACTGATATTTCTCCCAGCAATCTTGATTCCAGCTTGTGCTTCATCCAGTTCAGCATTTCTCATGATGTACTCTGCATATAAGTTAAATAAGCAAGGTGACAATATACAGCCTTGATGTACTCCTTTCCCAATTTGAAGCCAGTCTGTTGTTCCATGTCCAGTTCTAACTGTTGCTTCTTGACCTACATATAGATTTCTCAAGAGGCAGGTCAGGTGGTCTGGTATTCCCAACTCTTTCAGAATTTTCCAGTTTGTTCCACACTGTCAAAGGCTTTGGCATAGTCAATAAAGCAGAAGTAGATATTTTTCTGGAACTCACTCACTTTTTCGATGATCCAGCAGATGTTGGCAATTTGATCTCTGGTTCCTCTGCCTTTTCTAAATCCAGCTTGAACAAACATCAGCATGAATCCGTCACAGGTGTGTGTATGTCGCCTCCCTCTTGAACATCCTTCGCACCTCCCTCCCCATCCCATCCTCTTGGTTATTACAGAGCCCTGGAAAGAGTTCCCTGGACCGTACATCAAATTCCCATTGGTTATCTCTTTTGCATATGGCAAAGTATGCAGGAGAAACAGTTTTGAATGAGCCAACAACTCACACTTCTGACTCTTTTGCCCCATTGCTGGGCAATGTTGAGGGCAGCACCTTTATTAGGCTCCTTTTTAATTCCACTGGCTCCCTTGCTTGAGGCTTCAGTAACTAGTGGCCACAGGAACTTCGATTGCAATATCAAAGCTGAAAGGTTTCTGAGCCAAGTACAATGGGTGGTCATCTATTAGGCTGAACATCAAGTGACATCTCATTTCGTTTTGCTAAACTAAGGGCAGCAAACGTGGAACGGGAAATCCAGAAATCTCTCAGAATGTTGCTCACTCACCTCAAAAAAATTAAAGATTTTCATGAAGGTGGTGAGTATACATAAGCCTCAATTCTTAACTTTCTACATCCCTTCGGCTGTCTATCAAAGAACATGGAAAAAGCTGCATTGGGTGGGGGGAGTTGCTTTCTTGGCAGGAACCCCGGGATCTTTCCGCTCTGTGTGCTTGCTGGAGAGTCTGAGAAAGTGGTATAATTTACATGTTTGGAAGCATGACTGGTATAAAAGGAATAAAATCATTTCTCCTCGTGGTTTAGTCCCTGAATCATATCTAGCTCTTTTGCAAGCCCTTGGACTGTAGCCCGCCAGGTTCCTCTGTTCATGGGATTTCCCAGGCAAGAATACTGGGGTGGGTTGCCATTTCCTCTTCCAGGGGATCTTCTCGACCCAGGCATTGAGCCACGGATAAATATATCTGACAACTCTTGACTTCTTTCACTTCAGTCTCCCTGAGTATCTGTGGATTTGGGGGTAAACATTATGCAACTTGAGAATGAAATATCGGTGATTCGGAATCACGGGATATGGTAAGACCAAGTGCTTGCCAGCTCCAGCCATGGGCTGAAGGGCTAAAGTTTCAGGCAGTGGAATAAAAGGCAAGTAAGTGATAGGTTTCAAATAATGAATATGGGTGAGTTCACTGATGATACCCAGATGAAAAGCTGAACTCCGTGGAGCAAAAAGAAGTGGTCTACTTGGAAAAATTTTCAGTGGAGGAGGCAACCCGTGGAGCAGTACTATTGCAAAAGTATGGGATATCAGCAAATATAACTTGATATTTAAAAGAGCAATAGAGAAGTACAGAGAATAGTACAGCAAACACCTGTGCGGCCACTCCCCAAAATTAACGAATGTCAGCATTTGTTGATTTCCATTCCTTTTTAAGAATGTGTTGAAACGTTTGATAACATACTCAAACTGTCCCTTATGTAGCTCCTGTCTCTTTCTTACTTCCTCGGAGACACTGTATCCATTGTTTAAAAAATAAGACAGGAATTTACAGTTTGGTATTTTATTTATTATCATTTAGAATGATTACTAAAAAGGATGTCCAACTAAGACTTATTTAAGAAAATAACCTGATTAGAACATGAGGAAATAGAAACGAGGAAAAATCACAGTCTATTTCTTCAAAATTATGAGTTCTGGTGCTATATAGTGGAAAAAGATAAGTTACAGAGGATATAAAAATAAATAGCTCAATACTGTCTGGAAATTCAAACAGGTATTCACTAAGCAATGCATTTTTCTGAAGTATAGTTGATTTATAATGTGTTAGTTTCAAGTGTATAGCAAAGTGATTCAGTAATATATACAAATATGTATGTACCCATAAATATTCCTTTGCAGATTCTTTTCTGTTTAGGCTATTACAAGATATTGAGTGTAGTTCTCTGTGGTATACAGTAGGTCCTTGTTGTTTACCTATTTTATATATAGTATTGTGTAAGTGTTAATCCCAGACTCCTAATTTACCCCTCCCCCAGCAATGCGTATTTGTTAACCTCTTATTATGTGTTAGTATCATGTGAAAGGGACAATCAAAGAAATGTAAACCACCGTACCTGTCTTCCCAGACCTCAAAATACACTTGGGTACCTTGCACCCAATGATGCTGATAGAGAGGGAGGTGCAGCTACTGATAAGGAGGATTTCCAGGTGGCCATGGGCTCCCCGTGTCCTTGGTCCAAGGTCAAACAGCTCCCAGGGGACAGAGACCAGACTGGACCAGTTCTTTCAGCTGTAAAACAGCTCTGTAATTCTGTGATCCAAACAGTTGGCCCAAGGACCACAAATGTTTCTTTTTTTTTTTTTTAATTGATATTGACTTGGCCTGCCCAGAGTCATAGATTCAAGGCAACATACGATGGTAACTTGGAGTGTCCCGAAGAAAATTCATACTGCTCCAGTTGTGAGTATGCCCTTCCCACAGGTACCAGCGGGACGGGGGGGGGGGGGGGGGGG
>SJXQ01004371.1:86166-118110 GCA_006408695.1 Aepyceros melampus | reverse complement strand
ATGCCCTGCGCCCCGACGGACGACTCTCCTAATGGATGCGCATAGAGCAACCCCAGCCCCCAGTGTATGCCTCCAGTGTGCCTCCGGGGGGCTTGGCTTTGTCCAGCCAGCCTGAAGATATTACACAGATGTTATCTGGCCTGGTCGATGTAAAGGAAAGACCCAACTGGGTGTCTAACCCTGGAAGATTTAGCTCCCCACCTGTCAAACGTCACTTAGCCCGCACCTGGCTCCCCGTTCCATTTCTCCGACCTCCTTGGCTCCGCTCTGCCGGCCTAATCTCTGTTTATGCCTCTCCTTGTCATCCTGCCGTGATGCACGACCCACCTTCCCTCAGTCTGTGACCTCAGCCCTCCTTTTGCCTCTGGCTTTCATCTCTCTCCTCTGACTCTTCGATAAAACAAACAGACTTCGCATCAACACCCGGGCTGGCCCGCTGGCCCCGGGGACCCATCCTCCCGTCAGCAGAGCCGCCTGGGCCGGACCTGGCCTAACCCACTTGGCTGCCCGAGCTTAATTTGTTTGAGTTTACTGCTACTTAGGGGCTTCCCAGGTGGCGCTAGTGGCCAAAGAACCCGCCTGCCAATGCAGAAGGCACAAGAGATGCAGGTTCGGTCCCTGGGTCTGGAAGATCCCCTAGAGGAAGGCACGGCAACCCACGCCAGTATTCTCGCCTGGAGGAGTCCCATGCACAGAGGAGCCCGGCAGGCTACAGTCCGTGGGTTTGCAAAGAGTCAGACATGGCTGAAGTGATGTAGCACTTAGCTCACACACACTACTACTTCAGTCTCTTACTTACTTATTAATTCAGCTCATCTATTGTCAATTATTTTCTGTAATAAAAACTCAGAAGAAATGCACAGCTATTATAAAATGATTCAAATAAGAAAGATACAGTAAAAAAAAAGAATCAGATAATGAAGAGGGTAGGGAATCATTATACCAAAAAAATATCTAAGGCTAACTGACGCATAGGTAGTCCCCAGTTTTTTTCAACAGTTCTTAGCTTCACAGAAAGTGTGCGTGTTCAGTTGTTCAGTCGTGTCTGTACAATCCCATGGACTGTAGCTGGCCAGACTACTCTGCCCATGATTCTCCAGGCAAGAATACTGGAGCGGGTTGCCATTTTCCCACTCCAGGGGATCTTCCTGACCCAGGGATCAAGCCCATGTCTCCTGGGTCTTCTGCACTGGCAGTTGGCCTTTATTTTTTTTTAACATTAGTGCCACCTGGGAAGTCCAGCTTCACAGAAACCATGACCCAAAAATAAGAAGAGAGAGATAGGATTATGAATTAGCACAAGTTATGTAGCCTAAGTATAAAGGAATCACATTAGTTCATCTGGAAAAAAAATTTTTATAATCAACTTTAAGAAGAAAAAAAGATTCCATGAAGAAATAGGTTTTTTCAACAATGAACTATTTCTTTGAGTATTAAAGACAAATAAAGCTGACCGTTCCCTCACAGGAGAATTTTAAGCCTCAAGAACAGTGCATTTTGGTGAGATAAAAAGATGCATTCTCCTTTTTGACCTTAAAGAATTTTCCACTATTGCAGATATCACTGTGGTTGGAATGTGCCACCTGTGGGAACCATCACTCATCCTGACCCCTTCCGTGGTCCTTGACATGATCTAATTTCTCTGAATGCTACTAGAACTTGCTAACTTTAATTACCACTTAGCACCTGAAAATTGATACTTTGAAGGTGGAGGAGGAGAGCTCTCCAAGTTTCCTTGAAGCCACACTATTTTCTTGACAGGTCCATTGTGCAGAATAGACTCATCATTTCGTTAGTCCTGGACATCAGATTGGAGGGATCGGACTTCATTCCCCTCTCAGCGTGTCGGGGCCTGACAGCTCCTTTAGGACGGTTTTGAAATTCCCTTATCCCTCCTGACCCCTGTGACCTGCCTTCTCCTTGGCAGGCATGGACCCTCTGTGGGGCAGGGGGTGGGCGGGGGGATAGTACCACCCACCTTTCCCTTTTAGGACCTTTCAAAGCTGTTCTTTTAGAAGCCAGACAAGAATTGGAGTGCACGGGCCATGCATGGAGGCCTTCTTTTAACTTTCCCCCAGTGATCCACACGGACAAACCCAGCAGCCGGAGTCAACGATTCGGCAGAAGGACGCATGTTTCAATCCGTGCGATTTCTTCGCTATCAGAATTGGATGGCAAGAGAAAAGGCCAGATTGTTCATGGCCTCGGGCACATGCCAACCTCCTAGCTCTGCAACAGATGCCAGGCCCCCCTGCCAATGTGAAGATGGGGTTCGCAGGTCCCTGATTCTCCAGTCTGGGCCCGCACCTTGGCTGAGAACGTCGTCAGAGCATCAGCCTAGTGGGGGAGACGACGGGGGCGATGATGGCGACTTTCAATTAGCACTTTGCTCCTCCGAGCTGGCCACCTGTCAGCTGGCACAGAGGCGGCCTCTCAGCCAGCTCCGGCGGGGCGACACAGCCAGAGCTGGAGGGAGCGGCGGCAGTGAACGCAGGGAGCAGCAGGAATGGAGCAGAGGGGCTCGGGGCGAGGCGCAGCCAGGGCTCTGCCGGAGTCAGCTGTCCCTCCGGCTCCTGTCTGCCGGGACAGGGAGAACGTGACTGGGACGCCGGGGCGCAAGTTCCGACCTGACTTTTCTGCACCGTCTCCTGGAAGTGCATTATTTTGTGTGCTGATCTTAAACAGGATTCCCCAGGCCTCCCCCGTATGTCTGTTTCCAAAATAACCAAGCTGACACCTTGATAGGTTGGGATCCAAGACAAAATATATCTTAGACTGAAAAATGTTGACGAATTGAAAAAAAAATTATCCTAACAACTAATGACACGATTCTTCTCAATTGTCTTTTTATGCATTGCCTTGGAGACAAGACCTCTTTCTGTCAAAGCTCCCCGTTCCTGGGGAAACTGAAATTAATGTGGAAAGCACTTTTGCCGCCTTTTATGCACAAGGGTACAGGCAATCCTCCTGCATCTGAGGGGAAAACACGGTGCCTTGCAGGCATGCAGACAGATGCTTCTGGAAATGTCACCCAGGCACAGGGTGTCCCCAGGCCCGACCAGCACAGGAAAGTCAGGGCACCTTCACCAGCACCCACCTGCAAGCAAATGACAACCCAGCCCTCGGCACCCGCTGCTGTTAGGGCATCAGAAAATCCATGGAGAACTCATGCTGCTGACTTGGCCTGAAGCGAGCTCTTAACGAACTGCTCCACTCATGTCCCAGCGCCTCCTCTTGCAGGCTGGCTGCCAAGACAGCGGGAGAGGAGGGGAGAGAACCCGAGGGTTCATCGTCAGTAATCGGGGCTGAATGAGAGACTGCTACTAAAACCCTACTGAGGACTCAAGTCTGGTTGGCCTTGACATTGATCAGAGCAATGGCGTGACTATTCAGCCCTTCATTTGGGGAACAAGTTGAAGAATTCAAAGTGAAAAACAGGAACTTCAAAGAGTAGTCTCTGTAAGGCTAAGATGAGCTCTCCTTTTATGTTACTACGTCAAGACCAGATTTTATATACAATGCAACCTTTTCACCTTCCAGAAATCTTGAAATTGGAGGACATTAGTCTCTTTGTTTGACTGACTTTTAGTCTTGTTATTATTATCACTATTGTATATTGTATTACGTTGCATATGTATAATATTATATAATTATTACTGTTGTAGTTGCTGTTATTTTATGGAAGTATAAGGCTTCCCAGATGGTGTTAGTGGTAAAGAACCTGTCTGTCAATGCAGGAGATAAAAGAAACACAGGTTTGATCCCTGCGTCAGTATTCTTGCCTGGAAAATCCCATCGACAGAGGAACCTGGTGGGCTATAGTCCCTGGAGTCGCAAAGAGTCAGACACAACTGAGTGACTTCACGTTCACTTTCAGGCCTCCTCCCCTGGAGGAGGCCATGGCAACCCACTCAGGTATTCCTGCCTGGAGAATGCCACGGACAGAGGAGCCTGGTGGGCTACAGTCCATGGGGGTCACACAGAGTTGGATAAGACTGAAGAGACAGCACAAGCGTGCATAGTTCCAAAGATAAATTATACTGGAAACGAATAAAAATAAAGAATGCATGTGCATGTATCACTGAACCACTTTGCTTTGCAGCAGTAATGACCACAGCATTGTATGAAATAAGTCATCTGTGTGTGCACATGTGCGCTAAGTCACTTTAGTGACCAAGTCCAACTCTGTGCAAGCCTATGGACCATAGCACACCAGGCTGCTCTGTCCAAGCAAGAACAGTGGAGTGTGGGTTGCCGTGCCCTCCTCCAGGGCATCTTCCCAACTTAGGGATCGAACCTCACATCTCCTGTGTCTCCTGCATTGGCAGGCAGGTTCTTTAACCACTAGTGCACCTGGAAAGCCCAAATCATCTATACTTAAAAAATAATAATAATAAAAATGAAAATAGGCTTGTTTTTATTCTCCTGAAAAAAGAGACTGATGGGCCTTGCTGGGCTCCAGGTCAGAGGAAGGACAGGTACTCAGTGGAGGAGGAGGGATGTCAGCTGATCCTGGACCCAGACCAGTCAGGAGGGATGCAGCTGGGACGCAGGAGCAAAAGAGGAAAGGACGGTTTGCCAGATTGTTGGGGCATCCAACTTGACAGAACACGGGAAATAGTTAAACAGAGAGGGAAGCATCAAAGCAGAGTTACTTTTTTTCGTTACACAGCTTTGCGTGTAGACCCCAGAACAGAACAGTGTGACTATCATCCGCACCCAGTCCACAAACTCAATACTTTGCAAGATTTTGTCATATTAGCTTTATCTGCACTTTTTCTTTGCTCAAGAATTTTATGGGAAATAAATCCTGAAGAGCCTGTCACTGCATTTTGCATCTGTGACAAGCAGGCTGATTTCCTGCCATGTCCCATGAAATCAGCAATAGTCTCTCTCTTTTATTTTTACTTTATATTGGAGAATATTTGATTAGCAGGCTTCCCAGGTGACTCTAGTGGTAAAGAACCCGCCTGCCAATGCAGAAAATATACGAGATGAAGGTTTGATCCTCGGGTTGGGAAGATCCCCCAGAGGAGGTCAAGGCAACCCACTCCAGTATTCTTGCCTGGAGAATCCCCATGGACAGAGGAGCCTGGGGGGCTAGAGTCCAGGGGGTCGCAAAGAGTCGGACGCGACTGAGCACACCTGTGCGCATAGTTGATCAACAACATTGTCAGCAATAGTCTTTCGATTCATTTAATACCCAATCTATAAACATATTTCCCAATGGTCTCAAAAATGTCTTTTTACAGTTGGGTTGTTCAAATCAGGGTTCAGATAAGATCGATACATCATAGTCGACTGTCATGATTCGCAAGTCGTGTTCCTCCGCAGCTATCTCTGCTGGGTTTTGTGTGTGCTTGCTTTCATTCTACCATTGACTAGCGTGGAAATCCCATCACTTAGCCTGCGGAAGAGCCCACACTGTGGACTTGGGTTTGCTTCCCTGTGCTGTCCCTTCACTACGGTGCTCAGCCTGGACGCTTACAAGAATATAAACCTTCCCTGGTGGTCCAGGGAATAAGAATCCATCTGTCAATGCAGGGGACCCAGGTTTGATCCCTGGTCCAGGAAGCTTCTACGTGCCTCGGAGCAACTAAGCCCAAGCACTGCAACTACTAAGCCCACATGCCTAGAGCCTGTGCTCCACAGCAGGAGACGGCGCAGTGAGATGCCCAGGCCTCACAGCTCGAGGGGAGCCCCCTCGCTCAGCCGCAAAGACCCAGTGCAGCCACAAATACACAAAATTCAAAAACACTGGCATGAGTTAAGAAAACCAAGAAGAGTATTCTGCAAGAAAAGGAGAGTTCCTGTCTTTTTAAAAAATCAAACATTATGATTATTTTTAAAGCAGCTTTAGAGGCACAGAAAATTTAAGGCAAAGGCACCAGATTTCGAAACCCCTCCCCCTCAGCCTCCCTATCACCCACATCCCCGCGGGAGCGCGACGTCTGCTGCCACGGATCAGCCTACGTGGATGCATCCCAACCCCTTAAAGCCTGTGGTTTACATCAGGAATCAGTCTGGTGTTGAACATTCTCTGGGTCTGAACAAATGAATGTTCAGTGACGTGTATCCATCCTTACGGTGTTTACGGAATATTTTCACAGCCCTAAAAATCCTCCATGCTTTATCTATTCATCCCCCATCCCCCTAAATCCCCAACAATCTCTAATCTGTTTTTCTGGCTTCATAACGGTGCCTTTTCCAGAATGTCATATAGTTGTAATTATGTAGTGAAAAGTGCGAAAGTAAAAGTCGCTCAGACATGTCCGACTGTTTGCAACCCCATAGGTTATACAGCCCATGGAATTCTCCAGGCCAGAATACTGGACTGGGTTGCTTTTTCCTTCTTCAGAGGATCTTCCCAATCCAGGGCTCAAACCCAGGTCTTCGCATTGCAGGAGGAGTCTTTACCAGCTGAGACACCAGGGAAGCCCAATTATGTAGTAGATTAGCTTTCCAGATTAGCTTCTTTTACTTAGGAGTATGTGTTCAAGTTTCCTCTATGTCTTTTCAGGGCTGGATAGCTCATTTCTTTTTATTACTGACTAATATTCCACTGCCTGGATGCACCACAGGTTATTTCTCCATTCCCCCACTGAAGGACGTCTTGGTTCCTTCCAAGTTTTGGCTCTTACAAAGCTGCTATGAACACCTGGGTGCAGGATTTTGTGTGGACAGAAGTTTTCAGCTCCTTTGGATAAACGCAGAGGTAAACACAGTTGCTGGATCGTATGATTTGAGAACGCTTCATTTTGGAAGAAACCACCCGTCTTCCTACGGGGCTGTCCCAGTCTGCATTCCCACCAGCACGGCGACGAGTGAGAGCTCTGCTTCTTCACCAGCGCTTGGTGTTGTCAACGGTCTGGATTTAGACTATCTCAAAGGCATGTCGGAGAAGGCAATGGCACCCCACTCCAGTACTCTTGCCTGGACAATCCCAGGGACGGGGGAGCCTGAAGGGCTGCCGTCTATGGGGTCGCAGAGTTGGACACGACTGAAGCGACTTAGCAGCAGCAGCAAAGGCATGTGATGGCGTTTCTTTGTTTTAATCTGAGTATTCCTGATAATGTAAGGTATGCACCATCTTTGCATATGCTCATTTGCCAAGGACGTATCTTCTCTGGTGAGGTGTCCCTTAAAATATTTGGCCCATTTTTTGAGTTATTTTCCTATTGCTGAGTTTTAAGAGTTCTTTGTGTATTTTGGGTAACAGTCTTTTATCAGATATGCGTTTGCAAATATTTTCTCCCAGTCTCTAAGCTTGTCTTCTCATTCTCTTGGCAGTGTCTTTTATAATGCAGAATTTTAAAATTTTAATAAAGTCCAGCTTATCAATTATTTCTTTCATGTACCATACCTTTGGTTTTGTATCTGAAAGTGTTAGTCACTCAGTCGTGTCTGACTGTTTGTACCCCATAGACCCCCAGGCTCCTCTGTCCATGGGATTCTCCAGGCCAGAAGACTGGAGTGGGTAGCCATTCCCTTCTCCAGGGGATCTTCCCAACCCAGGGATCGAACCTAGGTCTCCCACATTGCAGGCAGATTCTTTACTGTCAGAGCCACCAGGTAAAAAGTCATCGCCAAATCCAGGGTGATCCAGGCTTCTCCTTATGTTATTTTCTAGGCATTTTATAGTTTTGAGCTTTACAATTATGTCTGTGATTCATTTTCAGTTGATTTTGGTGATGGGTGTAAGAACTGTGTCTAAATTAATTTTTTTTGCATGCCCAGTGGTTCCAGCACCCTTTCCTGAAAAGACTGTCTTTTCTCCATTTGTATTATCATTGTTCCTTTTTTCCAAGATTTGTTGATTGTATTTATTGGGTTGAATGGGCTCTCTCTTCTCTTGGATTGCCTGTTTCGTCTATTTTTTTACTAAGCAGTCTTGATTACTAGGCTTCATGATTCCTGAAGTCGAGTGGTGTCAATCCTTCAACTGAGTTCTTCTTTACTACTGTACTGGGTATTTTGGGTTTATTGTCTCTGCATACAAGTTTAGTTTTGAAAAGAGCTTTTTAGACCAAATCTCTAGAATGACTCCATGGTTTATTTAGTTGCAAATAACACCTTATTGATTATAACCACTATAAAACAAACCGACACAACCATCATCTCTCACCCACGTTAATGCTGTTTATATTTGCGGATGGCTTACCTTTGTGAATATCAGGAAGCAGGGACTCTGCAAGGCTGGGAGAGCCTATTCAGTTTGGTCCCTGCTGTTTATGTCCCAGATTTCCTCATTTTGTGAATTGTTTTCGGGACAGTTGAATAAAAACAGTTTTCGCTTTGAATATGTTAAAGTGAATTAAAATGTAAATGGTGAATGCATTATCTTTACAAGCATCCTTTCGCCTATTTCCGAAGGAAATATTTTCATTGAAAAAATAAAATGTCTCATGTTCTGCTGATGCCCAATGATGGTAGTGATGTTGCAGTTTCTGCTTTCTCTGTTGCATTCTTTTAGTCCTCCTCGGCCACTTCCCCTCCTTCCCTTCTCTCTCCCTCTGATCCTGGAGACCCGCTCACACTTGCTGTTCCTGTGATGAACCCTCCAACAGAAGTTTAAAGTCCATTTACATAGAATGGGTTTTCCCAGGTGGCACAGAGGTAAAGAATCCGCCTGAAATGCAGGTTGATCCCTGGGTCAGGAAGATCCCCAGGAGTAGAAACTAGCAACCCACCCCAGTATTCTTGCCTGGGAGATCCCATGGACAGAGGAGCCTGGCGGGTCCTGGAGGGTCCATGGGGTCCCTGAAAGAGTCAGACACGACTGAGCACACACACATTCACACAGAACATCTACATAGGGAATCATAAGCAGATTGTGTTTGGCGTGGTGTGTGCGTGGTTGGATATTCCTGAGCGAGCCTACTGTGTTTCACAGTGTGTGTTTCTTCTTTAATTTGCTCTGTGCTGCACCTTCTGTGCTGCAGGGACTTTCCCGAGCTGCGGCCAGCAGGGGCTGCTTTTCCCAGCTGTGGCGCGCGGGCTTCTCATGTGGCGGCACCTCTCGTTGCAGAGCCCAGGCTCTAGGGCTTGCAGGCTTCAGCAGCTGCAGCTCCAGGCTCCAGGCCCCAGAGCACAGGTTCAACAGTGTGACTCACGGGCTTAATTGCACCTCGGCATATGAGATCTTCCCAGACCAGGGATCAGACCCCTGCCTCTTGCATCGGCAGGCGGATTCTTCACCACTGAGCCACCAGGGAAGCCCAAGAGCTCTTACCATGAAGAAAAACAATGTGTTCAAGCCGTTTTTAATGTTACTGAATAGTTAACAGTCCTCCTTGTGGTTCTGAATTTGAAAGATGGAAGGGCTGACTCTAAGTGCCTCAGTAGCATCAGTGGAAACTGCTTTGTCGTGAGCTCCTTCCTGTGAGCACCATACTATTCTGAGAAGCAAGGAGATACATCATGCCCCCCGTGAAAGAATGTGTGACATGAGATGTCGCTTATCACCAATGGAAAATGCAGCTATTTTCACAGCACATGGAAGGTGGCACAAATACCTTGAAATGTCATCACCACTCATCACTACTCCTGAGTTACATGCAGACCTTGCTATTCAATGAGTTAATAAAGAAGAGATGCTGGGATTACTATAACCCAGCTATTCTAGTGTTTTAGTAACTCTGTTTCTTGATATTTGGTTTTTTTTGATAACTCTATTTCAATATAATTGGTTTGGAAGCATAGCGGGACCCTATGGTCCTTCCCGGGACGTGTTTTCCACCTGCCTTTTGCCTGTGGGAAAACTTTACCCAGAGAAAAATTTAAACGAGAGAAAGGAGAAAAGGCAGAAACAAAGAAAATCAGTCCAACAAAACTAGATAACAATAGTTTAATCATTAAGAATAATCAAAGACCTTCATTTCCTCTTCATGGCCTATAGACAATATCCGGAGCCACATCCTGTGAGCTGTCTTGTAGATACTGAAACCCCCAGCACGTGGGAGAAGTTACATGGTGGCCAGGCCTTACCCATGACAGAGCTGCCACAGTTCTGAGAGCTGGCCTCAGAGGCGTGGGGCCAAGCCGACCCTAGAACCAAAGACTGACTCTCCTTAAAGCCATCAGGATGATGAGACCGCCAATGACCAGTGTCAAGACAAGTGTTGGGGCTGACTGTGCTGTTTCTGCACAGAGCCCCCTCCCTCAGCCTATGAAAGCTCTCGTCCCCTGGTTGTCAGTGGGGCAGGGGGGAGCACTGGACAGGCATTCGCCCCCCACCAACCCCCAATTTGCCGGCATCCAAAATAAAGCAAATTTTCCTTTCCACCAGTCAACCGGGCCTCTTTATTAGCTTAAGAGTGGCGAACCGGCAGATCCCACTTTCAGTTGCAAGGTCTTTGGTGTCTTATATTTTTATGCGATGGGTTTTAAAATATTGTTCCTAGGAGGGACCCTTAAGCTTCACCAGATTGCTAAAAGAGTCTTTGGCTCAGCAGTTGGTTAAGTCTCTTCACTGCCTGTCTCGGTACAGAAGTGGCTCCTTCTCAGCTGTGAAGCAGCCTTCTTGAAATTGGGAAACTGGTCCCTCCTCCTTCCCTAGGGCAGGTGACTGGCTGGTACCTGAGGCCAGACTGGCGAGGGGCGGGCCGTGCCGGGTCTGGAGTCCACCTGGTTTCACCTGGGAGGACGGCCCTCCGGCACTGAGTCCGCTGAGTCCTGGCCGAGGCACGTGACGGGCGAGGGCCCCTGGCTTCCTTCACAAACCCCAGGCTCCCCCGTGCGTCTCCTGCTCTGCCTCTGACTTCTGGTTTCCCAGCCGCGGTTTGACTCCCGTCTGTCGGCTCTGCAGTCTCCATCTCGGCTTTGACTCATCTTCCGAGGCCTGGCTTCTGCTACCCGCCTGCTCCTTGACTCAGCCCATCTTTCTAGAAATGACGCGTCTGACCAACGCGACTTCTCTCTCTTCTAAAGATGTGATTGACGCATCGCGTTATTGGTTGCAGGCGCGCCGCATCACGATCATCTCAGGGAGCCTCGTTAACAGCCATCATCACACTCAGTCACACACGCTGTTTCCCTCTTGTGGTGAAAGCTTTCGAGATCTGCTGCTGCTGCTGCTGCTGCTAAGTTGCTTCAGTCGTGTCCGACTCTTCGCGACCCCATGGACTGCAGCCCAGCAGGCTCCTCCATCCATGGGATTTTCCAGGCAAGAGTACTGGAGTGGGAGCCATCGCCTTCTCCATTTAAGATCTAGTCTCTCAGCCACTTTCGAGTATGTAATGTGCGTATGTGCCCGCTCAGTCACTCAGTCATGTCCAACTCTTAGCAGCCCAAGGATTGTAGCCCGCCAGGCTCCTCTGTCCATGGGATCTCCCAGGCAAGAATACTGGAGTGGGTTGCCATTTCCTTCTCCAGGGGATCTTCCCAACCCAGGGACCGAACCTGCATCTCCTGCTTTGGCAGATGGATTCTCCACCACTAGCACCACCTGGGAAGCCCCACGCATGCAGCACAGCAAACTTTACTCGGTAAAGTTCAGTCGCTCATCGTGTCCAACTCTTTGGGACCCCATGGACTGCAACATGCCAGGCCCCCCTGTTCATCACCAACTCCCAGAGTTTACCCAAACTCATGTCCATCAAGTCGGTGATGCCATCCAACCATCTCATCCTCTGTTGTCCCCTTCTCCTCCTGCCTTCAATCTTTCCCAGCATCAGGGTTTTTATCAATGGGTTGGTTCTGGTTCTTCCCATCAGGTGGCCAAAGTATTGGAGCTTCAGCTTCAGCATCAGTCCTTCCAATGAAAATTCAGGACTGATCTCCTTTAGGATTGACTGGTTGGATCTCCTTGCAGTCCAAGGGACTCTCAAGAGTCTTCTCCAACAACACGGTTCAAATGCATCAATTCTTTGGCTCTCAGCCTTCTTAAAGGCTCTCATATGCATACATGACTACTGGAAAAGCCAAAGCTTTGACTATACAGGCCATTGCTGGCAAAGCGATGTCTCTGCTTTTTCATACGCTGTCTAGGTTGGCCGTGGCTTTTCTTCCATGGAGCAGGCGTCTTTCAATCTCACGGCTATAGTCAGTGTGCACAGTGGCACAGGCTTGCCTTCCTCTTACGCTTCTATCAGCTCCCTTTAGTGGGTGGCTGCTGGGGTGGGTTGGGGGCGGGGTGTCTGACGTGGGTCTTCAAGTCCTCTGGATGACCAGGAGCTCATCATCCTTTTTCCTGCCTCGGCTGCAGCTGCTCTGAAGCTCTTCTCCTTGGGGCCAAGTTACCCGTGTCCACTTGTGACACAGCTACCGGGGTGATAGCAGTGTAGCTGCTGCATGAGGGGGCCTGGGGTGCTGTCACCCCCGTGGAAGACTCTGCTGCCTGTGTCGGTCAGTGCTGTCCCATCAGTCCCCACGTGGGCCTTCCAGGGCACTCCTGGCACGGTGCCCGGTGGGTGGTCGGCAGGCTGAGACGTTTTCTGAATTGAAGTGAGGCCTTGGGCTCTCAGCAGGCAGCAGAGACTTCAGTCAAATTGCTTTTCTTCTTCGGAGAAGGCAATGGCACCCCACTCAGTACTCTTCCCTGGAAGATCTCATGGGTGGAGGAGCCTGGTGGGCTGCAGTCCATGGGGTCGCTCGGAGTAAGACACGACTGAGCGACTTCACTTTCACTTTTCACTTTCATGCGTTGGAGAAGGAAATGGCAACCCACTCTGGTGTTCTTGCCTGGAGAATCCCAGGGACAGGGGAGCCTGGCGTGCTGCCCTCTATGGGGTCGCACAGAGTCGAACATGACTGAAGCGACTTAGCAGCAGCAGCAGCTCTTCTTCTTCTTCTCTTTTAAAAATATTCTTTTATTTACCTGGCTGCACCAGGTCTTAGCTGCAGCATGCGGGATCTTCCATTTTCATTGCAGCATACAAGATCTTCCATTGCAGGCACTTGGGAACTAATTCCCTGACCAGGGATCGAACTCAGGCCCCCTGCATTGGGAATGCAGTCCTAGCCACTGGCCACCAGGGAAGTCCCAAATTGCTCCGCCAACTGGTACAAGGCTTTGATTTCGGCCGCTTGCCCAGGACTTTGATGGGAGTGTGTGAGGGTTAGGCCAGGGGCCTCCAGAGGGGGCAGACTGTCACGGTCTGGATCAGGCCTCACCAGGACCTCAGCCAGGGGCCTTGGACCAAATTGCCGAACCCTGTCTCATCCTGGTTTGCTGACGGTCCTTCCCTCGGCTCATTGCAGACGTCAGCCAGTGCCCCCGGCCCTCCAGCTGCCCTAGACAGGCCCGCACCCTGGGGTGATGATCACGCCCGGGCCGGGTACCACCTCATGCTGGTGTGATGAAGCAGCGTCCTGGAACCAGCCTCCAGGGCCCCGAAGTTCAATTAAACAGAGAACAGAGTCGGCGGAGGCTTTGGAGGAGCTCTTCATAACAGAGATGAGGCTTGTGGTTTCTGTAAAGTGAAGCCTTGCCAATATTCTTTTCATTGGCATATTGTGCTAATAATAGATGGTTTGGAAGCCGTGTCAGTTTGTAAGTTGGTAAGTTGATTATTAAGACAAGCGCTGTGGGAGCTTCTGACTTACTATACGTACAAGTGCAATTTTTAATGGTTGCCCGATTTTTAACGGGGCTTCCCTGGTGACTCAGATAGTAAAGAATCTGCCTGCAATGCAGGAGATATGGGTTTGATCCCTGGGTCAGGAAGATCCCCTGGAGGAGGGAATGGCAACTCACTCCAGTATTCTTGCCTGGAGAATTCCATGGACAGAGGAGTCTGGTCGGCTACAGTCCAAGGAGTTTCAAAGAGTTGGACACGACTTAGTGACTAACACAACAACAATTTTTAATGAGAAGCATAAGGTAGCAAGAGCATTCATCCTCAGCTTTGATTTTTAAAATCACTATGTTGTTCAGCTGAAACTAATGTATTTCAGTTATGTCTCCATAAAAAATAGATAAATTTGTATCTTTACAAACTCACTGAATCTGCCACATGGAAATATAACAATGAGAACAGCAATACAATCTAGCAATCTTCTCATAGACAAAATGATTCTTTTAAATTTTATTTTGCTCACATTGTGGGTCATGTGGGATCTTAGTTCCCTGACCAGGACTCAAACTTGTGTCCCTGAATTGGAGCCTCAGCCACTGGACACCAGGCAAGTCCCAACAACATTATTTCAAGAACTTTCCTTTTTTATTATATTAACCCATCTGCCATCATGATGACTCTGTGAGATTGGTACCATCAGTTCCCTCACTTTAGAGGTGGGGAAACTGAGGCCTGGGTCCATTTAGAAACCTGTACTCATTGTGAGACAAGATTGAAGAAGTATAAGCATGTGGGTGCAAGAATATTTCTCTTGGTTCAAGGCTCTGATGGCCTTCTCTTAACATCCATCTTATCTCAAACTCTTTTTGAAAACTGTAAAACTCCTCTATCAGTGATTTTCAAATTGTGGGCTTTGATCCCATAGGAAATTGGGAGAAGTTGCAAGATACATGTATTGGGTTAGACTCATTGTTGTTGTTCAGCCTTCTAGTTCATACTTTATTGTTTTTCATTGTTCTTGTACACTGAAACCGAAGCTTATTATCTCAAATGAAGAAGAAATGGTGTATAATAAAACTGTCAAATATAAAGATCTCCATACAATATAAACAGACATAGCAAGCCTAAAAACTTCCATTTCCTATGATACTGAAGGCAAGTACCTAATATGGGCTTTATATAAAATTATGAAAATGTAATTTGGTATATTTGTGCTTCCCAGGTGGCACGAGGGGTAAAGAACCTGCCTCCCAACGCAGGAAATGGAGGAGACGTGGGTTTGATCTCTGGGTTAAGAAGATCCCCTAGAGGAGGGCATGGCAACCCACTCCAGTGTTCTTGCCTCAGGAATCCCACGGACAGCGGAGCCTGGTAGGCTGTTGTGTCTATAGCATTGCAAAGAGTCATAAAGAGCAGACTTTTGGACTCCGTGGGAAGAAGGAGAGGGTGGGATGATTTGACAGACTAGCATCGAAACATAGGCATGACCATATATAAAATAGACAACCAGTTCAAGTTTGATTTTTTTTAATGAAATAGAACAAAAGGTGTGTAAAAAGCAAATTGCACCTCAATGTGAATGTTTCATGAAACTTTCCTTCAGTTTTGTGTGTATGTGAAGTAACCATGTACCAGTTATATATAATTGCATTACAGTGGAAAGAAATTCACAAGCTGTGTAACTGGCCTGCACTCAGCCCAGGGCAGCACTGTGAGCCATGAACTCTTGCTGAATTAACTGGACCCTGCCTGAAAATGCTCAACTGGTTCCTTATGCTGATCTGAGCTCGGGTATTCTATCCCTTTGCCTCTGGAGCACAATGACAGCTATCTATCTGTCTCTTTGCTGGTGAGAGCCAAGCGTACTATCTTCATGGCAGGAGTTAAACACGGAACCCCAAGAAATGAATCCACACACACAGTGTGACTCGCTTATGATGGTGATCGCCAGGGAGCTATGGCAACCGGCTTCTCTCCTGCCCTTTTCCCTCCCATCGCCCCTCCCGAACAGATCTGCACCAGCATTTAGCCTAAAGTGACTCTCACTAAACTGGCAGCCAGATCCTAGCTGTTTGAGCCTTTGTAAATGTCATTTACTGGTGGTCGAGGTTCCAGGAGCAGCAGCCCTTATGGAGACCTTGTCTCACCCTCCCTTGGGTTACAATTAGGAGCATCCTTGCCAAGGTTCGAAAGCTTCTTGGTGATTGGCTAAGCCATCTTCATCCTGTATCCCTTCTACTTCTGGTTTAGAAGTCGGCATGGTTGCAGTTTATTACTTCTTTGTTGAATTTGTGGGACTTCGCTTCTGGTGTAGGCAGACATTTTGAATCACAATTTGGACAGAGTTATTTAAAAAATACAATTAATAATTACTTGAACTTAGCATATTAAAAAGCAGAGAAATCACTTTGTCAACAAAGGTCCGTCTAGTCAAGGCTATGGTTTTTCCAGCGGTCATTTATGGATGTGAGAGTTGGACTGTGAAGAAAGCTGAGTGCCAAAGAATTGATGCTTTTGAACTGTGGTGTTGGAGAAGACTCTTGAGAGTCCCTTGGACTGCAAGGAGATCCAACCAGTCCATCCTAAAGGAGATCAGTCCTGGGTGTTCTTTGGAAGGACTGATGCTAAAGCTGAAACTCCAGTACTTTGGCCACCTGATGTGAAGAACTGATTCATTTTTGAAAAGACCCTGATGCTGGGAAAGATTGAAGGTAGGAGGAGAAGAGGACAACAGAGGATGAGACGATTGGATGCCATCACCGACTCAATGGACATGAGTTTGGTAAACTCTGGGAGTTGGTGATGGACAGGGAGGCCTGGCGTGCTGCAGCTCATGGGGTCGCAAAGAGTCGGACATGGCTGAGTGACTGAACTGAATTGAATAAGAAGTAATCCATAGCATAACACATAGCATGCTTTGAGACTTCTTGGGTTCATTATCCCCAGAGAGCTGTGCTAAAGAATAAGAAATATCCTGAAGAACACAAAACGCTGCATCCTCTTAAGCTGTACTGTTTCAGCCTGATGCTGCGACCTGACCCTCATACGTTCTCAGGACCCAGAAACTTTTCTGGCTGTACCGGGCTCAGCAGCCACAAGGCTGTTCACATGTCAGCCCTTTGTGGGAATAGCCTTGTGACTGTGTTTTTGTTACATATTTATCACAAAATTTGCAAGTATGAATCATTGGCAGAAAACGTCCAAGGAAATTCCCAGCCGTTATCAGGCTGGGAGATATGGCAGACTTACATACCCTTGGCCATGACAGCACCTCCTTGCCAAATCCCCATGAACAGTTAGTGCTGCCTCCCAGACAAACAGGGCAAAACCTCTTCCCGAGTTGCATTTCTCATCAAACTCACCGTTTTTTGCCTTCGTAACAGTAACTGCCTGCGTTTCATCAGCGTACATGCTCTTCACCGTGCTCTTCGGCTATGGCACGCCGCTTGCGCTCACTGACTCGTTTCAGTCCTGTGCGGCACTTACTATGACTATGGCCGCTTTATAGTGAGAAAACCGAGTGCCACAAGGCTTTCTGAGGCCACGACAATTAAGCTGCCATCTGGAAGGCAGACCAAAATCTGCAGGATTCCAGGCCCTGCTCTGAGCTGTGCATTGCTCTGTCTGTCCACCTCCTAGCCTGACACCCAGCAACCCAGCGCCAAAGGACAGCCTGCTGCATTAAAACTTTATAACTTATTGCCTCTCACACTGAGGCTCCTTGGTGCTTTTGTAGGACAATATAGTCAATGGTCTAATCTGCCCAAATAACATAATTCCTTTACCCAGTGTTAAAGCATAATTTTTCCACAAATAGGTGGAATCATGCTTCCATAATCAATAGAAAAATGGACACACAGTTATAATTAATATTCTATTTCAAAGGCACACAGGGGGTAAATAAAAAAAAGATGTATTTTATTTACGGAAGTCTAAATATATTGCTCATATGGATAAAGATATAGACTCTTCAAGAAAATAGTCACAGATGGAAAAGAATAAATATTCTCTAATATTAAAGATAATAGACACACATTAAAGCTTTTACTTAATTCATTCATGGAATCTGTCTGCCAATGCAGGAAACGAAAGAGACACGGGTTCGATCCCTGGGTTGGGAGATTCCCTGGAGGAGGAAATGGCAACCCACTCCAGTATTCTTGCCTGGGAAACCCCATGGATGGAGGAGGCTATCAACAGGGTCACAAAAGAGTCAGACACAACCTAGTGACTAAACAACAAAAAATAAACAAGTGTCATATCCGGTTATCCAAGAGGGTCCTGTGTGGATGAGACGTGTTTGTGTGCTCGGGCATGCTTGACTCTTTGCTTTAAGTGTATATGTATTAAGTCCATTAAGTTGAACTTGTGTGTATATATATATATATATATACGCTATATATGCTGTATATGAATATGCTATATATATACACACACACATGCACATTGGCTTAAGTTCAACCTCAAGTATAAATGCATGGCCATTGGTTTAAATAGTCAAGACAGAAAAGAAAAGTGCAAAGAAAGTTTATTCTCTCCTTACTCTGGCAAAAAAGTGCTAATGGTTTCCTCCTTCATTTTGCTGTTGTTCAATCGCTAAGTCATGTCTGACGTTTTGAGACCCCATGGACTGCAGCACACCAGGCTTCCCTGTCCTTCACTATCTCTGGGTGAGTGAAGTCGCTGAGTCGAATCTGACTCTTTGCGACCCCATGGACTGTAGCCCACTAGGCGCCTCTGTCCATAGAATTCTCTAGGCGAGAGTAGTGGAGTGGGTTGCCATTTCTTCCTCCAGGAGATATTGCCGACCCAGGGATTGAACCCGGGTCTCTGGCATTGCAGTCAGACACTTTACCATTTGAGCCCACTAACCTTCACAACAGCTCTCAAGGTGGGTGTTAATGGACCTCTTTTCATTGATGAAGAAACCAGAGGTTCCAGGAGGTTAAGTACCTAGACGCGCAGCCAATCAGCATCAGGGCCAGAGTCGCCCGTAGCCAATGGGAACGCGCTCTGACCTACGGGTCATGGAAGCTGTGCTGATAACAGCAAGGCTTCTCTGAAAGAGTCCCTTTATATCGGGTGCCACGTACCACAATTTGGGTTGAACAGGGAGGTCCCGCCTGGCAGATCCTACACAAGCAGGGAGGCGAACATCCCCAGGGGTGAGCACCACTGCACCCAGCTGCCCACCCCTGGATTCCAAACTCAGGGGGAGGCCGCCCTCCCAGCTCTAACCCGCTCTTCTCGCAACGTGATCTTTGCCTAATGTGTTTTGCTAATGCTCTGTTTCAGCCTCCCGTTGCTCGGATCCACGGAGCACAAGTCCTGTGAGCTCCTTCCCTGCCTGTGGAAATTGGCAAAAAAGAAAGGGCAAGAGCCCCAAAGAAAACAAACAGGCCTCGTGTTCTCTCGGTTATCACCATTAGCTATGGATTGTGTGTGTGCGTCTGGAACAGTTGAAAGACTCGCCCAGTTTCTAATGCCTTTGTGAAAAAGTTGGGAATGTTCATGGCATGCAAAAGAGGAGAGAGGGAAAGAAAAACGATGATGCTTGTCCTCACTGTTCTAAGGAACCATGGCCAAAACCAACCCTACTTCTGGACAGGGAAACGCATAGTTTGAATGTTACAGAGAAGCTTTTGTTGCCAAAAAAATAATTCTGTATTGACTTGCTACAAGATGATTTTTATTGGGAGAAACAAGAAAAGCAGGGGCATTGTCTTCAGAAGGCCCGAGTTAAATAAACCATGTGTTTCCTGAGCAAAGCCTTCTCACTTGTAGAAACTACTCATCAGATTAGGCGGCTGAAATCTGGGAGTGGAGGAACTGAGATATAGGGCGACGTCAGTGGGTGTGGTTCCCTGCAGAGTGAAGTTGGCAGCGTCCTGATGGGATGAAGAGATCTGGGCAAGGAGGGCCAGCCAGCTTCACCGGGAGGGGGATGGGCAAACGTTTATAGTGTCTTAACAATTGCTCCCTAAGGAGAAGGTACTTTATTTATTTATTTATTTGTTCTGTCTTGTCTATGCTGATAGAGAAGGTACTTTAAATACAGCCACACATGTGAGCAAAAAGAAGAAGGGCATTAAACTCCTCCAGAACCAACGTCATTGTCTTGCTAAGAGCTGATCCTTTTACGGGCCCCTCTGTGTAAAGTTTAGTTTCCGAATCATCTGACGGGCAGACTGGCGAGGCCCAGGTGAATATTGAAGAGACCTGGAGAGGAGGTGTTTGCCCATAAATGGAGACTTTTGACGCTGAGGACAAGCTTTACTCATAGACCCACTTGGACAACTATATAGGCAGTACGATCTAGGGAGTCTGAGATCTAAGTTCCAGCCCTGATAAAGCTCAGTTACTTCTGTCCTGCCTGACTCTTTGTGACCCCATGGACTGTAGCCCACCAGGCGCCTCTGTCCATGGGATTGTCCAGGCAAGACTACTGGAGTGGGTTGCCATTTCCTCCTCCAAGGAATCTTCCTGACCCAGGAATTGAACCTGTGTCTCCTGCATTGGCAGGTGAGTTCTTTTACAGCTGAGTCATAGCGGAAGCCCAGGCATCTTCTTACTAGGAGCAAAATATGTGTCCTTCATTCCAATCACAAAGCAAGACTGAAGGTTCTGAGCACTCTAGAAGGTACTGCGTCCTATGTAAATATAAATATGCATATTTGTGTGTGTGATATTTCTAATTCCCAGAGCTTGGCACCAAAGCAATATTTAGTGCCTTAACAATTGCTACCTAAGGAGAAGGTACTTTAAACACAGCCACACATGCAAGCAAAAGGCTCCTGGTGGTATTAATCTTTTTCATCCCATTTGCCTCTTGCAGGTTTTAAAGCACATCACAGAGGAAAAATGTAAACAAACTAGGGAAGGGAGGCAATGGAGTGGAGCAGAAGTTGTATATTTAAATCAAAAAAAAAAAAAAGAGGAAGGTAATTGGAAGGCAATCTGGCAGTATTTATCAACATTTCAAACGTGCATTGCCTTTTGTATAACAGTTTCACCACTAGGAATTTGCCTTATGGATATACTTGGAAAAATACCTGGAGATGGTGAGGATGTATAAATTAGGGTAGATGGGCACAGGCTGTGGTAACAAACGCCGCCCCTCCCCCACGGATCTTCTGGCTTACTGTGTAAATTTGAGTCATCACACGCAGAGCACAGTAACACAGGCAGCAGGAGGCTCTGCTCCATACGGTCACTCAGGATCCAGGGAGGCCAGACCCAGCCTCCACTGCCTTTGAACTGTGCCCTCTAGAACTTGTGGCAGCCTCATCGTGATGGCTGGGGAGGAGGGAAGCATGGCAACCCCTCACCTGCTCTTGTGTCCTTCACATGACATTCCCATCGCTGCCCATTGCCTTCAACCTAACTGCAAACGAAGCTGAGAAAAGCACAGGAGTATGTAATTACCCAATGAACCCCACTGTCTCTGCCACTAACCATGAGCTACACGTGATGTGTTGTGTGTCCAAGCTCAAAAACCAAATTTTGCTAATGGCCAATGATTTGAATCAGCTGTGATATATTAGAGTATGGTGATTTAAAAAATGAATCTGTATGTTCCAATAAGGAAAGACCTCCTAGATGTATTATTTAGCAAAAAAAGAAAAGAAAAAAAAAAACATGGACAATGTGCAAAGTGTGATCTCTAGAGACATCATTTAGAGAATGCACATATGCAAGTATACAGTGTTTTTCCGAACAGACAGACACAATTCTGTTCATGATGGTTGCCATGAGGAATGAAGGAAGGGACAGGAAAAGAAAGATAATTTTTGCTGGATGCAAGCTCAGTACTAATTTTACCCAAAATAAGAAAGCTAAAAAGATAACTCCAACATACTGGTTAATAATATTGTGAAATTCTTAGTTTTCTCCAGATTGATCATGGTATTTTGGTTCCATGAGGGGGGAATCTTTGTTCTTTTATTTTAAATATTTTCTTGGCCATGCCACGCAACATATAGGATGTTAATTCCCTGACCAAGGATCAAACCCACGCCCCTTGCACTGGAAGCTCGGAGTCTTAACCCCTGGACCGCCAGGGAGGTCCCAGGTTTCTGTCTTCTTAGATGCTGAGTGGTGAAAGGAAGGGTAATGAAATCTGTAACCACTTCCAAATGCTTTAGCCAAAGAATCATGTGCATGCGCACACACACGTGTCCACAGAGCACACATTTACGTGCAAAATGGAGTTGTTGAATCTGCGTGGTAGCTCTTTGGCAGTTTACTTTTCTGGTCTTTCAGCTCTTCTGTATATCTGAGAATTTTCAAGGTAAAAAGGTAAGGAAAATGAAATGGTTAAAAAGCTTAGCACATGAGGACAGAGAGCGCTTAGCACATGAGGACAGAGAGCTTCTTCCTGATGGAGGCGGCATTCACAGGTTGCCATATTAAAACATCAGAAATCAGGCACCAAAGTCTGAAATCAAAACACATCACAGAATGAGTGGAAACCATGGTCTGGCAGAAGGAGCTCTCTGAAAGGATTTCTATTCTGGCCTAGGAGAAGCTGGGAAACCTTGGTAAGGGTAACGAGACCCTTCCAACTCCTTCTTCGCTGTCATAATCATGGTTCCTTCTTTGCTGTCATAATCATGGTACCTTCTTGGCTGGAGATGCTGATTGAAAACTTCGGCTGCCTTGTATCAAACCCTTTTCTGGAATCTGTTCTTCAAGTTAACCTAAAGGAGACTCTTAAAAACAGTGCAGGGGGATGAAAAGCCCAGTGGCAGTAAATCATTCTCTCCTGCGTCCTTGAGGTGGCGGTGACTCACGAGAAGGCGTGTCCCTGCAGGTCATCCTCGGAGAGGCAGTGATGCTGCCATCCCAGTGGCTGGTGGCCTCTCTGCGCATCCCAAATGATGCTACTACACACAGACTCTCGTCCATTGCGTTCCATGGAGGCTGCGGTGTTTCCCACATTCAGCAGTCACATGCAGCCGAACCTTGTCCCTACGGCGCAGAGCCGAGGGGTCCGGAGGACAGGAACCATCACGGGCTATCTTCCATCACCCGACAAAACGAATGGCAACTTCCTCTTTGAATCTGACACACATGCTCCTAGAAAGAGCATGCGTGGTGCGATCTTGGCTTTTCCTGACCACAGTGTGGAGGAATCCATGTGTTATGTGCGTCACTGATGACAGTGAGATTTCTGCGAGATAATTAAAGGAGTTGGTGGTTGTCTTCTCTTCTCTCCGTCACAAGGAGAAAGTTAAAAGGCAGAGCCCTGGTCTCGACAGGAGGAGCCCTCTGTCTGCTCGGCTAAATACCTTCTGCTGCAAGTAACTCCGGAGGTCAGTCTGGCAAACATCCCAGACACTCAGACTTCATTTTTTTTCCTGCTGTTTTTGAGCTCAGCGCTAACTACTGTTAGCAGACAGAGAGCTGTGTGCAATTCTTTCCTCAGAACTAGCTACAAGAAAACTACCAATTATAGCCAAGAAACAGTCTTTCAAATACACATACACATTGTAATGTGGGCTGGAAACCAATTGGAAACGTTTTGATTTGCCCTTTAAGGCCAGAGGCAGGCGCTTGAGGCAGACTCTGACGATGTTTTGAAGAACCGTTACACTAAATTTAGCATCTGAACCAGCCCGTTGGCATATATGTAATGAAAAATTTAAAAGGAAAGAAATGTAACCCACAGTAACAAAGACATAGGCTGCTAATGGACAAATACTTCTTACAAAAGATGCTCTGGGAATAAATCATAGAGTGGTTATTAGAGAGAGTTGTCACTCCCCTCTTTACATGCGTTTGAGACGCTTCATTTTTATTTGTGAAGGTTTTGAATTGACGACTGGACTCTGAGCTCCCTAACAGGGGGAATCTTCTGATTCATGTCATCATTTCCAATGCTTAGGGCCCTGACTGGCATATATTAAGTGTTAAATAGATGCGTGATGGGTAAGTGGGCAGTTAAATGTGTGTGTGTGTTTTCAGTGGACAGAAGCTTCTAGACTTGTGTAGGGCCTACTGGGCCCCTTGTTAGCAACTTGGACCAGTCCGGTAAAAAGGATCTCTCTGAGGATGCTGAAGTCGCTGGTAATTCTGCTTCTATGTCATGATTATCTGCTAATCTCTAAGCATTCACTCCGGGTAAGCTACAGAGATAATAGGTTTTGATTTGTTGTGTTTTATAAGCTACACGTCAAAATGGGATGCACGGAATTAAGTTAAACCTTATGAGTGAGTGTCCTAAAAAACCCACTTTCAGATGACTGGCCTGGAGGAGGAAGGAACAGGTATGCAGTTTGCCTGGAGCCGGGCAGCCGGTGTGAGTTGCAGGGGGTGGGGGTGGAGAATCCTACAAGGAACCAGAAGCTCCAGACAGGTGTCCCCAATACTGAGAGTCGTATGCATTCTCTCAGGCAAATGACACTTCATCAGAAGGATATGAAGGAACCCAAACACAGTCAATGCCACGTGTAAAACAAAGAAATTTGCAGTGATGTTTGTAGAAACCTCTCACAGCCTTCTTAGCATCTTGAACAATAGGCAGATTGCCAGGATGACAAAGGGACCAAATACCTTATAGACGCGAATGAGAGCTGTCGCAGGAGCGTTTCCTGTAGTCCTGCTGTTGCTTTCCCCACCTGACATGTCCTGGAGCCAGGCATTAATCTCGGCCACCTTTTTTGTCTCCCTTTCATGTGGCCTTAATGAGGCTACTGTACAAAAATGATACACCTCAAAGGCATCTTCAGATTTCAGTCGATTTTAAGCAGTTTTCTGTGATGACCATTATCTCCTGTACGGTTCTTGAGTTTTTAGAGTCACGGATGGCATTAAAAACAAAACACATAAAAACTCTGTGATGTCTTTATTATGCATGAATGATTCTTAGGAAATAATAGCGCTCTTAACAACCAAAAGGTGTTTTTCAGTCAGGTACTTCTTTGCCACAGACTACAGAATCAAAGGTGTAAATCAGAAAGGAGATAGTAATAGTAAAGGCGTGTTCCAGCAACCAGCGCGGAAAGAATGAACTACTGAGCAAGTTAATCTCAAGTACAAGGAAAACAAAGTGAACTTGGGCTCAGTTAACTGGTGGAAGAGAACATGACCAATTGCTACCACATTGCCTGGCCCCTTGTGAAATCTTTAAATAGAAGCCGGGAGCCTGCTCAAGGCGACCTGACAATGTTTTTAAATAAAGAAGAAAAAAAAAAGAGATTTACAGGCATGCCTTGTTTTACTGAACTTAGCTTGACTGCCTTTTTTTTTGTTACAAATTGAAGATCTGAGGCAGCTTCAACCAGCAAGTCTGTTGGAACCATTTTTTCCAATAGCATTTTCTCACTTGGTGACTCTGCGTTACATTTCGGTAATTCTTGCAATATTTCAAACTTTTTCATTACCATTTTATTTGTTATGGTGATCTGTGGTCAGAGATCTTTGATGTTACTGCTATAACTGTTTTGGCATTTTTTTGGCAATAAAACAATTTAAAAATTAAGGTCTGTACATTTTTTAAACATAATGTTATTGCACACTCACTAGACTATGTGTGTGCATGCTCAGTCACTCTAGTCGTGTCCGACTCTTTGCAACACTATGGACTGTAGCCCACCAGGCTCCTCTGTCTGTGGGATTATCAGGCAAGAATCCGGGAGTGGGTTGCCATGCCCTCCTCCAGGGGATCTTCCTGACCCAGGGATCGACCTTCACCTCTGCTTCTCCTGAACTGCAGGCAGATTCTTTACTGCTGAGCCATTGGTGCTAGACTACAGTACAGTGTAAGTATAACTTCTTTATATGCACTGGAAAATCAAAAAATCCATGTGACTTGCCTTTATTGCAGTATTTACTTTGTTTTGGTCTGGAACCAAACTTGAACTATCTCTGAGATGTGCCTGTTCTTAAAAATTATGGCTGAAAGGCTGAGCACACAAGAGCCGGGCTCCCAGTTCAGTCAGTGTGTGCAGATTGTTAGAAGCTGGATCTTTCTAGTTTTAATGGCAGGAAGGGGTGGCGAGCAGCCGAGCTCAGAGCCGGAGGTGGACTCTCGATGGGGGGAGGGGTGAACGGTCAAGTGCAGCCCCAAGGGGGGTGGGGTTTGACGGTGAACAGTCTTCAGAGCTCTGTCTGTGGGATGCCAGGATAAATAGGAGCTTGCATTGAGAGCCTTTTGTACAGAAGACTGATGGCTTTGCTGCAAATCCTGTAAAAAGCTGAAAGCGACCTTCAGTGTGTTGGAGACACGCCCTCTCACTTTACAGGTGAGGCTGCTGGGGCGCAGAGCACAAAGTGATTTGCTAAAAGGCCATGGGTCAGTGGCAGTAGAGATAGAGCAGGAAGCTAGGTCTTACTTTCATTCATTTGACACATGTACTGACTATCTACGATTGTCCATGAACTGTGCAGATCTCCCTATTTCTCATGTCACACACTTATGTCTATAGAGATTTTTTTTTGAGGAGTCTGGTTTTTAAAATGTGTGTGTGTGTTTGTTGCTCAGTTGTGTCTGACTCCCTACAACCTCCTGAGACTGTAGCCCACCAGGCTCCTCTGTCCTTGGGATTCTCCAGGCAAGAATACTAGAGTGGGTTGCCTCTTCCTTCTCCAGGGATCTTCCCAACCCAGGGATCGAACCCAAGTCTCCTGCATTGCAGGCAGATTCTTTACTGTCTGAGCCACCAGCAAAGACTCCCTCTTTAAAAAAAAAAAAAAAAATATATATATATATATATATATATAATTAGCTTCATGTGAAGAACTGTTTCTAAGAGATTCTGTTAGTTCACTTACCACAGTATAAACACTTTGAAGTGAATACATTTTTCAGCTTTTAGGGCACACTTTCATCACTAAAAAGTGGATTCATCTATACTTTGCTGGAAAAAAGATGATATTTTAACATCCCCTTGATCACTGATAAATGCTTTGTTAGCTGGAAATATGAGGTAGGAAATACAAAAAGAAGAAAATATTTAGGAAATACAGAAATTGTGCCATCAAGGACATCTGTTATGTAAATACCACAAACGTTATGCCAAATTCACTGAAAACAGAAGCCCATCCTGGGCCTTTGGATGCAGTAGCAATTTTGCCTCCTGTTGAGCCACCTGAAGACCTCTTTTCTACCCAACTAAAAGCAGGTAATCAGTCTTTTCTATGTGCATTAGCAGTCAGTTTTATTCCTCTGAATTTTGTTTATTTTTTCTTCTTCCCCTGATTCTTCTCTGGGTTGGGGCCACAGACATACCAAGCTGCACGGCTGGACACTGATATTTTATTATTATTTCCTCATTTCCATTGTGAACCTTTATCACAGTGTTTGAATGGACAACTCTTTACCAAAAAGGAGACTGACAACAGGGAGGGTTGTTCCAAAAAGTCATCAGCTGGCCGGACAACACTTAGGGATACGAGGCGGGGAAGTCGCAACCTCGGGCTTGCCTTTCAAACAGGACGCAGGGCTCCTGCTTCTGCAACCTCTGCAAGGAGTTTCTGTATGTGACATTCCTTCTCTCTGATCGAGAAGAATAATACCTGTTGGGCACATTTTCTTTTTCTCAGCTGAGGCTGACTTAGTTTGGAAAGGATGGTTTCAAAAACAAAGTGGCAAAAATGGTACTATGCATGTGACCGCTGAAACTGTGTCAGAGGTCACAGTGCTTTTGTGAAAGTTGAAAACACAGTATTTGGTCATTGATTTCTTTTACTCAGATTCGTGATTGCGGTTGAACATTCAGCTGGGGGACGTGGCTGTATGCTGTGCCCGAACCTTAGGTTTGCATTGGAGGGGCAGTGAAATAACCTGATGGGGAAGATGAAACCACTATTCAAGCACCAAGTGAAACTGCAGGCCTCTGGAGAATTTTGTTTCTGGTTTTAGGAAAGAAAGCATTTATTCGATAAACACGCCTTTAGCCCAAATCTGCTGGGCCAAGGCTACAGACGCAGACTTTCATGACAATCTCCTGAGGGGCTTCTGAAGCACTCAGATTCTTCATCTGCTGCAGCCGTGGTCTGGGGCAAATCACGGTGGGCTGGAACGGTCTCTGGCTCCTTACTTCAGGGGCCCTTTCTCACCGTCTCAACCTAAAAGGCTTTGCTCCTTAAGGTAAGGATTAACCAGAGTTCATGTAGCCAGTGAAGGCTTCCGAGGTGGCTCTGTGCTAAAGAAACAGCCTGCCAGTGTAGGAGAGGCAGGTTCAACTCCTGGGCAAGGAAGATCCCCTGGAGGGTCTCACTCTAGTGAGGTTCTGAAGTCCTGGCCACTCACTCCAGTACTCTTGGCTGGGAAATACCATGAACAGAGGGGCCTGGTGGGCTGCAGACCAGGGGGTCACTCAGTCAGACACGACTGAAAACTGAACATTCACGCGCTGCACAGCACCAGCGCAGGTGGAGAACTGGGCCCTTCATGGTGACCAGTCACTTTAGGGCTTGACCACAGCTCTGCCCTTGGAAATCGAAGGATAACCACGGTGGGGGTCTGATGATCAATCCCAAGGCCTCAAAGACCACAAGATCAGGGAAAACACTTCCAGCAGCAGTCACCTTCCCCAGAAGGCGCACGGCAAGGGTGGCTAAAGCTAAATTCACTGCTAGCCTCAGTCCGGCGTCACAACACTCGCTTTCATCCATGCCACGTTTTCACAAAGAACATTTGACTTTTCCCCTCCTCCTGGGATTATTTTGCGAAGGAAAGGGAAGCAAACTGCTCTGTTTGCATGGAAACCAGATCAATCGGGAACTAAGGTTGGAATAAAAGTCCTTATTCTGGGACTTTCCTTGTGGTCCAGTGGCTAAGACTCTGTTCTCCTAATGCAGGGGGCACCGGTTCTGGGGAAGCTATGGGCTTCCCTCATAGCTCAGTCAGTAAAGAATCTGCCTGCAGTGCCTCGAGTTTGATTCCTGGGTGGGGAAGATCCCCTGGAGAAGGAAATGGCAACCCTCTCCAGTATTCTTGCCTGGAGAATCCCATGGACAGAGGAACCTGGCAGGCTACAGTCCATGGGGTCGCAAGAGTCGGACATGACTGAGCGACACTCATTTTCATTTCCGGTTCAATGCCTGGTCAGGGAACTTGATTCAACATGCATCAACTAAGAGCCCCCGCGCTGCAAGGAAAGGCCCTGTGAGCCACAAGCCACGCCCAGTGCAGCCAAATCAAAAGCAAAAATATTCTTTAAAATTCTCTCTTCTCTTTTCACACTGTGCAGGTCAAACTGCTCAGGATGAAGAGGAGTCCATGTAAAACTTGACACTAAATCGTGAGTTCAAAAGTTTTACGGGGAAGCCAAGGGGCTCACGCGGCAGTGTGGGGCAGGATGAACCTTTACGCTGTGCGCACGGCCTGGTTTGAAAAATGGGTGCGTGCACGCCTTGGGCAGAAGAGTTTGGGTAACTGCAATCACAGAAAAACATGGGAGGCAAATTAAAATAACCAACAAAAAAGAAAGCCAAAGGAAAAGAAAACAGGCAGGAAAGGAAAATACTTTGAAGGCGCTTTTTCCATAGGAAAAAAATATTTTATTTTCTTAAGAACAAATTCAGTTTGAAACAGGTTTGGAACGTGACTTCATTGGCTGGGGGCTAACTGCAATGTGGAACTAAAGCAGATCAAAAAACCTATGACAGGCTATCAAAATAAAAACAAAGGAAAGAAAAAATATTTATAACTCAAGCATAATACTGTGTTACTTACAAATTGGACAACGAAATTTTAAATAAATATTCATGGTACATAATTACGGCACAAATATGCAGCAATTTGGCAACCTTTTATACCATTTTTTTTCCTCATTACAGTGCAAAGGGGAATGACACTGCTGTTTAACAAGCTGTAGCTAAATACATTGCAAAATTCAGATTTTATACAAAACATCTTGCTTAGACTTTATAAAAAACCAACATTGCTCTATGTACACAATCTGGGTAAGAAAAGCCATTTCTGTCTCGTTTTTCATGTGTATTTTTATTAAAAAGGTGAATAAGGCTACTGTAACACCCCAAATCCATATACAGTAAAATCTGAACTTATTTACAGCATCTTCACTTAAACATTATGGTGCAAATTCCAAAGTCAGGTGACTAGGGATGAGAATACAAGGAAGGCATTTACAGTAACTTTCGAAAGCTGAACCAACTTCAGACAAAGGGACAGTTGGTAGATTGTCATATTCTGCACCACACACAAAACAGACGCACAGACTACTTGTCAACTGCTTGCAGGCAACTCTTCATCAACTCATCTGATTTTTTTCACAGTTTAGCACATACTCAAAATGTAGCCAACTGATGATGCACACCTTCAGTTGCATTAAAACCAGACTGGTTCCCATTTCTCCCCTTCTTGCCCCTCTCCCCCATCCTAAAGGTCAATTTTTGATGGCTTATAAGAAAACCTGTATGAATGCACGTACAGGAGAGGCCAGGGTGATGGAAAGAATTACATATGTACTGTGGCTGGTCACCATGGCAACCTTTCACAGAAATATGATATAGATATATATAATATATACTGTCGATATATATTATACATATATGTACACATGTATACCACACACCCACTCACACACACACACACGCACTTTGGACCAACATCATTTTCAGGTTCAGGAAGTAGAAAGAAGAATTTCCGTGACAACTCATTTTTGCAGGTATTCACTGGAGGTTTGAGAACCTTAAAATGCTGTTGCTTTTTTTTTTTCCTCCCAATTCAGAAAGCAAAGTGTTACCATAGTAACGGGACTATGTTAAAGATGTCTATTTTGCATAGCACATAAAAAGTAGGTTTCCTGTTTACTCACTTCTTTTCCCAGCAGGGAAGGGGCAAGGGGAGGGGGGAGAGAGGAAGGAAGGGGGTCAGGCTGAACTTTCAGCCGAAGCCCCCTGGACGTGACCCGGTGGATTCTAGCGAACACTTCAGCCCATGAGGCAAGGAAAACAGCGCAGAAGCTAAAGGCCGGCACATCTTCTCATTGTTGAAAACACGACGCAGTGAACACTGATTTCCTGGTATTTGGGGCTTGCACTTCCTAATCTATGGTGACGTGACATGCCTTCAGAGGACTTGGTTATTTTTGTGTTTGCTCCCATTATTGTTATTTTTGGAGTAATGTCGTTTTTCCCAGAAGTAGCAGTCCAATTAAAAACAAAACAAAAACCACGGAGCGTTTGAGACCACTTAATCGCCACAGATGAGTTTCACATCTTCTGGTGTGGATTGTGTGCAATCATAAAATATATATTAGTAAAACTCTTTCATTTTATATCCCTTGTGTTCTATATACCTATTATAAACACATCCTACCTTCCTTCCCCCCGCCGGACATCATCATTTGGGTCCTCGGGACTCCTAGGAGGGTTGCCGCCTGTGCCTCACCCTGACACAGTACCGGGGACTGCAGTCTCGCTCAGTACCCACCCTCGCCCCGAGGCCAGGGCGGCACCACCATAAACCAAAGTGTCACGAGGCACGAAGAGGAGGGGGGTGGCAGGGGAGGGGCGATGAGGGGGCGGGGGGATCTGACCTTCCTTACAGATATGAAGATGCCTTAATAATTAATGTCAATGATGATGGAATTACAGCCCGTGTGACCTTTGGCTTTTTTAAACTTCTAGGTCAGATTTGGCTCTCTGCTATTCTCCTGAAGGCTCTCCCTGTGTTAATAAAATGTGATAAGTATAGCAGCTGGGTCCGCTTTAAACAACATCCAAAGCAGACCAACGACTTCCCTACAGCTTCACAGCTGCACGTCTATTGCCAGTACCAAGAAACTCCTGCCCGAACCACCCTTCTCTCCAAGCCTGGTCCTCTACCAAGAATGCCTCTTTGTTCCACCCGGCTAGATAGGGACTGTTTCTTTCATTTCTCCTGTGCATTGCTATTTGATAAGAGTGAATTCTTTCAAATGCACCCTAATCTACGGTGTGTGTCGTTGTGTCTCCTGCTTGTCTCTTAAAAATCTTAGCAAAACCAAAGTGCTGTGCTCTCTAATTGGGGCTTTCCCTTCCCAAATCTTGTTTCAGAGGCGGCAGCACGGAACCGCCTTCGCAGCCAGGCTTTGCGTCTCCCCCACGCCCCCTTCTCACAAAATTCCTCGTCTTTCTGGGCTGACAGCCGAGCATCTGGCTGCAAGGCTCCTTTTTACCCCCAGACGCCATTCCTATCAACGTGTGGCCCCTTCCGCTGCGGCTGTTGTTGCAAAAGGATGGGGTAGGAGACGCCCAACGTTAATGTCCCGTGAGTGATGCGAGTGTGGCGTGGGGGAGTGGGGGGAATCTCGTGTGAAGGCCTGCAGAGCCCTGGATGACAGAGCGTGTGCAACAGTGAGGACTAGAAGCCAGCGGTCTCCCGAGGCCTCACGCAGCCAGAGTCTGTGCGACAAGACAAGTCCGGGGTGCAGCTCAGGAGTGGGGGGTCGGGGGCCACGCCCGAGGCAGAGGG